>JACBWW010000005.1:22921923-22961648 GCA_020086605.1 Lanius collurio | reverse complement strand
CCCTGGCCACCAGGGCACACTGCTGCCTCCTGCTCAGCTTGGGGGCCAGCAGCACCCACAGGCACTTTGTTACCAAGCTGCTTTCCAGCTGGTCAGACCCCAGAATAGAACCGTACATGGGGTTACTCCTCCCCACACTCAGGACTTTGCATTTCCCTCTGCTGAACTTCATGAGGTTCCTGTTCTCCCATTTCTCCAGCCTGTCAAGGTCCCTCTGAATGGAGCACAACCAAGTGTTGTATCCACCACTCCTCCCAGTATTGTGCCACCAGCAAACAGGCTGAGGGTGCACTCTGTCCCATCAGACAGGTCATTACTGATGTTAAACAGTACTGGTCCCAGTATCAGAGCGTGGGGTGCCACCTGTGGCTGACCTCCAGCTGGACTTGGTGGTGCTGACTGCAACCCTCTGTAGAGTCCTACTCAGGAGCACCAAGCTCCATGATACCCATCACTCAGAGCTCTGCCACTTGCCTGGAGGAAGGCTCCACAATTATACTTCATTTCTGTGGTCAGCATAGGCTTTCATTTTAATGCTTAGTTCTCAACATGGTCAAGCTGACTTTTACAGAAAAGAGATAAAGCCTGCATCAGAAAAGGAATGTAGTTTTGGAAACAACTCAGAGTGTCAAAAGCTCAGGATCAGCCTGCAGAAAAGAATGGGCCATGAGGCATCATGGGATGATAGGGAGAAGACTGAAGAAGACATGGAGGAAACAAATCCAGGCCCTGTTAACTGCCATTCATGGTGTTTCTACTGCAGGCATTATGGACAATGATTTCTGATTTCATTGTGACTAATGGAATTGTTATTGTCAAGGAAACTGCATGTAGTGAAACGGGATTTTGCTTCAGATTTGAGAACAGTTCACATATTTCCTTTTTCTCCCTCAGCCTTTCATGATCCGAGGCAGATTCCATAGAGAGACAGGGAAAATGAGAGAAAGCAGACAAATAACTGACAATCTCCTTAAAAAGGTAAGGATGACAGATAACCTGTGTGGGAAACTTAGAAAGCTATTTTTCTGGGGGTGCTGGTCCTGCCTGTTCTCAGCATGCTGCTTGGGTGAGGGCACGGGGTTAGAGGGTGCCAGTTTTGCTTTCAGCTCTCCTGTGCTCCTTGTTCAGCAGCCTGTCAGGGTTCACCTTGGTGTCTCCAGAAGACATAGTACTAGAGAACAGCCCATGCAAAACAATCTCAGTTTGGCCCCTCAAATTCCCAAGGTACTTAGGCTTTCCTCATGCACCTTTCCTGCATATTTCATTTTGATGCTAGTCTGCGTTGAATTCTGATGAATGTATTTACTTGCTTTTTCTGGCAAGCAACCTGCAGTCATGAATACTATTAATGACACTCAGCGCACTTTGGGAAGTCCATTATCAGAAAGCCAGCTGCTATTTCAGGCACATTAGTTATACCCATTATCCACACACAGGCCATATGATCGATTGTCTCATGAATCCTCACTAGCCCAGGAATAATGACAGGTCAGTGCTGACCTAGTCATGAACTTAGAGCTATGAGGGGTAACCACCTCTATGGTGCAACTATTTCCACTGCAGGGCAGAAGTGTCCCATTTCTGGTGGCCGAGGGCAAGCTCATGAAATCTAGCTGCCTCCAGGGACAGAAGATCTGGAGACACTGCTTGTCACCCTTGTGCTCCACACTGATATGGTCCTACCCCTTCTGAAACCCCCTGACAAGGGAAGAGTTACTCTGGTCAGGATCCAGCATCTCACACAACATCTGCCTGTTGTACAAACTTTTGGCAAGCATAAAGGGAAGCTGGAATGAACAGCAGCAAGGTGGAAGGAAGGAAAACAACCAGTGTGCAGTCTCAAGAGTGCCTCAAGTTAAGAGCTAAATTAAAACCACTGACATTTTATAGGGATAAAAAAGATGGACTTACTGTTACTAAATAACCTAAAAAATACCTGCAAGTTTTGAGATGCTACAGGCCCCATCATCCCTAGCAATCAATCCCCATAACTGTAGGGTGAGGGAGGAATAGCCCCCAAAAGTGATGAGCAGAATCTGCACTGCGGGTGTGAATGACTTGATGTTGTGCCAGAAGCAGATGAATTGGAACGTGAAAGCACATGGCTATGTAGATTGCTCCAACTGCCTTTCAGGACTGGGACCTCAGCTGCCTAGATGCATTTGCAGTTTCCAAGTTTTACCCAAAATCTTAAAGAAAAGGCTTTTATTTTCTATCTGCTTTGACAAACAGTCGTAAAGCTGATGCTCAGCTAGTGTGCCTATCAGAAAAATATTGGTCACACTTTTTCATTTTTTGAAATGTAGATTAAATTTTGTTTTTTAAGGAAATTCAGTATCATTAATGGAAATTTATGTGAATAACTCTATTATCTGTATCTCCTACAATACACAGAACATTGAGCTGATCAGAGGGAAACTTTTTAAAGGTACTTGAGATAATGTAATGATCTTAAAGAATGTGTTTGTAAGCCTTGCATCAGAAAAGGAAGAAAGCCTACAATTATACTTTTCAGCAGCAAAAAACTGTTCCAGAAATTGTTTAAAACATTGAAAAAATATTAAGATTAGAAAGGCATAATAAGCATTTTATCATTAATTTTCTACAAAGAAGACACAGTGTTTGAGTGCCAGTTCCCAGTCCTATTCAATGCTAACAGCCCTGATCCAGAAGAGGATGCCTATATGACAAACTGTAATTTCAATTATATGGTTACTTCCATCAGTGGAGTGAAAGGAGCTTTCCTGGATCAAGCAATCCAGCAGGTTCTGTGCAAATCAATACACACAGGGGCATGTATAGATTCATACTCTCACTTTAAAATGAATAGGGGAAGGCATGGTATAGAATAAACTGATACGCAATATCTGTCTATTATGCACATTCTTCCTTTGGTAAGGGGTAGTTTCTTGATAATAAGTGCAATCCAATTATAACTCTTTTTGTTCTCCATCAGCCATTACTATATATCTTGCCTTAACCATCCTGCATTAAGCAGTGGCACTTCAGAGCAAAAACTAGCAGAATGTTTCAAATTAATTGTAAAGTCTCAATACTACTAGGTAGTAGAGTAGTAGGGTTTTTTCAGACTTCGAAAGTTAAAAAAAAGGTCACAAATATTGATTTTATTTCATTGCACCTTTTTATATCTGTACATTGTCCTGTTCCCTTATAAATATATGCAAGTTGAATAAGTATTTACAATAATCAGTTGGTAATCAGAATTTGAGTAGAACAGTTTAGTTTTTAATAAAATACCCATTAAGGTCCTGTGGATTGCTTATATAGGCAAAAGACTTGCATGCACTAATTTCGTTACATTTGTTTGACTGATTTACTTGCTGATCAGACCACTCTAAAAAGGAATGTTGGATTTCTGCATCAGAATTAAGTCTCCTATTTTTACCAAGGTAAGCAATCATCCAAATGCACTTGGAAAGTACCTTTGTTGAATCCACAATATTTTACTTCCAGCACTCTTCAAATATACTAGAAATAATGATAGTAATAATAATTAATTGTGGTACATTTGTTAAGAGTTACATTTAAGGATCTTAAATGTCCTTTTCCTTAGCCCTGTCTTGGGCAATAAAATGTTCAGCTGTTAATATCAAGAATTTGTACATTCAATTATTCAGTCCACTTTACAATTATGCAAACACAGTAGAGTTAACTGGACAGGAAAAAATTGGACCATTGATTGCCCCTCTTATGATATGATTATTTTTAGCTTAATTTTTGATTATTAAATATGTACTGGAAATACTAATTTTGGTGCTTACCCTCTAGTTGTCATCCCCCTTCCTAAAAACCTCCAACACATGTTGTACATACTTTATATTTGCTTTTATCTTATACTTTTAGGTGCCTCTTCATAATTAGTAGCAATCTCTATAGTAATTTCCATTTGTGTAGAGAATCCAAAGCAGCTCACAAACCATTGGTATAACTGTTTATAGTTAATAAAAGTCTAAAATAGTGAATTCTATATTTAAGGGGAATAAATTGAAACTGCCATTTTTTTTCTTAAATGAAGGATGGGAAAACAAATTTAGAACTAAAAGCAGCTGTTGCCATGACATAGTCTAAATATTTAGGGGGAAAATGCCATGAACATTAAAATAGCAATGTGTTTTTGACAATCATGAACTGTTGGGGAACTAACTTTATAATTTCTTTTAACGGAGACTAAGTCCTGGAAGTTCCCTCTGCAAAAGAGCTGGAGAATGTTTCCCAGCCTGCTGCTGAACAGAGCCTTCCATGCTGGAGACCTTATTAAGACTTGGACTAGAAAATTAAGAAATGTGGGATAATGATAATTGAGTAACAGATGTCAGTCAGAGAAAATGGCACCTCTATGGCAGACAATGCAAACATGTCCCTTTTAACCTTCTCTCGTATAATATAATAAGCAGATTGATAGAAAATATTTTAATAAAAGACTCTAGGTAGTAATTTTCCCTGTGATACAGCCTGAGGTTAGAGTGATATTATGCTACTTGGGAAAGAGCTTTTTATTTTTCAGCCTGTTATTGCTTTGTCTCCTACAAGTTTCCTGTACAAAAATACCAGAACTTTCTCAAAGCCTTTGTAACAAAAAAGAGTGACTCAAAAAAAAAATATCCTTTGATGCCCATTTGTGACCCACGGAACAGATAACAGACACCAAGACAGTGTGATGGCAAGGTCTCAACAGCAAAGTAAAGCACTTAACACACAAACAAGGGGATCTGCTGTCCCATAACGCAATAAAATGTCTCATTATATAAAATCTAATAGAACCAGCTTTGAAATTGCAGCTAACCTTTTGTGTAGATCAACAAATTAGCTATTACAAGTAATTCAAACACAATGTTTCAATCTACTCTACTGGCTTAAAATGGATGTTTACACTGGATGTTTTCTGGGGGATAATATCCCCATTTAGCTTTACAAAAACCATAGCCTTTGAGGCCTCTGAAAGAAATCCAGTATTACACTTCCCCATACAAGAGTTCCTAGGGAAGGAATCATTTAAGAGAGCATTTCTCCCAGCCTTTTATCCACCTCTGGCTTCCTTCTTAACCCCTGTCTTGTAGGTCCCAGCAGGCAGGGGTCCAGGCTGGGGCACAGCGTTGCCACTCCTAATTCACCTCCTGGGGCTGCTGCAGCCTGTAGCAGGTGGGGTCATTGTTTTACACCCAACTGTTACCTAAAGCTGGCCTGACAAGGTCTGGAGTATCTTCTAAGACACCTCCCAATGCTCACAGGTTGTACATGCCATTTACTTGGACAGCAGTCTTTTAATTCAAACCACGTTGAGTGCAGACCTGTGCTCATGTTCGTGTAAGCACTCACTCATGTAAGGCGTGACAGTGCCATGCTTTTCACTTTCAAACATAAAATTCACAGGGGCAGCCACCATGCAGGGGATCTTGTTCTGCTTACATATCACCCTCTTGTTCCTCCCAATCCAGCAAGACTTTTGATGCTTCTTCAGTGTCTGAACAGGGATGACTTGAAGATTCCTCACACTTTTGAGGTAAAAAAAAAAAGCCTGAGTCAGTGGAAGTTATTATTAACAGAGTGAAACAACAGTAATGCTCCTACTGTAGAAGGTCAAGCACTTCCATGTGATTGCTGGCTGTGCCTAGCCCCCACTGAACTGGGCACATGCTGAGGATACCAAACCTAGCCCAGGGATGCAAGGTAAGTGGACCCACCCTGGAGTAGCAGCTAACATCAGGACTGGATGACAGTGATTAGAAGCACAGATTTGTTTCACACAGGATCAAAACCTACAGAAAAATAATCACTGAGCACAAGGGAATTACTGTGTTCCCCCTGCCTGTCTCCATCACGCCTCTGCCAGTGATATTTGGGCATCAATTTTCAAATATGAACATCTCAGTCCAGCCCTTGCACATCAGGTACTGTACAGAGACATTTATGGAGCATTTGGGGTCAGTGAGTAAGTAACCACTGCTGAAATTTAAATATAGAATGTTCCAAAGGATCGTGCTGCCCATGTTTAAAAACAGAGCACACAAGCTCAGTATAAATTCTCAGCAACGTTGCCAAGCTGAATTTCTTGGCTTTGCTTTACCCCACCTGAAACAGTGAATCTTTGAGGTACTGCTGTAGAAGCACTAGTGACAACTTCTAATTCACACAGGAACTGTAATTGCATAGAAGGAAAAAAGAAAAGGAGAAAAGCAAGCAAGTCAAGCATCAAAAAGGAAGTTCAGTATGGAAGGGTTTGGAGCACTCCTTTTATTCCATCTTCTTTTCTACATGCATTATTTTTCTTTGTGGTAGTCTATACCAATTGTGGATTTTGGTTTCAAATAAAAGGTAGCTGGCAAAAGCCTATTTACTAAATGTGAAATTCGAATTGTTCTTACACAACGACCATACTACTGGACTTGTTTCAAGATATGATGGATGACACTTGTTTTACTTTGCTCACACCAGTGGCCTCTCCTTTTAATATAGTGCACCAGGGTGGCAAGGAAGGCTTCTGCTCACCATATCCTGCCAGCAGTGTGCTGGTTTCAGTGTGTGCTGCTCCCTTTGCAGAGAGATGAGTTTCCTTTTTCCTAAAGGCAATGAAGTACTCACTGGAGGGGAGGCTTCAAGAGCACATCAGGATAAAGGATGCAGGGGAGACAGCAAGAACTAAGCCTGCAGACCCACCAAAAAATTTGTGGGCTTGGGAAGCAGGACCCTAAGGGATGCAGGCCTTGGAGGTTACTAAAGCAAAGACTTCTTCTAGGGTACAGAGAAGATTTTACAAGTTTCCTTACAGCCCAGGAGGTCTTTGCTGGACCAAGAGCAGGCTTGAAGGAAAAATCTCACATTGCAAAAAGGTATTTCACAGGGTAACTATTTACAAACACCTGCACCAACAGTATGTCTTAGCCAACAGCTTGCTATTTGAAAAAATGTTCACAGCTTCTGCTCAAACAAAACACTACATTTAAAAGCTGAAGGCTGTTTTTATGTATTTGGATGTTTGCTTGCAAGAGAAAGTGAAGACAGATTCACCTTGGACTTCTGACCACTTTGGAGTCCTATTAAACTGCAAAGGAAACTCAGGTACCCAGCAATTCTGTAAAAAGTGGTCTAACTATTGAAATACATAATGAAATAAAATAAATCAGAAAATAAGATGCAAAACATCTTGGAAAACTGTTGTTGCTGGAATTTTAGTTCTGAAGGTTTGATTTCCATGCTGTAGTAAAGTTTCTTTCAGACTATTTCATTCCCATGTCAAACTTGCAAAGTGTGGTTTCTGAGAAAGAAAAACAAGAAAATCATATTAAAGTTCTAATGAACAATGAATTATAAACCCAAAGGGATTACAATTGTTTGTGGATAGGTATATAATGTCATTGAACAGCTTGAAGGCAATAATAATGATAATTTGCTATGTCAGTGCATGAATATACAGGACTCTTCTCCACAGACTGCTGAAATACCAAGAGCACATAATCACACCGGGAAAAATAAATTTTTCTCGCATGCTCTACATGAACTGTTGACATGCTTTCCTCCCTGCCAGAAAATGTTAGGCAGACAGAGCAAATATAGAACATTCACTGGGAAATTATTTTGCATTTTGCAAAATGGCAGGAAAGATATTCCTTCTGCATTGTTTGAACAATAGGAAACATTCACTGGAAAATCTTGAAAATTATTAGTCAGTGCATTTCACAAATGTCAAAACAAGCATATTTTACATAGTAGGCCTCTTCTACAAATATAATTTAAATTTATGGAAGATAGATAAATGAATACATTCCCTGTAACTGTATGCACACATGAGTTTTCCTTAAAAAAATAAAATACTTCCTTTTAAATATAAGTTCTTTAAAACATATCTACCTTCTGCTTAATGAACAATTGACTGCATGTCAGGATTATAGAGTTTAGATGTTTCAGAGCCTGCTATACTCATGTGTGAGCTTGTCCTGCAATACTTGAACATATAAAGTACTTTTATAGACAAAATTGAGGTGATTTCATACAGAAACAAATTTTATGTCTTTTAACAGAAAAGGCAAAAGCATGTGGATTAATAAGAGTTGCCTCTCAATAAGTATGGTAACTAAAAAGTAAGAGAAAAGGGGCTGTTGTAGAGTACTAAAGAGTTCAAGGGTATTTAGGAGTGTAATTCTGCCCTTCCACTTCTTCTCCTCCTCCTTTCTCCCATTCTTCTTTTCAAGGATGTGCTTCCCCAGCCCTGTCCACCTCTGTCCCATTCTGCCGCGCCTGCCACAGCGACCAGTGTTCTTGCTGCTAACAGCCTGAGGGCTGGCAAAAGGCACCTCATGAGCTGAGAAGGGAGGAGGAGGAGCAGAAGGAGGCAGAGAAAGCTGGGAGAGGCTATTTTAATCTTCCCTGTCATATTAAAACCTTCCCTTCTCCATAGGCCTGGCTCTGATGCTCAGGACAACGTTGGTGCACTGGAGGCATTGGTGAAGGCTTTGTTCAGCGTGACTGGGTGAAGCAGGCAGCAAGCACAGAGGTGTTCACCATGCCCAGGTGTGTTTCATTCTCTTCATAATCTGCCAGAAGAAATTGAAAGCCCTCCAAAAGCCTCCTTGTGACTGTAGTAGATGAGCAACATAATCTTCCATAAATTCCAGTACATCAAAGAAATATTAGCACTGGGGCTCTGCATGTTTTCCTTTGGAAAGAATTTGACTAGGTTCAATATGGCCTGGATTTGTCAAAGCCTGACTTCTGTTCCTTGTTCTTGTGTAGATGTAAATTAAGCACAGTGTAAATCAAACACAATGTAAATTAAATACAAAGCTGCTGAATTAAAGTTTGCAGATAGGGAATTATGCAATAGGGATTATAAAGCAAAATGAGTCTGTAAGAAAAAAAAAGTGTGGAATATTTTTTTTTTCTAAAAACAGGAAGGTTAACTGCTGTTTAGTTATTCTTAAATCATACATTGTTCTATGACAGCTTCACTTCCAGACAGCTTGACTGGAGTTCTTTACTGATCTGTACTGAGACAATGGGAATGCTTTTCAATTAACAACTTCATCAGGACATCTGATTACTGAATTACTGATTTTAGCACTCAGAATGGAAGAAAATGTGGCTGAAATTTGGGGTAAAAGTACGTCAAGGAGCATTTAATAAATACTTCTTGCAATTTTTACATTAATAGACACTATATGATATTTTGAAAATGGAATCTGACTTATTTTAAAGTTGTTTATGGTTTGTTTTTGCTTCTCAGTTACAGTTTGCAATTCCATATACAACAATAACTTCATAAGTAAGGCATGCCCTTAATTCATGTACACAGTTAGTGGATAGTTCTCTGACTAGCACAGTATGAATTTGCCTCTGAGGTTGCTTCTTTCAGAAGCTGTATCACAACTGATACCGGCAACAGGATTTGCCACTCCTAAGGCAGAAAATGAATGCTCAGAATACACCGATCTCTCTTGGCTGAGAGCCAAACTTTCAATTTATCAGGCATGCTTTTCAGTAATGGGTTAACCCTTCTAGACAGCTAATGTTCACTCTGCTTCTGCTGGAATACATTTAAGATAAAATATTTATATCTCTCCACTGGAATAAGCAGAAAAAAGGCAAGATTGTTCAAAATAGTAGTCTAAAAGACGAGCAAATATGAGAAATGAGATCCCAAAATAGGATAATAAAATCCTTCTCAAATATGCAGATATCCCAGAGGGAAATAATGAGGATTTTTTTATATTTGACATTGATACAGGGGAAGATTTGATATCACTGGTCAGCAACAAGCTAGAACATGTTGGCAAGTACAAAGTGACTCATGAGACTCTGTATGGATTTTAAAGGGTAGATCATGCTTAGTGAAATGGATTTCATAAGAAGGAGGCACAGAAGTATGTGTGTGTGCATGTGCATAGACACTCACATATATATATACATAGATGCACATATGCACACACACACACACATATATATATATGTATATATACACACAGAGCTTGAAAGATAAAGTGACTTTTAACCTAATCTTCCTGGCAAAGGTATTCAGAAGAACTCCTGACATTTTCATATGTAATCACTTGGAGGCCCAGGACAGATTCTCAGGGTATGGGGCTGCCCTCATTGGGAATACTCATTGGCAAGTGATAAAAAAGTCTGAAGATCCCAAATACTCACAATGGACACCTCATGATTCCCTGCCTTTAAAAGACAAAATGTGTGATGGTCTCAATTAGCTGCCCAGGTGTGAAGTTAGTTGATAACAGTTTGTATGTGTGCCCACAGCCGTTTCTTCAATGAACTTTGAGTAAGAACAGGAGTTTCTCTTGTAATATAAAATTGGCAAAAGTCTTCAAAATGAATAAAATTGTCTGTATTCCTATCCTGCCCTGTGATGGGTGTCACTTCCTACAAAGGAGCATCCACAGTTTTTCTGGGCACTCACCACATAAATCAAAGACTCTATAAATAATTGAGTATTAATGCAGCTTCCCTTTCCATTCAGGCCCAAGCCTGTAGGATAAATGCAAGTGGAAAAGGGGATGGTCTTACCCTGGACAAAGCTGGACCTTCTCACAAATTTATACCTGTATAAAAGGGAAAGCCTGCTCCCACACATGGCTCATCATTGCAGATCATTGCTCCTGCAGTTTAGGGACTCATACTGCTGTCCAGGCTTTGATGGTGACTCTTCTCTGCAAGAAGAAGCCCCATAACCAGGATATCCCAGTGACGCACTACAGTGCAAGTAAATAGCAGGGATAGGTGATTACTTTCAGCTTCTATCATTCTCAGTTTCTGGTATGAAATACAACCACACTTTCTCTGGGGAACTTGTTCCCATGCCTTACCACCACAAATCAGGGTCTCAGCATATTATTTGGGTTTAATGTGCCTTGCACTGTTAATGGTTTCCAATTTACATGTCCAAAAGCATAAAGTTCTTCTGACCTTTTCTCCCTTGAGCTTTTGTTAGTTCAAAAGAGACAAGCCAGGAAAAGACCTCCCATAGACAAAGAAAACACTACACAGCAGGTGGATAGACAGACAAAACAGGTAGCTGGAAGCTATATGCAGCTCAGGCAAGATCCACTCTTTCTAAACTCTTAGTCACTTCTGCAAAACACATATTTTGATCTTCTAAATGAATAGGTGCAACAATATGACTAATATAAAATCTAAACATTTATTGAAAAGCAAAGCTATACAATTCCCAAGACAGTAGGTGCATTAAGTGGAAACATTGGAAAAAGTTCCTCTAAGCCCCTTCACCAACGTCATAAAAAAAAGCCTTAACCTGAAGGGTAGCCATATGTTAACCAACACTTCTCTGCCTCCTTCCAAAAAAAAAAAAAACCTGAAAGAATAAGCAAGAGTGGGATTTTGCATCTTTCTTTTTGGTGCGGGTTGAGTTTTGGATGATTTTGTCATCTAACTGGAAAGATAAGAATGGAACGGTAGGAGAGAGAATAGTGGAAACAGAGTAGCATGTTTAATATAAGGCAAAATAATTAAATAGATAGAAATTACTGTGTAAGCCTCAAGCTGTGATCTAATCAGCTATCAAAACCTAAGAGGGATTGGGCTGCATTGGTACTTAAGGGAGAAATCCCATATGCTATTGAAAACACAGCCGATGATTCAATAACTGTTAAGTCTCTCTTCTGATTCACTTAGGAGAACAAATCACACCAAGGGTTTAGAAGGAACTTTATACTTACTACCAATTAGAATAATAGTATTAATAGTAGAAAGGATATTTATTTTCTTCTTGTCTACTACACAGCTTTCATAGTGTAGTAGTTTCATAGGAATATGGAATATCTTCAAATTTCCACACCATTTTAGAGGTACTAAATAGCAGTAGTATTTTATGTCAGAAGTGGTTTCTACTTTAGGTCTGGACAAAGTGATTCTCACATAAATGCCATGAGCTTTACACACTTAACACATTTAAATAGTACTATTTAAAATTTATAAGACCCCTATGAGACAGCAGCAAGGCCTTACCCAGGGTTCATGCAACCAGGATGAAATCTCCTAAGCAGACGCTGAACAGCTGGGCCATGCATCAATAAATCACTTGTAAAATCTGTATTCTTTTGGCTGGCAAATAAGCTGCATGGGGATGAGTTTCACCCTCAGATTGTAATGTCCTTCAGGAACCAGTTCAATAAAGTTTTAATGATAACATATACTTTTAATACTATTAGAACAATATGAATGACCAGTTAGTTAAATAAGTGTCATTAGAGACACCCAGACATCACAGAAGAAGATTTTGTGGGAACACAGACTACATGTTTTGAGTCTTCTGTGGAGCATAATATGCTGTTACACTGGAGAAGAGGTAATAATTCATTTTACATACTGGAGATAATGTGCTGAAGGGGGAATAAATGGACCACAACGGTTAAGTCTGCTACACAATGTAAGGAATTTTAAAAACCACTTGTCTTTGCTGAGAGATAAAGCCCTCCTGGAATTAGTGCTACATCAGTTAACAACAGAAGATGAAATCTGGATGTAACAAAGAAATTTTATCTAAAACAGTAATGAAATACATTGTATAGTTTAATGTGCATGTGATTTAATCAATTGTTTGTGTATCTAGATATTAGAGTGATGGCCAGCATCTATGGCTAAGAATGACTTGAGCAACCAGAGAATTTGTAGTTTGGCACTAGAGCAATCTATCTTGGTTGCTTGAATCTATCAAGTCTATCTTGAATATATGTATTATTAGAGTCCCACTAAGATGAGCTGAAGAAAAGAGGAATGGCTCATATTTGAAATTTTTTACCTGTTTATTCTTAGACACGAAGGCGAAATTTCTGGTGTATAATGAAGCAGCTGAGTTAGAGCCAACGGGAGCCAGCAGGTTCCCATGCCATAGCCTGGCACTATACAGAGCCAGCAGTTTAAGGCTCAGAGTTCAGATGTGTTTGTAGAGCGTAAGTGCTCAGGGCAGTGCCATGCCAGTACAGCTACACATTTCCAGATCTGAACAGCTTCTGTGTGTTTCTGCACAATAGACTCTTGTACTCCTCATCAGATTAACTCCAGGAAAACCAGTCTGGTGTCAATTCAGCCAGAAATCTTAGTTTTGTTGCAAGATAGGCCTTGCTGCTATTTCTTACCAATTTCTCTGACAGCAAGTTGTGTGAAAGAGAAATGTAAATATATTGTTAAATGTGTTATTTCAGATATTCAACATGTACTTTCCCATGCCTTTTAATTTAGGATACAGTCTTTTAAATATATCGGGCAGTAGAGTTTAGTATTATATTTGTGGTTTTTCTAACCATCAGAGAAGTTAGGCAGTGTTATGCCTTCTACTGTAACATTCTAACATTCACTGAAGAATAATAGTCTAGTCTTTGGGTCCTGCAATCTGTACTTGGGGTGCAGGGTTTGAGGAGTCATATGGCAAAAAAACCCAACAGTCAAAAGTGGCTTATCAGTCCCAACGAATATTTAACCCGCCTTAGAGATGGCTCAAGCTTGCATTAGCCAGTGCCTTGTCTGTGTACATTTGCCCAGGCTCTATGTATGTTCAGTTGCCTTAAGGCCTGATTGTATCCCAGTGCATGCACTCAGGGTGCTCTAAATCTGCATATTTCACAACTAAGATCCTTGACTGTATATTTCCAGTCTTCCTGTAGAATGCAGTGCCTTGTTGTCACACCTACTCCAGAAGCTCTCCAGAATCTGGTGGAGTAATCCTGGTGTAGTACAAAGTGGTAAAAGTGAGGGTCTAGCAATAAATCTCATGGAGAAATTAAGATGCAGATTATGAAACTCAAAGATAGATGCCTACCTATGACTGTCCACAGGCAAGCCATGTGTTTAAGTTGACAAGACAAATCAATGGCATCAGACACTTGTGAGAGGGAAATTCAACTCCTTTCAGAGCAGAGGACTAGGGAGCTGCTGCATACAAGTAGTTGGTGCTAAGACACACTAGCACCTCCCTCCTGACCTTCCACTGCTGCTCTGAGAGGATGTGGACCTTCTAGAGGTGCTACCTCATGTCTGCCATCATGGTGTGACTGCCTCAGTTACAGCTCAGGTAACACAAAACCGTTCAGTGAGGACATCTCATTTGAGTCTCCCTGCCTGGGCCAGATGAAATGCTCTGCGGGCTCCTGCATTGACTAGATCTCCACCGCCTGTAACAAGCTCTTCAAACCCACATGTCAACATCCATGTACAGACATCTACATTTAGGTTTATTAATTAGTGAATATTCCCAGTGACTTCTGCATGAAAAGAATTAGGTGCACAAATCCTGAAGCAGTTATTTATGAAACGCTTGAAGTCCCTGGTACAGGAAAGGTGTTTGGTCTTTCTGAACTAACCAAATGTGGCAACTATTTCCCCAGCAGGGGTTAGCTTCTGAGTTGTTTTAAATCTAGACGACACAGGCAAATAAATGTTTATTTTTGTTTCTCTATTTTCACCCAGAAGATGTGGTGCAGCCAGGTCCTTAAAATAGAGTGGAGCTGGAAAGGATTTGGGGCAGCTGGAGAAACTGTGGCTGATGAGACGGCTGTACAAGCAAACACCTCAAAGCTGAAATTCGTATGAGCTAAAGGCTACAATAAATGAAAGAGATTCACAGAAAGTGTGAGCACTGTCAGCATGTTTCTTCCTCTTCCCCATCCTTTGAAGCCAGACAATATTGTGGAAAGCAGCCAGAGCGGAAAAGGAAGCGGTCTGTATTTATAAGCCTAACAGGCAAGCATAAGATTTTGGGACTTATTTAAGAGAATGATGGGAAAAAATCGTGCCAAACTCAGTTCTCAGCAACTTCACAGCATCACTTTTTTTTAGAAACTGGAAGATTCATCTCTCTGCTTGGTGTGGAAATAAAGATATCAGCGAGACACAGAGCTTTACAGACATGTGGATATCATGGCTACTGTCATCTGTTTCTCCCTCTATTGGAAAGCAGCTATTTTATCCTGATAATATATTCCGAGGTGATATTGCTTTTTCTCACATCAGTCTCTGAGCAGATAAGAGAGTTCCTTTCCATGTGGTACAAAGAATTCCACAAAGGTCTAAAAATGATGAGTTGATATTTTTTCCATTTTAAGTACTAAAGTTCATAAAATGAACTACCAGTCTTCTGCAGATTTGAGTGAGGTTTTGCTGGAACATAATTACAACAGAAGAGTGGGTGTAAGAAATGGAATTTTTGGACTTAACCTAAATACAGAATAATAACTTTTGGTTTTAAGCAGTAGTACTTCTCCTTTAACTAAATACTGCCATTTCATGCCATTAAACTATAGGAATTTCCTAATAAAAATGCATTTAAGTATACGGACTATATAGGCAAAAAAGAGTAAAAACAATATGTATGAACTTCTCAGGAGTATTAACTTTGGTAACTTTGAGATGCAATGTGGAAAATCTACAGGCAACAATTCCATCTTTAGTAAGTTTAATTGCAGGTAATAGTCATTCAGATTAGAAGTTACAGAGAACAAGGGTGCAATATCTACTAAGGAAGAAGTTAAGAGGAAAGTGGTCAGTAGTTCAAAAACCTATATCCAGAAATTCAGACTGTATAAACACATCTTTGATTTCCTGAAATTGAATCCTGTATGAAAAGGCAAGCTGGTTTTATATAATCCCACACTTTCAGAAGGCAGGAGAAGTGGAAATGACAGGTAATTACATCTAATTAAGCTTTATTAGGATGCACATTTATAAAGGATTGAATGCTATATTTGTTTAGATTACTTCATTTTCAGTGAAGATATTTAAAATCAATTGTTATTTATTTTGCCACTATAAGTTCCGTTTATACTCACGAAAACAAAAGAACCCAATTATTTTTCTATTACTACAATTAATTAAAATGCTTCAGAAAGTTTTATGTTTTGTTTTAACATAGTTTTCAAGGATGATATTTTTTGTTTTCAGAGGGGCCTGGAATCCACAGGATTTCAGATATTTTGTGATACGTGAAAAGTTAAGCAAAACATAGGTGTTATCTGGACTTCTTGGTCCTTAGCACACTTTTTGAAGGAAGGAAAGAATAATATGTAAACTAGGCAAGAGTGCTAAAAATATTCTCCAAAAGTCATATCATGCAGTCCACAACGAATTTAAAGCACCGTTTCAGAAGCATTTCCAGTAATTGATAGTACATTCTATATTAAGGGAGAATTATTGTTTATTAAGATGGAAGTCATTTTCCGTTTGATTACCATTCAGTTCTGATGAGTTGAGGAGAACTTTAAAATTGTCTCATGCCCTTACTGTACCAGCTATAGTCTTATGCAAGGATATATTTTATATTTAGCTTTTTTTTCTGGGGTTTTGGGGTTTTTTTTTGGCTTTGCCATTAAGTTCCCCCAAAAGTGATTTTCTTATTGTCTTCTTAATGATAAGGAATGAATTAGTTCAGATGAAGTAAAATTATTTTTAAAAGGAAAAAATAAAAAAAATAATTCCCAGGGTAGATCACTTCTACTACACATTTCTGTTATTTGTTGATAGTGTTCCACTTGTTAGTCATTTGTAGGCAATCTTATGCAAAATTATTTACCAGTAAAACACACTGACCTAGTGGGTCACTGGTAAGAAACTCACTGGGGCAACCCCTGGGTCCTGTCCACTTCCCACAGCTATTCACACAACAGCAGAGTGAGCATAATTGCTGTCCCTCCAAAATGCAGTTATTCTTAATGGATATTAGTAGTAGCTGATAAAAACAATGATTTCAACTACCTGCCAAAATAAGATGTCTGCTGATGCCAATGCTTCCCTTATTGTCATAGGGTGAGAAAATGCAATACTCAGCTTCCATCACTTGATTGATCCACCATGGAAAATCTGACTGAGTCAGGAGTCGCCTTATCAACTAAATGATCAGATAGCAAATTGAGCCAACAGCCTGATCAGTTATTCTGCAATCTTAACAGATTGCAGTTGAGAATAGGCTTTGTTTATTGCATCTCTAAGTAATATATATAAATTATATCACTGGACCCTGGAGAAAAGGAGTTTTTCAAGATCTCTGGGGGTGGTTCTTTCAGAGAGAAATACATTCAGATGTCAAATGACCAAGAGGAACAAAGGGGGGAAAAAAACACAAGATCTGTTCAGGGAGAAACAAAGAACAGTACTGCTGCAATCATCATTTGTCATAAAAGCTGACAGGGACCCCTTTTCTGTTTCTCTAAGATTATAATCTCACAGAGGAAAAAAAAAAGTAGTGGTCATCTGCAAACAAATAATTTTGTAAGGAAAAAATATCACACTGATAGAAGAAGTTAATGAAACATCCGTTATCAATTTGGAGTCTTTATTTCTCTGTACTTTTGTGTTCTGAGAATACATGGATAGCCTGGAGCACAGGTAGTGGTATGGTGGAGATCCTTCACCTTGAACTCTGCTTCCAACACCAGCCACTACTCACTAGTGGCCAAGGACTGCCAACCCCTGAAGATCACCCCCTTGACCTGTACAGGATGAGTTGAGTGCTCTCAGCACAGCAGCCAGGCAAGAAATGCAAGTACCACGTGTTTGATGCTGGTCACAAACTCCAGAAGTACTTTTGGCTAAGAAGCCAAGAATTTGCTATGATATGACAAAGTATTTTCTGCCTGCTTTCCAGATTAATTTTGAGATAAGGCAGCATATGGAGGTTTACTTGGTTGCAGCAGCCTCTGCCTGCTCTGTGAATCTCTGCCAACTGACTGAGATTACACGTCTATCACCAGCTCTAAAATTCACGAAACACCAAATGCATATTGTCTATTTCACCTACTGCAGAGCTGGATCCTCCAGCTTCTGGGAGATCAAATATCAGCCTTCCCTTTCCAAGCAGAGTAAACAGCTGTTTTTTTCTGACATTGCTTTCAATATAGCTATGACTATATCCAGCTGCTGCATTTCATTAAGGCATCATCTTTGATGTATTACTAATACACCAATTCAATGAAATATTAAGACAAAATGACCTCGTCTTGGCTAGCAGAAGCCAGGCACAGTGAGAAGTAGGAACTGGAAGTGCTCAGGCTATTTGCAGTGGCTCCATCTGGAGATGTGATGAGTTACATATCTCAAAATAAAAGACTCTCCATTCAACCTCAGTTATCAGATAAAAGAAGACACTGTTTAAAGCAAGAGCAAATATCAAAGAAGTGACAAAATGAGCATCTCTAAAAAGAAAGATATAGTATCAGTCTTTCATATTACCTTAAATGAAATAATTTGAGCTCTCTAGTCAGCATGTCTTTTTTATTAATACATGTGATCATTCTGACTTTCCCTCATTGCTTTTCAGAAATACCTTAATGAGTACAAGAGTCCTCCATACTTGTTACCAGTTATTATTACCTGTCCTTCAGCACTATCTAAAGATCTGGCATGAGATCAAGAACAACTGTGGCAAAAGCTGCTGTATACAAACACAGTAAAATATAATTCCCATGCCAAATATCTGCAATCAGGGATAGACAGAGATGTCACAAAAGAAATAAATTTGTTATGTCCATTCAATTGTACTAGTATTTTCAATACAATCCTGGTATTGCTCTTCTCCTTTTCTGTATTTATTTCTGTGAAATAAATAAGAAAAAACTGAGTATTGCGTTCCTTCACTTGTGTTCCTTCACTTGCGTTCCTTGTGTGTACTGCCTTTTCATTCCAGATATTTACTTATCTCTGAGTCAGGAAGAAATATGTCTTCAGGCCAGGTTTGGGGATAATGCTTGCATGCTATGTGCAATCTTTAGAAAAAGAGATATGTCATTATGTGCATTAAGGCCTTCTTGAACTGGGGCCTTATGAGTTAATGGCCAAGAGCATTGAGCACAGGAATCCTGCTCAAGGTCTGTTGTGTAAGGGAAAGACAGAGAGCAGGGGCTTGCCAGGCATTCTGATTCCTGATAGCACACTGCAGAGGGATGAGTGTCCTCGTGGGTAAAGACTTCTGACAGCATGGACATTTTCCTGGCTGTGGAAAGAGAAAAGGCCATGCAATTAATAGAGAAAAATATAGCAATGCCTAATCAGTCAGCACTACTGCAATGCTTCAGATTTTGCGGCTGACGAGGCAAGTTCTCTCCCCTGTGTCCTCAGGCCCGAGTGCCCTCTGGTAGCACCCCGACCTGGCAGTAGCTTTTGTTCAGACATGTTGCTAAACTACCACTGTCCTCATTTCTCATAAAAATAGAAGAAAAAAGGAAAATACCTAACAATAGAATATGTAAAGAAAAAATCTTTCAGGGGAAAGAAGGGAAGGCAGGGCTGCAGCAGTTGGCAAGTGCACCCCACTGCCTGGCTGCTCCTTGCATCTTGCCTGTCTGCACAGAAACTGTCACTATCCCAGTCTGAGAGGATAAATACTCACTGGTCTCTGGCTCCTCTGAACATGACCAGAAACTTCTTCACTTCTCAAATTCTGTGTGCTTTAGGAAAATACTTAGTGTAGGATCTGAGCTTTAAAGCAGTTGGAAAATCCTTTTTAAATCTCAGCACAGGATTTTTTTTTCTTTTTGGCCTGCAGGCATTTCTAATAGTAGAACATCACTTTCCTGCCAAGACAAATTCTACCTCTTGCTTTTATTTTCCCATGCCACTTCCTGTGCCAATCAGCCTTTCAATTCTCCAGCAAATCCTGCTAGAAAAGCACTTCTTCTGCTTCTCTTTTCATCACTGATTTCTTCTTTAGTACAGTATCCTACTCTATGTAGATTATAGCTTTCCTCTTAAATTGTTAACCTTGGTTTCCTATTGATAAAGATGGTACATACTGCTAAAATATGGGTGATGCTAAAGAATGGCAGAGAAACATTTCCCCAAAGTGTTTCTGTTTCTGTGCATTGTTATCATATAGCTCATCACGTGGACAAGCTTATAGATTATTCCTTTGCTCATTCCACTACATGATATTGGACTTTCCCTTTTCTTCTTATTTTATAAGGAGTGAGTACAGTGGAGGTACAAATGCATGTTTGAACAGGATAATGCACAAAAGGAGAAGGAACTCTAAAGGATCCATAAAGGATCTGGTTGTGGCCCCTTTAATTTTGTGACTATAAATGCTTCTTGCAATCGGCTCTGAGGCTTCAGTGAAGAGCAGCTCACAGATATTTTTCCACCAGGACTGAGTACACCACCAGTATCATGTTTCAATAGAACAGCTGGTGCTTAAAAGGATGGTAATTACAATTTTATTCAAAAAATCAGAACTGGTGGAGCTAAGAAGATGATTGATTCAGATGGATGACCTTGAAAGGCAGATTGCAATGAACTTGTTGAACTTCTGAAAAAGTAAAAAAAAATAAATTAAATAAAAATAGATCTCTCTTCAACATTTCTGGTACTTTTTGGTAATATGCTACAATCTTCAATTTCCCCCCAAATACTGTCATTATGAAAATTGACTGGAAAAAAAGTAGTCTGAAAAGCCTCATTATTTTACTATTCCTTCCAAGGGTAGGGATGACGTTCTAAAAACTGCACTTCTCTGTAATTAAAAGCTCTGCAAAATTTTAGGTTTGAAACAGTACATCATGCTGATGGTGTGTTTTATAGAAATAAAGACAAAAAGAGCTGTACTGGTTTGGGAAACGGACAGCCAGTCCCCAACTCAGACAGCGGCCATAAGCAGCTGCACAAGGAAGAATATGAGATTATAGCAAGCCTACAGTAGTATTTCCTCTGAACATTTCCCATTCTGCATGTGTTTGGGGTTCAAATCTGAAACATCAGTGCATTTCCCTTTGGTGACCCTGGCCAGCATCTGAAACCTACATTGATGCCTACAGTGTCTGCAGCGTCCTGCAGCAAAGTTGTACCTCTTTGCTATGAGTTGTGTGAAACACAGGATCACTGGGTAATTCAGGCTGGAAGGGACCTCAAGATGGCTATAGTCCAGCCTCCTGCTCAACGCAGTTACCCACGAGGTCAGATTAGGTTGTTCAGGGCTTTATCCAGCCAGGTGTTGAAAATCTCCATGGGTAGAAACTGCACAATCTCCTTATTCCAATATTTTTTAGTCTCATCGGGAAAATACTTTCATTTATACCCTGTCATACCTGCCATTCAGCTCTTCAGGGCCGTTGTCCTTTGTCTTCCTGCCATGCACTGCCAGGATGACCCTGGTTCCAGCTTCTCAGTAAGGCAGGGGTACTGTTTGATAGGTGCTAATTAGCACTGGTTAGTAGCTACTGCTGTCAGGTTCCCCTAGAGCAATCCCTTTCCCAGACTGAAGATGACCTTGTGCCTAGTATCTCCTTTAAGTGCAAGTGCCCCAGATTTGACCCTCAAGGGTAGCCCTTCACTGAATTCATTCCTGTTTATTGATGTCCTTCTTGTACCATAGGGCCCAAAACAGGATGCAGAATTCCAGTTGTGCTCTAATGAGTGCTGAGAGAAGGGTGATCATCTCTTGGCCATGTTTCTTCCACGGACACAGCTCCCAGCCATTCCCCCTACACATGGCATGATGTTGACTCATGTTTAATCCCGATGTTAGCCAGGAGTCCCAGCCCTTTCCCATAGAACTGTTCCCCAGCTGCTTAGTCCTCCATCATCATCCAGCTCTTAACACAGGGCCCTTCAAATCCAAAATTTACACAGCAGTGTCCAGCAACTTACTGTTTTCTTCTCTGTTCCAAATAATTCTTTGGGTTGGCTTGATTTGAGTATTTTTGTTAATATTTGCCTAAACCCACATATATTATAGCAAAGAGTATATTGGATTCATGTTGTTTGTATTTCTAGAGTTAAAACAGATAAACCTCTTTGTAAGGCTTTTTGATATCCTTTAGTAACCATAGCTGCCACTTCTGAGTAGACTTACAGAGGTGACTGCTTTTTATCATAGTGATCAGCTTCATGATGCTGCTGAATTAATCTGGTGTTGCCTCGGCAATGTACCTTCTCTTACTTTCTGTTTGGATTGCAGATACACGTTGCTAGTATAGATGACATGAAGCTTCTTCATGTTCTGGAATTCAAGTATTTGCAGACTAGCAAGATGTCACTTGTCATATACTTGCTTAATATACAGCATCCTGAAGGGCTGCCAAAATGTGTACAAACATTGTGAAAAAGAAATCCAGAGGAAACATTATTTCAATTAAGGCAGTTTTTCATGTTCATGCTCCAAATAATTACAAAGGAGAAGCTGAATGCTGAAACTCAAAAAAAAAAAAAGAAACCACAGGAGTCAGTCATGTCCCATAAAGTCTTACTACAGTGAAACAGCCAATGGGCTACTGCTCGCCCTATCCCATTGTGTGGCTCTAACCCTCTACAACCAGAATACACATCAGATAACAACAGTCTAGGAATAAACTTTTGTCTTGCATTTATTTTCAGAAAAAGAAATAAATATTTCAAGGGAGAAAGGGCACGCCCTCAGCATAAACTCTTATCCTAAATGATCTGATTTGGGAGACTATATTTGAGGTGCCATGGCATTTTAGTTTCAGCCCTTGGTGTGCATGTTGACACTGTTGAGACAGTCTTTCTGCTGTATGCCACTTCCAGGTGTCTCATCTCCAGCAATGCCTAGTGGCTTGAGTAGCAGCAGTGTGGTGATGCTGTACATGATGAGTAATTACTGAGCTCTACCGCAGTTCCACCTCCTGTCCCCTCTTTAAATGCATACGAATTATCCAGGCAAGTTTTGGCAAATTGCTGCAATTAGCCTGTGGACCAAGAAAACGCAGTATCAATGAATGGACCTTGTCAGGTTTTATTGATACCTCAGTTATCTGAGTGCAAACACACATACACACACATCTACATCCCTGCATGTATTTTAACAAGTTGTACAAGTTTTCTTCGAAGCTGTTGGTGCTGGAAGGCTAGACAACCATTCCATGCTGGCCATCAAGCCACTACACGGTTATCATGCTAATCAAAGCCCTCTTTGAAATGCTGTTTAGCTTCATTATCATCACAAAAGAGCAGCTAAAGGACATCTAAGGCGGGAGGGAGGGAAGCGGGGAGGGGGATTGGAGGGGATCTGAACGCTTCGAGACACTATAATCTATTTGAACAGCCATGTTTACTGGAAACAGGAAGGGAGATTATTTAGCATAAGCTGGTATCAATCACTGAATGGTTTCTGTTCCCTGTTATTAATGCGCAGGCAGCCAGGCAGGGAGAATGGGCTCTTTGGAAAGACAGACATCTCCCCACTAAAGGGGGAAAGGATTGGTACACAGACCACACCCCTCCCGACCAGATGGACTCCTGCAATCTACCATACTTATTTTTTTTCCCAGACTAGGACAGAGAAGTTATAACAACTCAATGCCTGAATGATCCTTGGCTGTTTTGAAAAGTTTTGTGCCTTTTTTGTACACGCAGATGGAATTGTTTTTTATGGGTGAGGATCTCCTCCATAAAGAACCCCCCACCTGGTAGAGCAGGAGGCTCTATTACAATATAATTAAATAATATTGACCTGATAACTATTCTTACTTGCCTCTTGCCTCTTTGTTAGTGTAATGTCTTATTGCATGGTTGTCTCTTGTTTTATTAAAGAAACACACCCTTTGTCTTAAAAACAATATTGTCTTAATAGTTTGCTGGATTTACCTGTTTTGACTTAGAGTTAGCAAATTAAAAGTGAACATTGATTTCAGAGGAATTAAACCAAGTGTCTGCAGTTATTGTTCTGCAATAGATCTTAGATGTGGAGGCTACAACCTCTTGGGGTGCTGTAAAACTGCTGGTAAGTACAATATATGCAGTGACCTCAAGGACTTTGATGCAACAAGCATATCCATACAAAAGCTTTCCCAAGCTCACTGATCTTGGCTTGAAAGGTCATTATGGAGCCACAATTGTATATATTCATGATAGATGCTGGAGGATGCTTTTCATTACACTTACACTACAACTGTAAAGCAAACAAGAGTTTCCTGTTATGTCAGTTAGATCGAAGAAGTACTTACACATGCAAATAAATCTAAAAAATAATACAGCCTCAAAACTGATCCTCTCTGCTTTCCTATTCAGAACATCAGTGTGTTTTTTTCATAATGAATCAAAATGCATGTTCAGGGTTGTATGTTTGAAATAAAAAGTGGATATGTTTTCCTCTGAAATATTCCAGATCATACCTACCAGGCTGCAGTCACATCAGATCTCATAAGCTAAATGAGTTTTGATTAGGTCAATACTTGGTTGGAAACACACAGTAGGTGAATCAGAAAGGAAACATTCACCAGCAGATAGCAGACTCCCTTTTGTATGAGCCTTAAACTAGTATTTGAAAGGGCACTATGCCATGACAAGTCTCCAGGCTGACATAGAGAGCTAAGATCTACATGACTCTCTTGGGTTCGTGTGGCAAGGTTTTGGTAGCTGAGGGGCTATAGGGGTGACTTCTGTGAGAAGCTGCCACCACATCTGACAGAGCCAGTGCCAACAGCTCCAGGATGGACCCATCACTGGCCAAGGCTGAGCCCGTCAGTGACAGTGTCAAGTGCCTCTGGGATAACAGATTTAGGAAGGGGGGAAAAAACCTGCACGACTGCAACTGGAAGAGAGGAGTGAGAATATGTGAGAGCAACAGCTCTGCAGACACCAAGGTCAGTGCAGGAGGTGTCCCAGGTGCTGCAGAAAAGATTCCTCTGCAACTTGTAGTGCAGACTATGGTGAGACAGGCCGTGCCCCAGCAGCCCATGGAGGTCTGCAGGGTGGCAGGTGAGACAGGCTGTGCCCCTGCAGCCTGTGGAGGATTCCATGCCAGAGCAGGTGGATGCTGGAAGGAGGCTGTGACCCTGTGGGAAGCCCATACTGGAGCAGGGTCCTGGCAGGACTTGTGGCCCCATAGAGAGAGGCTTGCTAGCAGGTCTTGTAATCCTATGGGAACAGTGCTGGAGTAGTCTGTTTGTAAAGGACAGCACCCCATGCTCGATGCATTTGTGAAGAACTGCAGCCTGTGGGAAGGACTCACATTGGAGAAGCTTGTGGAAGACTATCTCACTTGGGAAGGACCCACACTGGAGCAGGGGAAGAGTGTAAGGTGTCCTCCCCCTGAGAAGGAAGCAGAAGCAGCAGAGACAACATGGGGTGAACTGACCACAGGCCCCGTTCCCCTTCCCCCTGTGCAGCTTCAGGGGAGGAATAGGAAATGTGCGAGTAAACTTGAGCCCGGGAAAAAGGAAGGGGCGGGGGCAAGGTATTTTAAGATTAGGTTTTATTTTTCATTATCCTACTTAAATTTGATTGGTAACTACCCTGACATCTTCAAGTTTAGTCTGTATTGCCTGTCACAGTAACTGGTGAGTGACCTCTCCCTGTTCTTATCTCAACCAGCCAGCCTTTCCTAAGATTTACTCTCCCCTGCCCAACTGAGAAGAGGCACAATTGAGTGGCTTTGGTGGGCAGCCAGGGACAACCCATCACAATGGCTTTTTAGACACGCAAGGGCATTAAAACTGTCATGACTATACTCTGTTACCTGCCCATCTCAAAGGGAGCTATGAACTTGGGTACTTAATCTCAGCTTTCTCACTCCTAATATTACTTCATGAACTGGTACCAAATTCCTTTAATCTTGATGAAACATAAATGTACTGAGTTTTCCATACAGTTTCTAATGGCATGGCTGCCCATAAAAAGTGACATTGAAAGCAAAGTTTACATAGCAGGACAAATCTTGGATACCTGCAATATAAATTGGAGTGCAGTGTAACTTCAGGAAAAAGACTAAAGCATCCAAATACTATAAAGAAATCAAGCCTTGAAGTCTGAGGGGAGGGAGTGTCTTCTCTTTTCCAGACATTCTCCTTCATTTTGTTTATCCAGCACTATTTTCAAATCTTTACTCTGGCGTGTGTCAGAAGAACCAGAGAAAGTTGATAATTAGTCTTATAAGAATGGTAATGCCTTTACATATTCTTGCCCATACATAAATGGACTGGAAAAACTTCAA
Source organism: Lanius collurio (assembly GCA_020086605.1). Classification (NCBI taxonomy): domain Eukaryota; kingdom Metazoa; phylum Chordata; class Aves; order Passeriformes; family Laniidae; genus Lanius; species Lanius collurio. The sequence goes on along the minus strand of JACBWW010000005.1, from coordinate 22,935,736 downwards.
GCTCAAAGGGCTGTCAAAAAAGTGAGACACTTGGTTCCTGCGTAGTTCTTGATCACAGAGGTGTTCAAATACTTGCCCTCAACATCTCATTCAGAATGAGCTTTTTTCATTAATCATCAAATCTTTTCCTTCCTTCAGATATGAACTGATTGATAAGTGTTCTGCATGTGCTGGCCTAATGATTGTGCTTCAAGCAGCAGTGTTATTTTTGGAACATAGAATCTATGCTCCTGCAGACAGAAAAGTAAAGTTTCCATTAAAATGAATACAGAAAACAAGCAGAGAAAACCTCTGTAGATCTCAATCACTCAGTCAGGGTTTCTTTGACTAAGGAATTTCATTTATGCTAACTCGTGACACTTGGGCTTTCTAACAAGAACAGGAGGCAACACATGGACAGGTCCTCAACACACAATGCTGAACAATGAAATAAGGTTTTGATTTTAGGAAACATCTGATATACTGCATTACATTTTAGTAACTGTCTACTTACAGATTTGATTTTGTGCTTAATGCAAAGATAGGCTGAAGAAACAGAGAGCACCCCAGGTGGAACCTTCACTGGAACAATATCACTGATGATTTCATTTGATGCAGTTGCTATCACTTTCAGTCATCTCTGAATGGTAAACAGTTCAAATTATAAATTCTTTGCCACTAAATTGTCTGCTGCTAATTGCTCTTTTGCACGTAATTATCAGCCAGGATTTAATAAGTATGGAAATACTATTACATGCCAAAAAGTAAAAATAAAATGAGAAATAGCAGATTTAAAGAATGTCTGGCAGACAAACTCTTTAATTAATCCTGGAACACCATATTGGCTGGCGTCTCTCTTAGTGAACATCTCTGGCAGAGAGATGATGGGGTTTTATAATCCTTCAAGAAAAACAAGTAATACATTTGCTTCTAAGCTAGAAAGGTTTTGGCCTTCGCCTCCAGGTTATGCATTTGAAAAGAACATCAATACGGGTGAGAACAAGACTGAACACATCAAAGGAAACACAGGAAATCTAAATGCAACTTTAGAATAGCAACTTCTGTCCATCCACCAATTCAAATGAGAGAGAGGCAAAACCCAGGAGGGGTTTTGAACTGCCACTATGCTTTCAGGAGTAGCGCCAGCTTCTGCTTTCTCTACATGGATTTGTGTTTAAAATAGTCACATGGCTTATGGTGCAGGTAAAATATGGGAGATGTGGATGAAAAATTTAAATTATCCTCTCAAGGATTTTCATACTGTTTCTGATTAGGAAATAAAAGATTAAGATGACCAAACAACTTTGCAGTGATACCTTCTGCCTACTGTCAAATGGTGGTGGAAGTTGAAATATCCTTGAAATATTCCACCAGTGGTCACAGTCATTAGATATTATTGATCTGAATATAATCAGACTCAGCAGATAAAAAGACTGTACACAGACATACAGTCCCAAATCTAGATCCCACATAGTTAACAGCTAAACTACTGTTTGCCACTGCGAAAGAAAATCCCAGTTCATGCATTCCTGTAAGCTATCAAAGAAAATGAAGTGCAAGAAAGATTTGGTATTTTCACTACATTTCTTTAGAGGGAAAACATCTAGATTTAGGGTTGTTAAGCAGGTTAATGACCTGTTGCACAAGACTAAAGAATAAATTACTACTGAGAGAGAATGAGCAGAATGCAAATCTGAAATATATTTTCCTCAGTGAAAAAAAAAAAAAGATTTCTTGCTTTAACTTCCTTAGTCGCTGTTGGTTATTTTTCTAGCTGTCATTTAGTAGTTTCATTCTACATTCTATGTAGACCTAAAAATGCCTTTCATGTAGAATTTTGGAACAAAATTGACCAAGTTTGGCTAAGCATAAGGCTGCTACTAAAAGATGTAGGTGGGACGCGTTACAAGATTTCTTTTGCCGTTCCTGGCTCAATTCCTCAATGTAAATCTGTTGCCCAAAGGGGAACAACCCACAGAACTAGTGAGAATTTTGTTCTTCCTGCCTGCTTCAGTCTATCTTATGTCTTTCTCTGAGCATTAAGAGGGCAACAATTATGGTGAGACATTTTGTATGTGATTAATACCAGCTTACCAGGAACTCGGACCAATTCACTGAGAGCAGATGTGGCAACAGAATTCACTGTCTTCACTTGTTTCAGGATTTGAATTGCCACCCTAGATACAAAAGGGAACAACTGAGCCTTCAGAGCATACTGAGCCTTCTAGATTTTCATACTTGGTTGTATTATTAGTAGCAGAAAGAGACATCACACTTCAGTACCTTTGCATTTGGCTAAATGAACTCTGAAGACATTCTGGTACACTCTACTTATGTTAGCAAGATTTTTTTGACAGTTCTTTAGGCGTAGGTTTGCTTACTATCATTACAGAGAACGATCTCAGTCTGGGAGCTGTTGTTTTAATTCATGTATGAAATTAAAGTGAATTTTCCAGACTTCCTTCTTTTCGTTGGTTCATTATAAATTTCTCTGAAATATCATTACTCTAAGTCTAAAATGAAGACACCACCAGCAGGTTGGATTTGATGTCTATTTTCCCTGAAGGATTTATGCATTTCATGTGTGACTGATTTTGTGAGAAGGTAACTCTCTAGAGGGCATAGCTTTAGTTTTCAGATAATTTTTTTGCTTTCTAAACTAGAACAGGAAAAGAAGAAACCCAGCCTGATTGGATCGCCTCAGCAGCATATTTCTTTAGGACTTTTGCATCAGAGCAAATTAGATCACTCTGCACTGATGTGATATATAATTCCCTTATCTTCTGTGCCATCAGCTCCTTGGGTTTGGTTTGAAGGGAAAAGAATTAAGCTGCAGCATTTGAGTGAAACTGTTTTTATTATTGGAATCGTAAGAGTTTTTTATAGCCAAGAGAAAATCTACCCCGACTGCTGCACAGTGTGACTCAAATATCAGGAACCTTAATTCTGTCAGCATCAACTGGACCCAAAATATGTCCACTGCTTTGTCTTTACTTTTATGTAGCCCTATTACCAAAGAGAAACTATTTCCTCTTTGTGATTCAGTGCACACTGGTTTTATTATTTCCTTTAATTCTTCCTCATGTTTAAGTCATCGTGTATTAAATAATCTTGCAGTATTTCCTTTCTGAGTGTGTTTTGGTGCATCACTTGAGCACAGCTAAGCCAAAGACTGGATATGCTGCTTGAAAATTTTCATTGATGGCAAGCAATGAAGAGGTAATGACAGCTGAAATAGTAACTGTCAACAGAAATCTGACTTCACCTATTGTTGAACTTGTTGATCTTCAGCAAAAAATGAAATATGAACTTTAATGGAATATCACTCTCACTGCATCTTCCATCATCACATTATAGGTTGTGATTACTACATTTTTCTTCTTCTACTGTAAAATGACTCTGGATAAATGGGCAGGATTGCTCCATTAGCTTTTGATATCATTCAGCACTTAGGACAACATAAATTTTTTTTGCACTTCATTTGCATTTCTTAATCACTGCTAATATCCTGGAAAATCTTTTATCACTTGATAATGCAGCCAGAGAATATTTTTTTGCTGAAGCCCTATTTTGCTTGAATTCCTAGAAGTAGTCTTGTTCTTTCAGCATTTATATTGAGCATAAATTATGATGACTCTTAAGATGAGACATGTAGACAATGGTAAACACACTTTAAACCTCTTGCACAGGTTTGTCATGGGAACTCTTGGTAAACAAAACAAACAGGCATGAGATACATAGATTGCAGTTGGAAGTAACTGAGAATGCATAACAACACTACAACATCTAAGAGCATATAAAGTTGAATTACCAGCTTCCATTTTGTATCATCACCTGATTCGGTTTATGTAGAAAGTTTAATCCCTGTTCGAAAAAAGGATGAAAAACTGGGCTTACTTGACTCTATAGAGTCAAGTACATGCCACCAACTGTATGTGCCAACAGAGGCAGTTTGAGTAAATGATCTCGTCAAAAGAGAAAGTAACATTTAGGGGGCAACACAGAGGGAAGGAGCGAGTCACATCAGTTTGTTAAAAACAGTGGTGTATTTTCAGCCATTACGCCTCTGCTTCTTTGTCAAGGGATTATTCATCTTTTTTATATTAAAAACAGTGAATGTAGATAGTTCTAGTTTACTAAAGTTGATTGTTACTGGGCTTGTGTACATAAAGAAGTAATTCTAGAATAACTGTACAAAGACCTGTACAAAGATAAAGAACTATAGCTGTCATCAAATAACTTTCCTGAAGGAATATTATTTTACATTAGGAGTAGCCACATTATAAGCTTTTTGCAAACATTCTAAAAGACTGTATATTGGGAACATCTCCATACATAAAGCTTATTTTTACAGAAGTAGACACTGCTCTTACTTTTTTATTGCTCTTAGGCCCTATTCTGCACACATCAAAAAGGATGCTGAATTGGTGCCTGACATAAAGATTACTTTGACAATAATGTCATTCAAAGGTATGAGGATGGCATAGAGGAAAGTACTTACCAGAGATGACAGTGAAAGAATAAAGTATTTAATAATGAAAATCTGTAACTTTTTGGGGTACCTGAGTCATTTTTAGATGAGTATAGAATTACTTACTGTGACTGAAGTACTAATAATATAGATATGTTACTGTAGAGAAATCCAGGAAGAAGTTATGTCCTTTTTTTCTTTTATTTCCTGCTATAAAACCGAGAGCCTTAGTATTTTCATTGTCTCAGAATAATATTTTATGAAGATCGGAGTAAAGCTCAAAATGAAGAGCAAGATTTCCTAATTCAGTAGGCCTAGCTAACCAAATAAATAAAAATGCTGTTTGATAGCATGTAACCCCAGATGGCAGTTTCTTTTCAAAAGATGCAATTTAATCTTCAAACAGCAGGTGCAAAAGTTATCTTGAGGCAGAAACCTCAAACAGGACAATTTTACAGGAGATGTTTTAGTTGGTGGGAAATACAGGAATAATTGTGACATGTAGCTCTTTTCCCTTCTGTCTTCTAACACTGGATCACACACGACCCAGTGCTTTATCTTGAGATAGATAGATAGATAGATAGATAGATAGATAGATAGATAGATAGATAGATAGATAGATGATACATAGATAGACAGACAGATAGACTTCTAAACACACACACACATACACCCCAGATTAGAACATGGTTCAGCATCATATTTGCTCCTTTGGTCAGTGTTTAGCAATTGATGTGACAATGGATTTTCATTCCAGTTGTTTCTAATCACTCAAAAGAACACATTTGTCTGGACACCCAGGTGTTTGCTAATAAAAGAAAACCAAGTAGATTTACTGCTGCCTTTGATTATTTCCCACAGTTCTGGAAATGTTTTTGCTCTCTCAGATTTCACTTGGTTTTGCAAATGCGTCCGGGTTTTATCCTGCTTGATGCTGAAAATTGGATTCATGTCGTAAAGTGCTAACTTCAGCTAAAAACTTTGACAAAATGGGCACTCATTAAAGAAATGACAAAATCTATTTTTTTCCTGACCTCTGAAGCATGTGAATTAAATACAGGAACTAAAGAAGGATCTGAGCTTCAGACCTTATATAGTGATAAAGATTTTCTCCTTGCTTGACACACCTGCAATACACAGTAACATCTTTTTCCCAACACGGTGTGTAAGCAGACGTGAAGCTGTAAGACACAACTCTGGTTTAAAATTAAGCAATGTGCTTAAGTGCTTTGTTGTATTTAAATCAGCCTTGAATCGACCAAGATGGCTCACACAAGCCAATCATGTTCCATGATGCACGGAAGTCTGAAATAACATGGACCTCTGCCAACCTCCTCTGACTGCCTTGCAGGGGAACTACTGCACCACCAGATGAGTCATCTCAAGGAAATAAAATTTTGGAGTTGACTTCTTGAAACAAAAAAACCTCTTTGCATCAGTTGTGGACAGTCTTGAACAGAAAAAAAATTACTCTTGTAAGTATTCTTCTTCTAGTGGTGTCTTGCTCATGAACATTGACTAAAATAGGATATTTCAACTGAAATAAAACACTTGAATTTACAAGCCAACCTTGAAGCATGTACAAACTATTCCTTCAGGATGGTATCATAGCTTCTCAGCCTGATGCCTCAGACTATACACTGCTGAGGGGTAATGAAAATTCTCTTTCAGCCCCAGCTGCTCATGCTGCGTAAATTTAACATCATACCAATCTCACACTGTTCTCAGCCCCAGAATTACCCTGTTAACACAACGCAGAAAAGCAGAGTGGACAAGAATGAAAGCGGCCCACATCAAGGATCTCAGAACAATGAGCTTCTGTGGTTTATTCACAGAATAAACCTGCATCTCAAAAGAAAAAATTTGGCCATACACAAGACTGGCAGAATACAGGTGCTTTTCCATCTGGTTCTCTGGTCCTTGACAGCATAAGTTTTGAGAGAGGGTTGAAGGACACTAGATCCACTGGTCTCACAGTAGTTCTGTCTGGGCAGCACTCTTTGATGACCTCCTCATGGAAGATAAGGCTTCAAAACTGCATCTTCCTTCCTTCCATGCCCATCACAGCTGCAGAGAGTGTCACTGTTCACAGCAGGGCAAAGTGGCTGCAAAATGCCATCAGAGCAGCTTTTTCACACTGACTACACGCTGGTGTAAATGACGACATCAGGTAAGGGAAAACAAAGAAAGAAGCTTATTTATTTCTGTTGTTACGGAAAGCACTGCCTCCAGAAACCTTGTAGGAATGGACTTCGAGGACATTCTTACAAATTATTGAGAGACAAAATCATCTTTATCTTGCAGTATGTGAGCAGACAATTGTCTCTCTGTATCTCATTCTCCCAAATGACACTGCTCCTACAATATGTTTGTTCCAGTCTCTCTGAAGCACTGGCTAGTAATGCAAAAATCTTAGAAAAATGATTAATTTTGGACTCTACAAGATGATAACAGAACAAAGCCCAGATCCAATACCATTATAGCTGAATATAGAGATAAAATGACATCATTGTATTGCCAGTACCACAAAAGTGGTAAAAAAATTAAAAATCATATAGGTCACCTTGACTGTGACAGGCAGGAGATGTTTCTAACACAAGTAATATGACTCAATTTCCAGTGAATGAAAAGACCAAGAAGTTTTGGAGAACTATTTTTGTTTTGGAAGTGACATTCCTCTGCATCAGACTGTAGCATGTGGGTTGACTGACTTCTATTTGTGATAGAAGTTGTTAAAAAATACCAGATCTCTCAGTGAGAGCTACTGTCATCATTAACCCCCCAAGAGATAATAAAGTATTGGAAGGCATTTTTTAAGACTCTTTTGAAATTTAAACATATTTTTGATACACATTTTTCTTCCTGGCATGCAATGATTTCAAAAGTATTATACCAAATTGTAGACGCTTTCGTTTGGGAGCCTCCTATTGCTTGAATAATGTACATGAGATATATGAGATTCTTGACTTGTATTCTTGCTTCTTTGGTACTTTCTTTTTGTATCTGCCTCTCAGATACATAAATTCACAAACAAGCCACCAATACTCAGTAGTCCTCAATTTAATATATATTCACTATGACGGGAAATTTTACAAACCCAGAGGGTTTAAAAATTCTAGTGGTGGCTCTGACATGTTCAAACATATGCCATAGCGTACATCTCCTAAACTTAGACTGTACATAGCTATCATACATGGTTACTAATCCTAGAATTGTATAAATAGGCTAATAATATATGCATTTAAACAACTTTCACACTTATGAACACTTTCACACTGTGTTAACTAATTTTAGCACACAAACATGTAGCTAATGATTTTTATGAATGAACAAAATCATGTTGAAAGACTCCAAGCCCCACGGTTCAACAGGTTATGGTGGGACTTTTTGCAGTATGAAAAATATAAATTAATTCTTGTTTCTGTACAAATGGTTGTTGACACTCACAAAGATCTTCAGCGCTGAGCTGAAGAGACCAGTTGCTGGTCATCCCTAATTTGATACCACCACCTCCATGCAAGACAGCCAGAAAATGGAAAGACCCCAGAGACCCCAGCCCCTTCAGCAGTCCTGCCTCTGAGGAAAAGTACAAAAAGGTATTGACATAAATGAGCAATGAGTTAGCAAAGTTTAGGTAAAACTTTAATGAGGACAAGGAGTTATGGAGTTTTCTCACATATTAGCAGATTCATAAGTTCTAGGGGTTGGATCTTGATTTCTGACCTTTGGAAGGTTTCAATTCAAAGCACTCAAAAGATTTTGAAGGGAGAAATGAAAGTTCTGTCAGTGCTAACAGTAAAAGCAATCTTACTGCAGCTTTCTAGTCTGTTCCTGTGCATGGAAGTGTTACCCTTATTCTCTTCACAAAACTAAGTAACAAGAGGAAAACAGACAGGCTCCAATCAGTACTTGAACATAGCACTCCTCTGACAAGATTTTGTGCATAATAAACACTTACTATGTGTCAAAACCAGTTCAGTAAAAAAAAACCCTAAAAAATAATCAAAGAATGTTTGAGCTGATTGAACATAGAGTTCTCAGTCCCAGAAGAGTAGTAAAGACCAGCAAGTGTGCGTTCCTGCTCAGGAGGACCTGAGCACTACAAGTATTACAAGTCAGGTCTAAAAACTGCAGTCAATTACCTAGGGATGCCCGGAGAAGTCTCTCTTGCAGAGCATATGGAAGTCAAGGGATATTTTTAGGTTCTGCTGTGAGAAGGTAGATGACAGTGTGTATTAAGTAATTACTATTAATTTATTTCTCAAATAGCAAATTTAAAAGAAAAATGTACATCGTATACTAAGAGCCATTCAGCTTCAACATATGAGTTAAAGACTAATAAAGCTCTTCAGTAGAACATTCACAGAGTATGGAAAAGATCAAAACATGATTCAGTTTGTGGCAGCCACCAGGGACACATCTTGACTGTGTTTGTTGTTCAAGTGATGGTAGGCTGACAACAGGCATCACCTGCTCCAAGTGCACTCACTGAGTCACTTTACCTTGGACAATCCTGTGGATGAGTCAGTTTTGCCCCAAGAAATCAGACTCAGCATAGTTGCACTCCGTTCCCCCAATCCATTAATTCCAATTTAATTTTAGCCCTCTCTGTTCACATTGATGCATGGCAGAATAGTTGTATTTGTATTTTTTCAACTTTGCAGTTGCTGAGTCTCCTAAATTCAGGAGATAGCATGTTCTGTTGGCCTGAAGTGAAGCACTTCTAAGGCAACAATCAACAGAATCCAGTTGTTATGTCAGGAAACAAAACAGATTAGCCCTTATGTCCCCTTTGACAAACATTGACTCATATTGCAATTAGCCAATGTACTAACATTGAAGTTCTAAATTACTGGTATGGTCAAGGCTTTCCTGAAATGTGGGATCCAGAATAAAGGAAATCCATAGTACAGCCACCTCTGCTTCTAGTAAGCCTAAATAGTGTAAACATTTAACTGGCACTTTTACAACTTCTGAAATACAGAGAATATTGTCCAATAACAGAGGTTCCAATTAAAAAAGTGCTTTTTAAGTTTATTGACAGCAAGTGTCTTGAGTACAAACATTGCTGAGATCATTATATGAAGAAATATGGGTGTGCTGACATAAAGGGAAACATAACTGGCTCTGAAGGAATTTTGAATTGTGATAAGGCATGAAAATGCAAATGGTCAAGCAAAAAGAAAAGCAACCTTGACTGATTTTCAGGAGAGCTAATGAGGGAGAAAAACATCCTTTGCTCTGTAAACCAACTTTATTTGGCATGAAAATAATGCAGTGATAAAAATCTTTGAATCTAAATTTCTGGCTCATATTTCATATCAGATTTCATTTGAAAGACTGATACTCTTTTTTATTTTTGGGTGATTGTGGTATGTATTTGAAAATGACCACAGATGCTGCAAAAATCTGTGCAGTGTTAAGCAATAAGAAGGGAAATTTCTTTTAACCTTGTAGAGTTTTTGAAAATATTTTTAACCTTTTAATTAAACACTGTTATGTTGTTTTTTCTTTAAGATACTATGTTTCCTGAAACTTAATCTTATGATGAGGGTGCTATTGGAACTCTGTTCTTTTAGAGAGACAATTTGAGCTCATGTGACAGTTGTTTCAGTCCACTACTTACCCAGATAAATACATTCTTTACAGTACTGTTTTCCTATCTTTGTCTTTTTAAAGCTGATGGAATCAGATACTCAAACACTTTGTTTTGCTTTGCTTTTCAGAAGTGGATTATCTGGGTTAGGAAGGCAGTTCACAGCTGTAAATATTGTTTATTCTTCTCGGTAAGAGTGTAGAAATATCTCCTAAATGAAGCCAACAGTACCTTCTATTGTCCAGAAATGAAATGATCTTAAGTGAAAATCAGCAGAGCTCCACCATTTGGAAAGATGCTTTGGGATTCTTAACTTAACTTGCAAATCAATTGACTTTTAAGGTTAAAGGCAGACAATGATTTATTTAGTCCTAAATGTATCCTACTTTGGAAATTGCTATCATTTGCTATGAAATGCCATCTAACTTGAAAAATAAGGAGAAGAGAAAATAAGGGGGGGAAAAAAAGACGCCCCCTTGGCAGAGTATAGTTATGATTAAGATTCCAAAGTCAAGATTTAAGTTCCACAGTTAACTCATCTTCATGTATTGGAACCTGACTGTTTATGCAATGCAATACAATAATAACCTTAATGTTTAGCAATACACATTTACCCATGAGACCATTCTGGTGTAGGTTATGCTGCTTTTTAAAACTGTTTGCCTTAAGTTACATACTGCCATATAATTCCTTTTTATTTCTTTCATATTTAAATCCAGATCACTTCTTTGAAACCCTCTGTGGTTTGTTAGTAAAATCAGTCAGTAAATTTGTAATACTCTCTTTCCAGGCATCTTTGTGAAAATTCAGAGTTCATATGTTCAAAGTCAGCTATGTATCTAAGTGATAAACCACAACTGTAAGGTTCTCTGGTTCAAATATCTGCTTGCAGCAGTGAGCAGCTTTTGAATTAGAGCAGCAATTTTCCTTTTATTTCCCCAAAACCAGCTGTAAAGAATGATAACCAGCTTTTAACTTGTCATCTGAAAGGATTCCCTTTAAACTGAGTACAGCTGTGTGGTATAAATCTTTCTACACTGGGATTAAGGCTGAGATGCAGCACATTCCTGATATCCTCTGTCCATCAGTGTTCCCGTGTGAAGTAAAACTGCAAAATGGGGAGGGTTCAGATGCTAGAGCTGTGAATGCATCTCTAAACTGACTCCCTCTTCTTCCACATTTGGGGAATATATTTGCAAGTGTAAAGCAAGAGAAATTCTTTCAGGTTCCAGCATTTAATTAAGCTTTCAGCTATCTTTGTGAATGAACCGAAGAGCATCTAATATGCGTGTCTTGAGGGAACAGAACAGGAGTACCACTCCTTCTGTGAAGTTTTCTGCTATCAGCTGGAAAAAATCTCAACTCAATTAGTCTCTCTCTGTGTTTAACTTCCTCTGGAACATTACATCTCCTATAGCTGAATCCCAATTGTAGTAAATGTACTTGAACAAAAAAATACTTTCTTCCTCTGCAATGGACTATGTTTCTGGTAGTAACTGAATTTGAGCAGTGGTAGGACAAGGTAACTGTGGTATAGGAAGTAGCAAGGGAAGGATGATGTCAAAGGATTTAAGAAAAATTTTAAAACTGTTCAAGGTGTTCTAGCAGACCAGAATAGAATTATTCTGATTTTTTTTTTCCTCACATACACTCTCTTACTATAAGTAGACATATGTAGGATTCCTAAAGAGGGAAATAACTTGGTTTAGTGTCTAACTGAAAATAGTAAGGATTTAAAACGGTAAATCCCAACAGTGGTTCACAGGGACCACTGGCAACGCTTTACGAGAGCAATCAACAAAATGACCCTACCTGGCATGAAGGATTTTTTTTGTCTGGCTGGTTTTAGCATGCTTCTCCAGTTTAGTGCATCGTGGTAACCATGTGGGCAGAATGTTTCTAGAACAGATGATCTTTTACCACCCCATAACCACCCGATCCCTATTTAGTACCAAAGTCATGAACGTAAATAAAGACCAGATTAAAGGAGTCTTTTCTTGCACTATAGGACACTAATGTCCCAGAAACAAGTTACAAGATGCTCAAAAGTCACAGTCATCAAAACAATTTAGAATAGTGCTAACTTTGCCATTGCAAAAAATGAATCACTGTGGCAAATGTCAGACATTTGTACTTCAACTTTTCATGCCTCAGTACTTCAAAGAGGAGCTACACAGTTTTCCTGCGTGTGTAAAATATCACCACAAACCATTTTCAGCTGACACAACCAAGTCAAGATTGAGTCTATCTTCATCTCTATTGTTCCAGCTGGCTTCCTTAAATATCCAGCACAAGCATTCAAGCAAAATAAAGAATGTCCCTCTCTAAAAGGTAACCACTAAATTAAGTATTGCAAATTCAAAGAAGTGAATGGCCTATTTGAAAACCAGTCAGCACTGAGCCAGCTCTCCCTCTGAGCGCTTCCCCTCACTGCAGTTCGTCCCCCCACATGGATGTTCCCATTTCTCTTCAGGACACCCTTTCACTCCTGACTACTCCCACCTTCATTACACCATCCCTACATCACCCCCGACTGCAATGCCACTAATACAACACCATGCTGCCCACCTCTTCCTTACGCTGTCCGTCATCTTGCTGGGCATTCCTAGCCTCTCACCGAGCTGCTCTGGCGACGGACACCAGCATGTATGAAGCTCTCTCTTTCTCCAGCACAGCTGCCAGACATTGACAGCACGGGCATCTTCCGAGACAGCTGTCCACACACTGTGGCTGGGTGACAGGCCACGGTGCTAACACACTTCCACTCTGCCAGCTGAGTAAACAGCACGTTTTCCACTAGCTGCTGCACAAGGCTGCCTGCAAGCTGCCGCAATACATGCCTGAAGAAATTTTCTTTACAGTTGAAGTCTTTATTTTTAATAATGGGATCAAAAGCCACTTTGGGAGTTTTGCTGTAGACACATGTAACTCAAGATTAAGACTATTTCATTTATATGTTCTTGAACTTTAATATGAACCTTAAGGAAGATGTAATGCGCAACTATTTCCCCAGTTCTCCTAATGCTTTGTATCATCCATTCATGCCTAGATAAATTGTAAATTAGGCCCAGAAAAGTAATGAGACTGACATGAAAAGTAATGGCATACACAAAAAAGCCCCATTCTCTAAAACATATCCGTTGGCTTCCGAGGCCTCTGAAAGCACTCACATTTTCAAATTGCTTTCAGCAAACCACGACCAATTGAAAGATGCCTTCCTTTACCAAGAAAATTATTTTTCACAGCACATTATTTTTCACACTATGTTTAGCTTTCATCCGATACTTTTCTGAGCGTGCTCAGCTACGACGGGAACCACTGCAACCCTCTGAAGGGGCCTGCAACAAGAACTGCGGCCCTTGTAACACCAGGGTATGCCTCGGACTTGTAATGGCCACGCAGAGCACTGCGAAGCACCTACAGTCCTGCTGAACGCTTCTGATACGGACAGCACCCAAGCTGCAGAGATTCATTTCCAGCCCCGCCTCAGCCTGCCCTCCCTCAGGCGACTACAGGCCGCCACCGCCTCCTCCGCGCCACAACGAGGCTCCGCATCCCAGCGGCCACCGCGGCGCGGGACACCCGCCACCGTGTAAACTACACGTCCCGGCGTGCACCGCCAGTGGCCCCGGCTGGGCGCGAGCGCGATGCACGCTGGGACACGCAGTCCTGGCCGGCCTCACCTGCCCCCCCCCCCCCCTCCCCCGCCACGCGCCGCCCCGCTGTGCCGCGCAGGCGGGCTCTGCGCCACGTACGCTCTGACGTCA
>JACBWW010000005.1:22865539-22921547 GCA_020086605.1 Lanius collurio | reverse complement strand
GCGCGTAAGGCCCACTTGAGATAACGGGGCTGGTGCCGCGGGCCCAGTGCCGCGGGCCCGGGCTGTGTCCGCGCCGCGGTTGCGGGGCTGGGCGCGAATCTGCTGGTGCTACCCTGGGAACAAAGTTCCCACGAGGGGAGCGCCCCTCCTCGCTGCCCATGAAGGACGGGGCGCGGCGGTGCTGGCACCGCCGCGGCCTCCACGCGTCGTGGGCAGAGATCTCCAGCAGCCGGGAGAAGCCGAGCGGCAGCCAGGTTTGCTGAGTTGCGTGGGGATAGACGAGGGTGGAAGTCTGAAATCCTGATCTCGCAGATGCTCGGAAGCCGAAGGGACGAAGCTCTGAGCAAGCAGCTGTCGCTGGCCCTGCAGTGAGCAGCAGAGGTCGGGTGAGGTGACCTCCCTCGTCTCTTCCCAACTTCAAAAAACATGGATCCTATGATTCTACGAATAGGAGCAGGAAGGGGCAGCCAGCACGGCAGGCTCAAGAGGGTGCAGTGGAGAGCCACGAAGATAAAGGGACTGGAGCATCTCCCTTATGAGGAGAGACTGAGGGAGCTGGGTGTGTTTAGTCCTGAGAAGAGAGGGGACCTCATTAATGCATATAGTTGTTTCACAGCTGGGTGCCCTTTGAAATTTCAAGAGGATGGTGCCAGACTCTTGTCAGTGGTGCCCAGTGGCAGGACTCAGAGGAACGGTCATAAACTAACCACAATAAATCTCACCTCAACATGAGGAAGAACTTTGTTGCACTGAGGGTGGTGGAGCCCTGGAGCAGGCTGCCTAGGGAAGTTCTGGAGTCTGTCTCTGGAGACTTTCAGACCCCACCTGGACATATTCCTCTGTCACCAGCTCTAGGTGACCCTGTCTTCACAGAGGGTATCTGGATGATCTGCCCAGCTCCCTTCCAGCCCAAACGATTCTGTGATCCTAAGCTCACATCCTTCTGGATGCTGCATCTTTTAGTCAGTCGGGTTTTGTGCTCCTCACATATTTTAGTACTTCCCCTGTGCCATACAGAGGGAAATCCAGAATCCTTGTCTTATGGGGACAAGACTGGATTTTAATTTTGAGTTCAGGATCCATCACAAGAACATTACTTTTTAGTGGATCGTTTGCTTGCTTTGTGATAATAACAGATAAAATGCAAAATGTCAGAAAATAAAATAATACAAGTAAGCTGTTAAAAGCCATCAGAGATAATACATTTACTCAGTACCTTTAGCAAAGCATTAGGTTAAAAATAATTACATGGTTTTTCTGTTGAGTGCAACCAGAATTTCATGTTTGAAGGCTTTACTTGTCAATGAGGGTATATCAATATAGACAGGGAAGAGGCGTAAAATGCACTTGTGTTTTGTTGTTTTGCTGCAACATTACAGCACCTAGTTTATGATTAAAGTAGATAACATCCAAACAAATCTTCTCTTCGTAGATTAACATTTAAAGGAAATCAGAGGTGGTGGTAAAGTTAACTATGGAGTAGGGTTTTGAATAATCTTGTTAGGCTTTGACAAAGTGTTTTAGCACTGGACACAAATGTGATTCGGGATTTTTATATCAATTTCTTTCAAATTTTAATAGCATGATATTACCTGGAGAGTTCAGACTAGAAATTTTGGAAAAAAAAAATACTGGTTAGTCTAAAAAGAGACAAACCAGAATTGCCTGATTTCTTTCAATCATTCTGAAACTAGACTCAAGCATTTTTTCCTCTAAATGTTACAAAAACTTTTTTACTTTTTTTCATGGTAATTTGTTTCTGTGATTGAGATTTCCATTTTGTACTTATGGGGAGGATGACTAGGGGTAGGTTATACCTGTCCAGTTCAATTGTCTCAAACACTTTTTTCCTCCCAGCTGTGTGTAATTAAAACTTGTTGTGTAGTTCTTTTAGTAGAGCACACTTAAGAAATTATCTGTTCTAGTAGCTTTGAACAACTTTGAAATTCTCAAATGTTAAAAAAAAATTCTTTGCATAGATTAAAGTCTAACATTATGAAGCATAAAAAAATGAGTGTTGATAGATCTTTACCAACTGACTGTTATGGAGTAACATTCTATGAAACTTTATGTGTATTGTGTATTTGCATAATGGATAGAATACTATTTGGCTCTAGTAAGTGTATTTATTCTTAGATCACATATATTTGAATAGGAACAGTGTAGTTAACTTGTTGATATCAGGGCACAGAATGCAAACCACTGTTCAAGTAAGCAGTCCACTGCAAAATGTTACCCACCTTTTCCTGCATGAACTGACCCGTTCGATGCAGATTTGGAATATGTACTTCTTGGAAGATGTACATACTTGCAGTTTTATTGTCCACACGGAAACTTGGGCTTAAGTCCTAAAATGAGCAGTCATGTAAGGTGGCAGTTTACGGTCTGGCTGTGGGAGAAGGAGTGTCCTCACTGCAAGAGGAGAATGACCTGCTTTGCACCAGGTACAGTTCGATGTGCGGGCAGAAGGAGTTGTGACTAAAAGTCACGTTGAAACTACTCAAAGCTATGTTTCGAGAAACTGGCTACTTTAAAGCTGCCTGGTCTCCCCACCCCGTTGTGTTGTTTGGGTTGGTTTTCATGTTTCAGTGGAGGAGTCTACCAGGAGAGCTCAGCTGTAGTTGAGTGCAGAGGCTGCTGGTGCACTGAGGATGTGCAAGCTCTGCTTAGTTTAGGAACTGACAAGTAGGTGTTGAATGGACATGAACTTCTAAGGCTAGGAAATAGGAGCTATTGACCAAGGAGGTGAGAGGAGTCTAGTAAGTTTTTAAGAGAAGGAAGTAAATATAGTAGTAACTTGAAAACTGATTTTGAGTGTTCTAGTACTGTGTGACTTCATGTTTACCCTTAAATTCCATCCTATCTATCTGTTACCTTTATTTACCAAGTAGCCTTTTGCATTGCTGTGCTTAAAAGCTGGTGCTGTTTGCATTCACAGCCTGTTTTTGTGCACATCTGGTTTCTGTCAGGCTGTAGGCTTACTTCAGTGGGACTATTGGAGTGAGTGAAAAAGGAGTGAGGTCTTATCTTAGAAACACCTTGAGACTATTAGACTGGGATTATTAAGAGACAGGACAAGTTGAGGTCCATTATGTGAGGTTAGGCATCTGGCATTTGTGATGCATATTAAGATTATGCAGAGTCTTGGCTTTCGTTGTCAGTAAAAAGTAGCATCTGGCAAGCTGCAGAGATAACCCTCCAAGCATGACCTGAGCTAAAGTGATGTCTGCTTGAGGCTGATGTGCCTGAAGTCCAAATGTCACCCTTAACTGTTTTAACTACAAACCCTTGTTGTCTGGGGCTTCAGATGGGGGTTAGTGTCAGTACCAAAGCCCATGGGATTCATAATTAATACATCTGTATTGCTGCTTCTGGGAAGAGAGGGCACTTAGGAAAGAAAAATGAATTGTGACACAGACTTCAGAAGGAAAAGAAACAGAAGTAAAGGTAGTATTTTTGGAAAGTAATTTTTCAGTGTGTTCTTCTATTGGTGAATATGACTGTTATTAAATAGTAAATTAATTGATATGAAAGATGATTTTGTTTGCTTGATCTCTCAAGAGTTTATTTTGTTCTTTACTGTGGCACCCTGTATTGTGGGCTGGATAAATGTGATCAGCTGTTTTCTGGGTTGTAAACAAGCTACTCTGTACAAAGCAAGAAAATGAAAAACACATGGAACATCAGCTTAACTTTTATTTCTCCCTTCATTAATTAAAGTTTGGCTTTTGTGAATTTTATGGGAGAATGTTTGAGAAACTATATTTTGCTTCCTGTGTGAAACCTGTTTTAAAATAAACTCAGGGTAGAGATATTTTTTTTAACAAAGTTTAAAAAAAAGCTAGTTTTTTACAACATCAGCATAGCTAATGAAAGGACTGTTTAAAATCTGTGAAAGTGTCAGTTTTTCTTTGTGGAGATCATGTGGAATATAATGTAAATGCTGGAAGTAAAATATGGAGCTGTTCTCGTAACAGAAAGGTGATGACCTAACTCAGAGTTATTGTTATTTTCAAATACAGTTTTTCTTCCTTCCTGTTTTATAAATGTTACTTGCATCACAAAACAGAGAACAGTAATTCGGTGTCAAATGGGATTTGTTTGATAACAAATGATGGAAACGGAATCTTGAATCTGGAGCACTGTGAATAACGTGTATTCCTTTAGCAATAATTATCTCACCATCTTTTGCCAGGTTTATGGCTACTAATGACTTGATGACAGAACTACAGAAAGATTCTATCAAGCTGGATGATGACAGTGAAAGAAAGGTGGTGAAGATGATTTTGAAATTACTGGAAGATAAAAATGGTGAGGTGCAAAACTTAGCTGTCAAATGGTAGGTATTCTTTTTCTGTGATGTAAAGAGTTGTATGATAACTGAACAATATAAAGCACTTTTGAAAACTCAGGCTACCACTGCCACACAAAATAATATGAAATTGATGTCCACAAAGGAACCCTTGTTTGTTCTTGCAGACTACCTGCCTTAATTGTTGTAACTTAAAAAAACTACCTTTTGTTGACAGTGGGGGTTAGTATTTGGGGTTTCAGGTACCAAATAGCACATGCAGTCCTTGCTGAAAGTATTTGAGTGACACACTTGTTCTTTGGTGATAATTCTTGATTGCTAAATAGATATAAAAAGCTTATAATTCAGTGGTAGTTGCCACAGTGATATTTGACAGTGAAACCTTAGATGATGTGCAGGGGAAGAATTGTAGTATTGGAGTTGTTTTCAAGCAGAGATGAAAACATAAAATGGTAAAGATATGGCCTCAGTTATCAGATGGGGGAACTTACCTCTTCACTAACATTCAGAATACTGCATTAATGGTTTTACAAGTTTTAAAGGAACTGTAAATGTTTTATGGGGTCAGGGTGCATTTACTTGCCTT
Organism: Lanius collurio; assembly: GCA_020086605.1. NCBI lineage: Eukaryota > Metazoa > Chordata > Aves > Passeriformes > Laniidae > Lanius > Lanius collurio. The sequence goes on along the minus strand of JACBWW010000005.1, from coordinate 22,916,649 downwards.
CAGAGACTTCTGTTGCTTTACTGCCCTCTCTTCCTCACCTTACTGAGCTTTACATATGGTGTGACTTTTCCAGAGCACCCTTTGAAGAGATGCTACATTTCTTATGACTTGTTGTTCTTGGCTAGTCTGACTTTTCATGTGCTTTAAAGAGAGTCTCTCTTAAAAGGCATTTAGTGTTTCTGAAAATGTTTCTTGTTTGTGAGCTCAGGATTTTTTTTAATAGCCCATATACACTATTTATATCCCATGAGGTACGGATTGAAGTAAACTTGGTACACAAGAGCTTGAGAAGTTTCACATTGTGACTAGCCAAATTTGTTTCAGCTTGTTATTCTTCATTGTTTGCCGTGTCAGACTAGCAAAGCAGAAAAAGCCTGTGTGTACCTCTGCTTATGTACTTAGAAGCAGTGCTTGCTTCAGCTTCTGAGATGTTTTAAGTGATGGTCACCAAAACCTTGCACAGACAAACTAGTGTAATAATGTCAAGTTTCAAGCCAGATATTAGGTGTATTGGCACTATAATCGTCACTACTTTTTCACTACTGTCACTGGGGATACAGTCTTGTTAAAATGTGTCTTACCCACCTCCTCTTCCTAACAACACGAAATACCCTGTTTCTTTTTAATTCAGACTTCTGGAATGTCTGAGTTCCTCATGGTTCCATGGCTTTGAAACAGATTGCTTCTGCTCAGTCAGAAGAGCATATTGTTGTGAAACTTGGCTCAGGCTGTAGAATTGTCTTTGTATGAGATAGCGTTTTGTGGAAAAGTTACATTGCAACATACATGCAGAACTCATTTCTAATGTACATCCTAAAGTCCTGAAGTTTAGATCAATGCACATAGATGCAATCTTTAATGGCAGTGTCAGAATTTAGGATTGAAAGTATAAGTAATGCTTACTAAAACATTAAAGAAAGATTGCAAAGGGAAGAGAATGAGAAAATAGATGACTTCCTCTGTTGTGGGCATGTCCTGTTTATTAACAGTTCTTCAATTTATAAAGTTTATTTGGTATATTGATAAAACTCATGGATTTAATTAATGTGACAGAATCTCTTCAAAGCTTGTAGTGTTTTTGAGAAATCCAAATAATGTTAAGGAACAGTGTTAAATTTACTTTAATAGGACAAGAAATGTGGAAAAGTTTCCAGGTGGATTGTGAACATCCATATAGAAGGTGGACATGTGTACATACTGGATTGCATCAGGTTGTGTTGGTTTGGTTTTTGTTGGCATCCCAATCACTTGCAGATATGCTTGAATACAAAAAAAATCCCTTTCACTCTTTTAGAGTATTCTCTTCTTAAAGCAGCTTGTACTCAAAATACTGTTCATGACAGTTTTAAGTGTAATGCTGCTGCTTCCTGTTTGCTGTTCTTGTACTCCTTGTCCTTTTCTCACAGTGCTTCTTACCTGCTTTTATTACAGACTGGTTTGGGGACTTAGTTTCCTTTTGGCTTAGTGCTTACCTCCTGCAGTCTACCTGTTGGTAGAAACATTGGTGGGGGTGAAGGATGGGAGAGGCTGAACACTATTAAGCTATAGGTTTTTCTTTAAGACAGTTGAAGCTGATCTGAAGTCTTCCATCTCCTCCAACACTGGGTGTAAGCCTGATTCATTGGGAAGTTAATTTCAACCAGCATATTTTTCTTGACTTTAATTTTAAATATTTTGTGCTCTTGTGTATTTCTGTTAGGATTTTTTTGACACTTTCAGCTGAGGAAAGCATAAACTGTGTTTAGATCTCTCTTAAGTTAATTGCTGTGGTGAACTTCAGTGACTATCGGCAGTAACTTTCATCAAACTGGTACTTGACCCATTAAAGTAGAGATTTCCTCTCTCGTAGAAAGAGGATTTAAGACAACCCGATGTACTTTTCTGTCTGTGCTTGAGATACATTTTTCCTTGAAGAAGGGAGAAAAGTGTTGCAGCTTGTTAGGGTAACTTCCTTTGCAGGTAGATCAGTGGAAACGCTCTGAATGAAACTCTTGCATGAGAGTCACTCTTTGAAGATTTGATTCTCGAGGTCACTGCGCACAGCAGATTTAAAATAACACGGAGCAGCCATAAAGCAGTATTTATTTTTTAGGCAAGTGTAGCAACAAGTGAGCAGTGTTCCTGGTTTTGCCTTATCCACTGCTTGCTTTTACACTTGAGTAAGAACAGCTGTATTGGTTAAAAAACAGATGAACTTTTTTCTTACTATCTCTACAAAGCATACTGGTGATTTTGTTCTTGCTCCTTTCAATTACATTACCCTGGTTTGGGCCAGGATAAAACATGTAACAGCAGAGTGGAAGTTAGTTTTTGGGTTCATGAGTGCTTGGGTAGCTACATTGCAAGATGATTGTCCAGTTCATTTCTGAATACAAATGAAAATTAATGAGCTGCATTAGTACTCTTGGAAGTAAAAGTTGTGCTGCTGTAATCTTTGATCCTACAGAAGGGAACTGAGTTTTATTTGTTAAGCTTTTTACTGCAGGCTGTAGATGAAACCAATGTCAGTAACTGCAAGTTGGTTACCTTTTTTTTCTTAATTGCTTGTAAAATATTAAATGTGTTTTTGTTGTCTCATTTTTTTGAAGGAATGGTTTATGTTTTAGCTGATAGTTGTAGGCTGTTCTACAGTCAGGGAGTGTGGAAAATGCTATTCTTATAGTGTATTCTAAGTTTATAGCTGTAAGTGTAGTCCAGCATGGTATCCTGTGCACCTTATGGCAGCAGTAGTTACACTGCCTGTGGCTTTTTTAAGATTATGTGCGTCTGGCTTAGTCAAGCAGTGTGGTTTTTCTAAGTGCAGGTATTGTGTTGATATTACTTGTTCCTCATTGCTGATAATGTCAGTAATGCTCTTTTGGCCTAAATTGCACATTAGTTGTTTCGTGTGTTCAGTGTTGCAATTTAAGGATGAACTGTTTCTCATTTTGAACACTTTGATATTCTGCCATTTAAACTTATGCATAGAAATTTTTCTTGGTTCACACTGTGAAATATTTCCTGAAACCAGTAAGAAGACAAACATAGACATATACATCTGTTTATGGTGGCATTAAAGTAGGCACTTTCAGTGATTCCTCCCTTGTGGTACTGTAGTTTCTCTGCATTTATGAGAGTGACTTGTCTGGGCAGTAGTTCAGTACAGGGAGCTCTGCCTGACGCTGTGAGTCTGAGTCATTAGTGTGAACAGGATGATGCATGTATTGGCTGCTGTGTGGCTAATCCAGTTCAGCAGCTTTAAAGCATTCTGGATGCTTTGCTAATACACTACTGCACATCATGCTTTACTAGTGATTTGAATAATTTTTTTTTTTTTTAATTTGTGAATTTTAATTCTTCCTTGTAAATAAATGTGCATATTCCATAGCTGTTAATATATGCCAGTTGGAGATTATAATTGATTATATGTTGGTGTCTGTCTTCCTAGTATGGAGCTATACTATGAACACCTTTATTTCCAAATGTGTGTAACTTAAAGGAGGCAGTGTGTTGTTATTTATTTCCATAGGCATCTGAATGAACTTTTTACTTTGAGAGAACCTAGACACAAATTATTGGCTAGTGAAAGGGAAAAGTTCAAAGACCACTTAAAACTATCCAAAATGGCCTTCAAGTGTGTAAAATACAAGCTTAAGTGCAAAAGCTTTGTAGTTAGAACTGATTTTATACAAGAAGGTTATAATTTATTTTCAACTTCTGATAAGATTGGTTTGTAATCTGGGACTAATAATAAGGTCTATAAGTGATATCTACTGATTCTGAAGGCCAGAAAAGCTTGAGGTAATCTTTTGTAAAATTTTCTTCACAATTGGTATGCCTGCTTTGCTGAACTCAGAGGCTGAATAAATAGGACTGAAAATGCTGATTCTGTTCAGGTAAAATATGGCCTAATGCTTTCCAGAAACTGTAATTTACAGTGTTTGTGTGAATATGGTTTGGTCATCTTTAAAACATTAACAAAGAAGTGTTTCCTATTCTTAATTTAGATGAATCTGATTGACTGGACTTTGCTGTGATTATTTTAATTAGTCATAGGTTGCATTTGAAAAATAAATATATTTAAATCAAAAGAATTGAGTGGTTGTTCAACAGTTCAGGTTTAAAACAAGGGGTTTTTAACCTTGTATACTGAAGTCTGTTGACTGAAATGCATAGGAAATTTAATTTCTGTGGACTACTATGGAGTCATTTTACCATGGAATTACATAGGCTTCTGTTCTAATTGATTTGTGCTTGTGTTAATTTACTGTGCACCAAGGGTAGATGAGTGCAACAATGCTGTGAGTAGCCTCTGACAGTGGTGTATATTTGAAGAGAAACTGTGTATATGGATGTGTCAGTCAATCATGGTGAAGGGAAGGCTTGGCTGAAGAGTGAAGTTGTGGAGAAAGCTGGGGGCTTTTTCAGCAACTGGAGGAAATGTTTCAACTGCAGCCAGGGATGGCTTGATGTATTGTGTCTCAGAGATAATTATTGGTAATAATCTGTGTTTGCAGATGTTTGTGTAGGGATTTATCAGGAGTTTTTCAGTTAGAAGCAAAAAGTCTTTACCCATATCAGTCTTCAGAAATTATTGTAATAATGCAATATTAATTTAACATTATTGAAGCAGTAAAATGACCAGATTAGATTGTGGATATGGTCCTCCTACTCTCAGGGGTTTAGTGGGTGTAGAGATGGTTTAATTGAATCTAAGGAATCCAGTGCAGTGCCCTTTCCCTAAATTAAAGGGCATTGTCAGGTTAGGGCATGAGGTCTGCCTGCCCATAAGGAAAGGGCTCTGTCAGAGCTGTTCATTTCTGTAGGAACTGCTGAAGCAAGTAACTATCCATTGTCTTCATTTCTCTGCACTTAAAGGGCTTCTTTTTATGCCTTTGATCAGATACCAATCAGTATCTCAACTAACAGTCCTTTTGAGATTATCTGTATGCGGTATCTTCTAAAAACGTAACCCTAAAGTTGTTCTCATGTATTTATTTTAATGTTACCTGTAAATCTCCATTAAATACTCTGCAAAAATAGTAAATTCCCGTCTTCCTGAATTTGTGGCATTGATGTGATCATAAAGCATCAGTTTCAGATGTCTGTGCCCTAATTTAATGTCAAATTAGTTCCAAGTTCTGTGCATTAACAAAACTGAGTTAGTTGTAAGTGATATTTCAGTGCCTGGTTTTGGCAAATACGTTTTGTCTTTGCTGCCTGCCCGCCCACCCTTCCCCTGGCCCCCACACACATATGTATTTTCAGCAGGTTTTACCACATGAGTAGGGTAGGTAAGGTTATGTTTTGTGAAGGAAGGCATGGGAAGTGCCATATGTGATTACCTTGGAAATTGCATATTCTTGGGTGTTAATCTAAGTGTTGTGCCTCAAGTGCAAACACTGTTCTGAGTTCATGGGAGGTAAGGCATTGTGAGCATGGCCATTGAAAGAGAAGCTCCAGCTTTGCCTAGCGTGGTGACAGACCTTTGATGCCAAAATTTTGAACCTTACTCTGGTTATTGTCATACAGTTAGTCACACACAGTGCTTGAGTGCAAGGCCTTGCTTGTCCATGTCCTTCTCCTGTTTGCATGTCTTGCTTTCTGTCTTTTGCTTCTGCTGGGCATTTTTTATAATAATTAGGTCTTGCCCTGTGAATTCTTGGACCAGGAAAAAAAGGGTAGCCATAGTGGGTTACATACACTAAGTCTGGAGATGGAAGATGTATTTTGGGTTTGTCTTACTGCGTAGAGCCGTGACCAAATCCAGATGTTCTACAGAATAAGATGCAGTAATTATTGCTTACTTGTCTGTGAATTAAGCAGGCACTGATGGTCAAGCATGTAAACTGATGACTCTGGCTAGGTTAATTTTTGTTATAAACCTTGCTGTGAGCTGAGAAGTAAGAGGGACTCTGGTTTTGAGACTGAAACAGAACAGCTGTAGGAAAACAATTTCCAGCTCCAAATAAAAAACGAGTATTTTATTACTAGATTAATGGAGGGAAGTTATCAGTCCCACTAGATGAAGGTTTTCAGATTTTAAAATTCTGCTTTGTGTTGCTACCAAAACCAACCTTAAGTTTATGACTTGAATGCAAAATACTGAAATAATATTGTTGCCAATTTAATACTTTCCTCTTGTTTGTACAGCCTGGGACCTCTGGTGAGTAAAGTGAAGGAGTATCAAGTGGAGACCATTGTAGATACCCTCTGTACAAACATGCTTTCAGATAAAGAACAGTTACGTGACATTTCAAGCATTGGTCTTAAAACTGTGATTGGAGAACTCCCCCCAGCTTCCAGTGGTAAGGCATTTTGTACTCAAGGCTATGTAGTTGTATCATTTACTAATTTAAAAAGCCCCAAAAGTTGGGGATTTTAGGGAAGAGGATTCAGTTTGGCAGTGGAACTAGTTTTGGTTAGGGTAAAAACATTGCACAAATACCCTTTCAGTTTCTCCTTCTCTGACTATGTTGCCAAATTTTACTAGTTTAAGAATTTTTTTTTTAAACTGAAGGATTACATTAATGTGGAAAACAAACTCAGAGAATGTGAACTTCAGTATAACAAGTTGAGTGTAAGAGTTTCTATTTTAATAATTGCCTGTCGGAGTAGTTATAGGCTGCAGTAATAGCTAAATCTCATCTAGGTCTTTGATTGATAGTACTCTTTAAAATTGATTACAACTCTTGTATTTTTCTTTAACCATCTGATTTTTTGTCTCACTTTCCAGGAATTTTTCTGGGAAGTACCTTGTGTTTCTGACAGTTGCCTGTTAAATTAGTAAAAGTCTTAACTGCGGGTTTAAACAAAGGAAGTCTTTCCTCTAAAAGAGATACTAAGGTTGAACAGCACATCAGATAAAAGCATTACTTTTTTACTCAAGTGCTTTTCAGATATCATAGTGTAGGATATGAATGAGAATAGAGAATGATTAAAAAGGATCTCAGTATCTAAAATTACAATTTTAGATATTGAGATCTCTTGAATTAAAAAAAAAGCTCTGATTTTAATATCCTTTTTGAAAATTGACATGTAAAACTTGCTTCTGTCAAGCAGTGGTGAGATGCATAAGCTTTACATAAATGTTTTAAGCTTTTACACTTTTGTTTGCCTACACAAAACAAAAGGAGATTTTTGGTGGAGGTAAAGCTCAATCAAAAATGTAGCAAAATCTTTCAATATAATTAATATTCCTTATAGAAAAATAAACAACCTGTTATTTCTTGCTCCCAACTCTAACAGGGATTATTGTGTCTGTCTTAGCCTTCATGATAACACATTAGTCTGTCCACTTGTTATGTTTTAATTTTAGTTGTAATTAAGAATGTGCCACAATATATATAAACTAAATTTACCATATGTTGGAATGGTATTAATTTCAGATGGAAATTCACAAAATATGATTAGAAGAGTTTCATGCATGTGAAGATGAGTACTAACCACTGAGCAGTCGTTACCATGGCATGAGTTCCTTCTTATAATTACTTGAAACAATGTTAGACAATTGGAGGAAGGGGGAACTATGAAATTGTTGTAAAGACATTTTTACTTGTATTTTAAAATACTTTGGATAAAAATTTTCCCCCTTTCTCAAATGTTTCAGTAGTATTTCATGTACTTACTTTTTAAGTAGCTTCTTGTGCAAAGTTGTTTTATTTTGCTCTTTTTTTGCCATTCTTTAGAAGTGGCTCTATCTACTTCTGTGCTTTTCCTTACCATATAGTTTATGCCTTCATTTTTACCTTTCACTACTGCTCTAGACGTGTTGTGGCCTTCACTTTCCATTGCTCCCCCTTCCAAAATCAGTGTTTTTCTGTTGTGTTTACCTTCTGGGACAAGAAGCCCTCCTGTTTAGTGTGTTTGTACATAAATAGTCTTTCAGCTCTAATACAGAGGGTACATGACAATAATAAACACAGTGGCTGTTCAGGCTTGTTTTGTTGGGTGGAAGAAGCTTCTTTATATAGATTTGGTTGCTTTCCATAGTCACTAACATGATCTCTGGTGTTAAAAACTGTATTTATTTAATGTTATGGAAATGCTGAGGTTTTGTTGTACTTTCAGGTTCTGCATTAGCAGCTAATGTTTGCAAAAAGATCACAGGGCGTCTCACTAGTGCTATAGCCAAGCAGGAAGATGTGTCTGTTCAACTTGAGGCACTGGATATTATGGCTGATATGCTGAGCAGGTAAACATCCCTCCTTTAGTACGCTGGCAAATGCTCGTAAATATTCCTTAAAGCTTGAACTTCAGCTTTCCAAATGTTAAAATCAAATTACCCAAAGTTATATGAAATAATAGGGTAATATTAAGTATAGATGAAACTTAATTTAGAAAAAAAAGTGAATGATTTGAAGATAATTGATTGATAGATCAAGTATTATTTAATCTTCTGAGAACTGTAGTTTTAAGCTTATTTTAATGTTTATTGCTTTGACAGTATGTTTTAAACTCATTTCTTCTTTTAAAAAGTTACAAAACCTGAAATTTAAAGACTTGATTGGAATCTTTGTGATGTTTTGGAAATATGTGAAGGATTGTTTTACAGTATATGAACAAAGTTATCTAGATTCAATTGGTTTTGAGTTTGTGTTTTGTCTGTTTTAAGGCAAGGAGGACTGCTTGTTAACTTCCATCCTTCAATTCTGACCTGTCTGCTCCCCCAGCTGACCAGCCCAAGACTTGCTGTGAGGAAAAGAACCATCATTGCTCTTGGTCACCTGGTTATGAGTTGTGGCAATATGGTTTTTGTTGACCTCATTGAACATCTGTTGACAGAGCTGTCTAAAAATGATTCCATGTCAACAACTAGGACCTATATACAGTGTATTGCTGCTATCAGTAGGCAAGCAGGTCATAGAATAGGTAAGAAAAAATATATAAATTATCTTTTACTTTGAAGTTTTTCAGTGAGAGTGATTACTTAGCTTGTTTTTTTCTCTTACCAGGCGAATATCTTGAGAAAATAATTCCTTTGGTTGTAAAGTTTTGTAATGTAGATGATGACGAACTACGAGAGTACTGCATTCAAGCCTTTGAATCTTTTGTTAGGAGGTAAGTCATTCATGGGTATATATTTCAGGTTTTCTTAAGATCTTACAGTGTCTCATTTGGTTGTAAGCTGTCAAGCGACAGCTCCTTCATATGAAATATTCTTGGAAGCTTTGAGCTGGAACAGTTCCCATAACTCGCTTGCAACTTAACTCTTAAGCAATGTGTTGTGTCTGTACTGCTATTTGTGCAAACAAGAGGTGGGAAGTATTCTAATAATATTTGTGTCCAATAGTGGTGATAAAAGATTGGTATCCAAAGGTGTATCTGAGTCCTTTGCACCCTTCCAGTCTAGTAGATCATGTTACACAGTGGCATTGACCTTTCTGACCTTCCCTTCGAATTTCTGTAGTTCAGATGGATGCCTTGATGTGGTCTCAGCTAATGTCTCCAAAGTACAGTATGCGACATGAAATTTTTTAGGAATGTTTTAGTACTTCAGAGTAATTTGACATTGATTATATTTTTATATTACACAGGTGCCCTAAAGAAGTTTATCCTCATGTATCTACTATTATAAACATTTGTCTTAAATATCTTACTTATGATCCTAATTACAATTATGACGATGAAGATGAAGATGAAAATGCAATGGATGCTGATGGTGGTGATGATGATGATCAAGGTATATTCTCTTTTTGATTTGGGGATGAGCTTTTGATCCTGCACCCATCTGAGAAAATTGGTATGGGTGGTATTATTCCTGAGCACTATTTGAATGACTATTTTGTACCTCTTTTCAACATAGCAAATGAACTCACTTCTTGGAATAAAGGTATAGGATGTTGTTGCTAGAGATCAGTAGTTCTGAGGGTGAACATAAAAATACAAGATAAATATTTTTAAAATAATTGAAAGGTGGAAAAAGTCAGAAGCATGTGGCATGATACAACTAAAGTAAGAACGTCAATAATTTAAAAATACATATACAACATGGGAAAGGCTTCTCACTGCTTTGCACTATCATATATTGATACCTAATGCGTAAAATCAGAATAGATTGAAAATGACTCAATATTTTTCAGTAGGATAAAAGTGTTTCAGACTGAAAGGCATAAGGTATTTTATTGTTAATATAGTGGCAAGCATTGCCAGATGTAAGCTTTGTGAAAACTCACACAAGTAATCTGAACTGAGAGCATAACATTCTCATTACTTAAGGAAGGAGTGAGCTGCATAGCTGTTACTTTAAGACCTGAAAAATCTATTTTGTTTATTTTATACTTTTTTGTTATTTTTGGGGAGGCTGTATAGTTTGATTGAACCCTAGAAAAGCAGACAGAATAATTTGTTGAATCTTGATCAGCTAGTATTCATTGTTGCTTTGTTGTTTATGTCACGAATAAAGAGGGATATGCTTTAAATCAGTAGTCAGGCTGGAAATATGGTGGGGAGCTCTTCTTCCTATTTGCAGCTTAAATTAATATGTGTGCAAGACTAGCATGAAAAAATTGGCTTAGAATTACAAGTTAGACTGTTTAGAAGGCTTTTTATATGTATGGTTTTTAACATAATTCTGAACCCATTTCTTAGTGCATCTTATGCAAAGAACCCAACTGTGTTCTTTTTAATTGTTTAAGATAAAACTTGATGCTTTGCCTGTCTAGACTTGAACATATGCATTTATTTTTTCAAGGGAGTGATGATGAATATAGTGATGATGATGACATGAGCTGGAAAGTGAGGCGTGCAGCTGCTAAATGTCTGGATGCTGTGGTTAGCACACGACACGAAATGCTTCCAGAATTCTACAAAACTGTATCTCCTGCTTTAATAGCCAGATTCAAAGAACGTGAAGAGAATGTTAAAGCAGATGTTTTTCATGCATATCTTTCCCTTTTAAAACAAACTCGACCTGTGCAAAGTTGGCTTTGTGATCCTGATGCGATGGAACAAGGAGAGACACCTTTGACAATGCTTCAGAGTCAGGTTATTTGTGAAGATTTTTGTTATCTTTGAGAAGACATATTGAAGTTGCACCCTATTCATAAGGATAGTTCATTCAATGTGCTTTATCATGCTTTCTTCAGGTTACAGTTTATTCCTGTAGTAGAGAGCAAGCTGGGTAAACTGGCCCCCCAAAAATGCAGCAGTAGTCTTAGAAACTGAAATTGACTTGTACAAATGTGCTTATTTAATTTCAGTTGTTTACTCACCTGCGAAAGTTGCATGTCCTATGTCATTTAGCCAGATTGCCAAAGTAAGAGTTACTTTGTGCATTCTATATCCAGACATAAGCTCTAATGATCAAGATAAAACTTGATCTGCTGCAACATATTTTGCTTGCAGAATAAAAAGGGTAATGCTGAAAAAACTTCTCTAAGGGAAGTATTTAGGTGACTTTTCAATTGTTGCTCTCTACAGTTACATTAATGCAAATCACCTTTCAAAGCTAAATTACTTTTTTTTGGAAAGCAATTATTTTGAATCTTTTATTTCCCAGAGTTTCTATAACTTCTCTAGTTCTGTAGAGAAATCAGAGGTTTAGGTTGTACATACTTTTTTATATCCCCCCCCAGTGATCAATAGTGAAAGAAATGCCAGCTATTGAATCAATTAACAGATGTGTGCTGATTACAGGTTCCCAACATAGTTAAAGCCTTGCACAAACAGATGAAGGAGAAAAGTGTGAAGACACGTCAGTGCTGCTTTAACATGCTGACTGAGCTAGTAAATGTGTTACCGGGAGCCCTAACTCAGCATGTTCCTGTACTTGTACCAGGTATGGGAAACACAGCATTAACTTAAATACTAATAAATGGTATGTGAAGTTCTGAAACATCAAAATATTTAAGTCCTGACTGCACATTTTGCAAAAGCTTTGAAGTGTGGCTTTTGTTGAAATAAAATGGCAAAATAATCAGCTATTATTTATATCCACGGAAATATTTTAGTTATATATTTCCAAATATAAAATCTTGAAAAGAAGATTGAAGGTTTTTTCTTCTTTATTAAAAAAAAAGTTAATATGCTTCTTAATTGCAAGATGAAACTGTCTTCTTTTTATCCCAACAGAGAATAATACTGTCCATAGTTTAGCTTTTAAAACTTAAAATGTTGGAATTTGAAGTCATGGTGGAAATAAAGGTTGGAAATGTTAAAGGTTCAGAATTTCCTTATTATTAAGAAAATATGTCATAAACCATTGAATGCCCCATATCTTTTCACAGAGGAAGTTTAAAAACTAATTGGTTGAATAGAGTGATGAAAGGGGTTTGGAAGCATTCAGAAAGATGGGGAGCCAGAAGACGTAAATTCAGTATAGCTGCCTTCCTTAAAAATTTTTTAAGTGTTCTAGCAGGCTCCATAAATACCTGCCCTAAAAATACATTTTTTGGTTTCTTCCAGGAATAATTTTTTCGCTGAATGACAAATCAAGTTCTTCTAATCTGAAGATAGATGCTTTGTCCTGTTTGTATGTGATCCTCTGCAATCATTCTCCCCAAGTCTTTCATCCTCACGTTCAAGCATTGGTACCTCCAGTTGTAGCTTGTGTTGGTGACCCATTTTACAAGATAACATCGGAGGCACTTTTGGTTACCCAACAACTTGTGAAGGTTATTCGTCCTTTAGACCAGCCTACTTCCTTTGATGCTACTCCTTACATCAAAGATTTGTTTACTTGTACAATCAAGAGATTAAAGGCTGCTGACATTGATCAGGAGGTGAAAGAAAGGGCAATATCTTGCATGGGTCAAATAATTTGTAGCCTTGGTGACAGTCTAGGCACAGACCTGCCTAGTACACTTCAGATCTTTCTAGAGAGACTGAAGAATGAGATCACTCGGTTAACTACAGTGAAGGCCATGACATTGATTGCTGGTTCTCCTTTGAAGATAGATTTGAGACCAATCCTTGGTGAAGGAGTTCCTATTCTTGCTTCTTTTTTGAGAAAGAACCAGCGAGCTTTGAAGCTGGGCACTCTTTCTGCGCTAGATATTTTAATTAAGAATTACAGTGACAGCTTGACAGCTGCCATGATTGATGCAGTTCTGGATGAGCTTCCACCTCTGATTAGTGAAAGTGATATGCATGTGTCACAGATGGCCATCAGTTTTCTGACAACGCTGGCTAAAGTATATCCTTCCTCCCTGTCAAAGATTAGTGGCTCTATTCTCAATGAACTTATTGGGCTGGTAAGATCACCCCTACTTCAGGGTGGAGCACTTAGTGCCATGCTAGAATTTTTCCAAGCTTTGGTTGTGACTGGTACAAATAATTTAGGCTATATGGATTTACTGCGCATGTTAACGGGTCCAGTGTACTCACAGAGCACAGCACTTACTCACAAGCAGTCTTACTATTCCATTGCCAAATGTGTTGCTGCCCTTACTCGAGCCTGCCCTAAGGAAGGACCAGCTGTTGTAGGTCAGTTCATTCAGGACGTTAAGAACTCAAGGTCCACAGATTCCATCCGTCTTTTGGCTTTGCTTTCTCTTGGGGAAGTTGGGCATCACATTGACTTAAGTGGACAAATTGAGCTGAAGTCTGTAATACTGGAAGCGTTCTCTTCTCCTAGTGAAGAAGTCAAGTCAGCAGCATCGTATGCCTTAGGCAGTATTAGTGTTGGCAATCTTCCTGAGTATCTGCCATTTGTCCTACAAGAAATAACCAGTCAACCTAAGAGGCAATACCTTCTTCTGCATTCCTTGAAAGAAATAATTAGCTCTGCGTCAGTGATTGGTCTCAAGCCATATGTTGAGAACATCTGGGCCTTACTCCTGAAACACTGTGAATGTGCAGAAGAGGGTACAAGGAATGTTGTTGCTGAATGCTTGGGCAAGCTTACGTTAATAGACCCAGAGACTCTGCTTCCACGACTGAAGGGGTACTTGGCATCAGGTGAGGAGTAGTACTGCATGTATGTATTGTAGGAGATGGCTTTATGATACCTATTAATAAATTGATCTCGTTTTTCTAATTATTTGCTTAAATGTTGTGATCCTCTTGAAGTTTTGCTCCCCCCACCAAACAATGGAAGGTTAAGGTTTTCTGGTTTTACTAGAAGTTGTTAGTCATGCACAACAAGAATTACTTGTGTTCTGCTTTCAGATTTTTTATTTCAGTTAAAAACGTTATGTTTAGAAGGAGCTGTAAACTTAAAGGGGAAGGAGCGTGTGCGACTAAGGGACAAATTAACAAACCAGTTGCAACATTTTGAGCTTTTGGTGTAAATTACTATGTTCCTAATTTTCGGATAAGGATTCTGAAATTTTGGAGGATTAGGAAGGATCTTTGTACATAATGAGTCAGTCTCATATCAAGAGCCATATTCATGTGTTTTCTTCACTTCTGCTGTAAAGGGGAGACTTTTTTTGTAGGCCTATTTGTAATCATAAATAATCTGTTTTAATCAGCTTATTGCTCAATTTTTCTGCAGGAGATAACATCACATGCTTATTACAATGCTATATTTTTTCCCCTGTTTAAAATGTTATATCCATAGATTTGAGTTACGTATTGCATTGCTAAGTAATAAATAGCATTTCTTGTTTGCTGTTCTTATGAGTATTAGAAATCTAAGAGGAATGAGTGGTGTTAAACATGATTTAGATTCTGTTGTTTTTCTGTTTTAATCATGCATGTTCACACTTTTGTTTCATATTAGGGTCCTCATATGCTCGAAGTTCAGTGGTTACTGCTGTTAAGTTCACTATTTCTGATCATCCACAACCCATAGACCCACTCTTGAAGAACTGCATAGGTAAGTACTCTACTTTTGCTGACAGCTTCTATGTTTTCAGGCAATAAAACTAAAATTTGGTTTTTGTGTTACTAGAAATAAAAAATATTTTGAAGATACTAGAATTAGCTGCTAGTGGTAACTATTAGAAGAGTTACAAGATATTTCCATAATAGCCAATTATTTATATTAGCAGTAATTTATTTGAATTCTGGCCAGTAAAAATAGTGTGATTAAAAATTCTGTGTATTGAATCTGTGATGAGCAATACAAGAAGCTAGGATTTTTAGTAGGATGAGATCCAAAAACTGATTTCCTTTCCCGTGTTTTTGCCAAATTATATCAGTTTGATGTAGTAAGGTGTATTGTATTCACCCAGAAGTGTGGTCTTGGGAATATTTTACATTCAGTATTTAAAGCATGTATGCTTGTGTGAATTATTCTGAGTATTACCAGGTTTTGAATTGTAAATATATATATATATATATATATATAATATCGTTATGATTCTGTAATGCTTATTGTCTGAAAGCATTTGGAATTGTGTATATTTTTATACAGGGATAAGGTAATCAGAGCTTTCAGTGTAACACCAGTATGATAAAGACCTATGCGATGCTGTGGCTTTTTTTATCTTTTCTCATTTGTATAACAAAGTATTGTCGATTTTTTTAAAATGTTATGGTTAATGTTTTATGCTTGATTAATTGCAAGTTTAAAGATCTATTAAAAAAATCTTCTGTGCTTCTTAACCTAGCAGGAGGGAAAAGATTTATCCTTAAAAGCATAAAGTTTTGTGAAGAGCAAGGTGTTTTATTTATAGGGAAATAGAGTCAGTTACTATGTGTTATTTTCATCACTAAGCAATTTTTTTTTTTTTTAATATTATATTCAAGAATGATGCTTGTAGGTTTTTCCCCTTCCCACTGAAGCTGCCATGCCCCTTTGGTTTCTGGAAATATTTATTGATTATTCAATCAAAGTGCTACCAGTATCTAGTGCTTAAAAATCTCGGTCATTTGGAGTTTTGTTACCCAGCTTTTGATGGGTGTTTATTTTTTACACCTTGTTGATTTTCTCCTTAGAAAATGTTCACTCCTCATGAAAGTTGCTAGCACAACTTTACAAACATTCAGGATATATCATGCATTCTTTTATTTTTAAAAGACTGTGTTAAAGAAGTATAGAAAAATCTAATTTAAAAATGCCCAGTGGTAGGATGGGATGGGAGAGGTGGTGCTACATTAATATATGCTGAGTGGGCCTATTTTATAGTAATTTAGGTATTCTCAGTGTATGCCCATTTGGAGGTTAAAAATCAGTATGTTGATAGTTTCCTTTAGTGGTGTTCTCATATTCCTGAACTGCAGAAATTGAAATTTGTTTTCTAATGCATATTTTGAGAGAATTTTAATAAATGGAGAAAAAGAAAGGTTAAATGTAATTTTCATTAATTTACATGCTGTATCTTTATAAAAAAGTTGAAACATCATTGTGTTGGCCATTTATTTTGATGATGATTCTTCTACTACTGTTTCATTATATGAAATACTATATAGCAATTTTATTAATACTTTTCCTATGATTATAATTGATCCTTTATTTGTGCAATCATGCTGAAGTGGCAGGTGTCTGTTACATTGAAATAACTTGTCCACTAAATAGGTCTTTTTGAAAGTTTAAAACTAAGCAAAGATATTTTTAAAGTTGCAAATGAAAAAGATCCTCATAGCTTCTTTCTTTCTGTATATGATTGCAGGTGATTTTCTGAAAACTCTGGAGGACCCAGATCTTAATGTCAGGAGAGTAGCCCTAGTGACATTTAATTCAGCTGCCCACAATAAACCATCTTTGATAAGGGACCTCTTAGATACTGTGCTTCCTCATCTTTACAATGAAACAAAAGTCAGAAAGGAATTAATCAGAGAGGTATGTTAACTGAGAAAAACAGTGCTAAATATATGTAAGTAGATTTTGGTTTTTTTAAGAAGTGTATTACTTAACTTTTTTTTTTTTTGTTCACTCACAGGTGGAAATGGGACCATTTAAGCATACAGTTGATGATGGGTTGGACATAAGGAAAGCAGCTTTTGAGTGCATGTATACTCTATTGGATAGCTGTTTGGATAGACTAGATATATTTGAATTCTTAAATCACGTTGAAGATGGTCTGAAGGATCACTATGATATTAAGGTTAGCTGTCATTTTTATCTGTGAAAGCAGGGACTTCATCAAAATATTTTTAAAATAGTGAACAGACTGAAATGATAAAAATTTTACTTCATGTGTTAAAGTACTTCACTACATTTGCCATTTTCGTTGAAGTGTTCAAAAGGTTACACAGCATTGTAGGAAATATATCTCCATGTCTGTGCCAGGCATAACTGTTGTTGAATTGGGTTTTTTCCTTATCCTAGATGCTCACCTTTTTAATGTTGGTGAGACTGTCTACCCTCTGTCCGAGTGCGGTGCTGCAGAGATTGGACAGGCTCGTCGAACCTTTGCGTGCTACATGTACAACTAAGGTATTTCCATTTATTTAAGTTCATTATTTTGTGTTTTCTTACAGAAATATAAAAGAACTTGTGTGTAAAGAATACCTCTGTAGTGCTGCAGCATTTCCCTAGTTATAGTTGATAAGATGCAGTAGGCCGGATAATTAGATTATAAATGAATGGATCTTTGTACAAGTGTTAAATTTGTTTAAATTATAAATTGAGAGGTAGATTTGTAAGCTTCTTTTTAAAAATCCTCAGTTTCTTTGATGCCTTTTCTTTTGTTCCTTAAAAATTTAGCTGCCACTTGGACAACTTGTAAATCTCACTTCATTATAAACAGTGAAACTGGAATACTGAGAGTTTTTCTAACTTCTGATGATGGTGTTATTTCAGACAAGCATTTGGCTGATGAAAGCAGTGTAAAGCAGTCCTGGTTTTTTTAGACTTTTTGTCATTTACCCCACCTTTTCTTCATTTATATTACAAGATTATTGGATCTTTGTAATTAGTCTCCTTCCATTCCTGCTCTGGTCTTGTTTCACCTGCATGCTCCGACAGTCATTTATTGCCTGATTTACCTTGCTTTTCCATTCCTCTAGTCTGCTATATTTCACATCATGAAAATTGACTGCCTTTAATTATAATTTATGTTTGTATCACTGAAACGTCTTTGAGAATTACAGCAGAAGGTTCAGCAGTTATTTTAATGAAGGTCATCTTTTTAAAAGTTCTCTTCTCTGGAAACTGGGAGTACTGCAATTATAGCAGTTTAATGTCATTTACTGCCCTTACTAGCTAAAGGTTGGCTGCTATAATTGCTTTGATTTGGTGATTGACTCGGCGGCTTACAACTTTTTTCTGCTTGCCTTGCAGTGTTGAAGCTTCAGTCTATTTGTAAACTGCTGGTAAAAATTCTGCTAAAAAGATGCTTGAGAGTATTTTTGTTTGGTCGGTTTTTTAAGAGCTTAGATAATTTTAAGAGAAAATGCATTTTTTTAAGGTACATTTTTTAAGGTGCGTGTAAGAGGGGAGGATTAAGTAAAGTTCAAACATATTTTCATTTTTTTATAGGTAAAGGCGAACTCAGTAAAACAGGAGTTTGAAAAGCAAGATGAACTAAAACGATCTGCTATGAGAGCTGTAGCAGCACTTCTAACCATTCCAGAAGCAGAGAAGAGTCCATTAATGAGTGAATTTCAGTCACAGATAAGCTCTAACCCTGAGCTGGCAGCCATCTTTGAAAGTATCCAAAAAGATTCATCATCCACTAACTTGGAATCAATGGACACTAGTTAGATGTTTGTCCAAAATGGGGACCATTATGTTGAACCATATGATGCACTGAATTGACAGGTTATGAGTAAGAAACAGAAAAAGTATCTAATCTATACATTGTTCCACTTTATTTACCTTTATGGAGACAGTTGGCTTTTCCCATAATTGCTTTTCTAGCATTTATTCCAGAAATGTATTTCCATAGTCCAGAGTTTAACCACTCTTGTTTCAGTGGATTTGGCCACATTTGGGAATTAAAAAGTTGACTCATGGTGTATGGAAATAAGTTCCAGCATCCATTTGCCCTGTAATGTTTAGGATTAAAATGTCGAAATTTTGTGACCATGATTTTTTTTTTCTTCTATTCATTCTTTCTACTTGTAAACAAAAAAGGGGGGGAGGTGGGAATCAAGTGTCCAAGTGCACCATGTTTTTTGTATAACTTTTTATTATTTTTTTGTTTCAGCTTCATAAATTGGTTTGGCTGGCAGATGAATTATGTGTAAGATTTATTATATTAAAAAGAGAATTTGGGCACAGTTCAAAAAGATCAGACATAAATGTCATTTTACAGGTGTGGGGATTAGAAAACCAGTATCCCTGTTGTGCACACTAATTTTGCATGAGCAAGTTTACAAATATATATTGTCTGTAAAACAGCATGTGCAGTTTATTCGTAATGCAACTTAAAATAAGTTCTACTGTATCAGTGCAGTTTTCAGGTATTTTGACATACAGGCCATTCATACAGGAAGGGGTGAATGAAAGTTTGTTGTCTTAACCTAGCTTTTTTAAATGCCAGTAATATGACCCTGCAGATGTTCTTACAGTAAACATGACAATTTCTGCAGTTTTCATGAGTTTTCATTCCCAAAGACTGGATCCGCTGGCATTGACATGGACAAAACCCTAAGATTGAAAGGAAAGGACATGGAGGTAAAATGAGCAGAGAAAACAAGAGTTGCTCAGTAGCTCCTGAGCTCAGGATTCAACATTGCTTTTGTTATAAAAGTATGAAGGAAGTTTCTTCAGAGTGTTCTATCTCCTATTCTTCATCTGACAGCTTTTGCTAAGGCACTAATATATGGTGTTACCTAGACAGGTGTTGCCAGGCCATCATTTTCTTCTGGCACCAGTGGGATCACCAGTAGGCTGCAATGCTGCAGGTGTCACACAGTAGTCTGGTGAGACAGGAAGCAGGGAATGGACAAAAGACTGGAGAGAGAGATAAAGAGCAAAGAGACGAAAACATTCTTCTGTGGATATGCTGAATTTAAAAATTTAGAAATGGACCAGAAGCAGATATCTGGCAGTCCTGCAATGAACTGGATTTGGGAATTTAATAACAAAAAGATGGGGGACCACTGCCTCGTTACTTGTTTCATGCAACTGCTTAGTTGTTTTTTCCTTTTTTTCCAAGTCAGATAGGAATTTTAATTTTTTTAGTTAACTGGTATTTTTTTAGCTACTTTGTTATTTTGGAAACCTGTTACATGGGTACGTGGCATAAGCTGCTACAGAACTAAACAAGCATTCATTTTTATGACCTCAGAGACAGTTTCCTGTGAGCATTGGGGCTTGGGGGCAAAATCTTCACCTTACATGCTTGCAGCTTGGGAAAAGCAGAGGAGATACTGGTACATTTAACTTTAATAGAAGGACCTGAACAAAGAAGTCGTATGAACTCATTCAGTGGTAACAATTCTAATGCTGTAGAAATTTTTGAAAATGTAGCTTTCTCTGTCTCCAAAGTCTTCATACTAATGTAACAATTGTCTTCTAGAAGTAGAAATAAATGAGATTAAACATACCAACATATCTAAATGTCATGAAAAGGAGTGGGATGACTAGAGAGAAACCATACAGTAGAAAAAGCACTGTGAATTAGGTATATTTTATCTTGCTGTATAACTCATCTACTTCAATTGCAGCAATATACAGGCCTCCTAACTAAGAATCTGTTGTGCTAATTAGTTGTCAAACTAATCTTTGAACTTCTTGTGTTAAGTTTTCAGAGTATATTAAAATTTTATAGATCTAAATCTAGGTGTGAGAATGGTATGATAAACATGAAATGGGAGGCCAAACCAGAAGGGAGTAGGTCACAATGGTAAGTGAACAGAATATTTGTAGCTGAGAGATTTGTGTGTGCTTATGTGCTACCAGAACATAACACCTGATGTGGTGGAGGCAGATCATCTTCACTTTGTTTTGCAGTACATGACAGTGGAGCAAGCTTAAGGACAGAAGAGAAGGTTGAGATATATTACATAGTGAATGCTTTCTTGCAGAAGAGTAATCTTTACTTTGACCACTGACAAAACAGGTGGGAACGTAAGAATTAAGCCCTCCCTGTAAATTGCAAAAATTCTGGGTGTGGTTGTCTCCATGTAGCAGTTAGTTATTTTGGTGATGCGGGAAGGCAAATAGGTAAAGATTGTAACTGCACCATAATTACTGAGATAATTTATTAGTGTTAAAAAATCTAACCATGTTAGGTGTTGAAATTCCACTCACTTCCACTGGATCACTAGATGGAAAGTTTTCTTTGGTATTCCTTCTGTATATCCAAGTATTTGTATAAATCTGGTGTGTTTATGCTTTTAGATCAATTATATTAATGTAATAATGTTAAGGAAGATGTCAGGAATACCTGTAGCTGTTTTTTAAACGCTAAATATTTGAAACTAAAAAATTAAATTTCTCTCACTAAAACAAAACCAGAATTCTGAAAGGCTGCTCTTAAGATGTTTGGTAAAATTAGAGCTTTCTATAGTATTTTTCATCACTTTGCACACAGACAATTGAGACCAGTTAACAAGCTTGTGTGTAATACAGAAATGGTTGGCCAGTCCTTGAATAGTAGATTCTTGGCTTAAAATATTTTTGTATCTCAAAAGTACTTTGTGTTCTGTTTTTCAGTGAAAGAACTTGCCATCCTTACAAGAAAGTTTTTTTTTTTTCTAAAATAATAAATGGAAAACTAGCAGTACTTCAAGAATGCTGCAGCTCAATTATGTAAATTTATTTTTTTATATAACTTTCCTTCAAAGTATGGCATCTAATACAGCAGTTGACAAAATAAAGAGAGCTGTATTACTTCCAGTTGTATTTTTATGAGGTGTACAAAGCAGTACATAGGCATTTAAACAGCATTGTTTCCCTCAAATGAAGGATTATTTTAAAATTTCATCAACTCAAAGATATGAATTAAAAATCTGTATCTGCTTCCATTGTATTTGCCTTAAGAGATGTTCTCAATAAGGAGGCTTAGAACAAGTTCATCCTGCACTGGTGGACTTAGTAGTAGGGATTTAGCGACTGGTACTTTATTTACTGGTACTTCCCCTCCCTTGCCTCCACTTTTAAAAGCAAAGTAACATGTGGCCTTGGAAGTGTGTGTGGGTTGCTTTTTATTTTGTGAATCCTGATCATTCTGACTGAAATTACACTTGTTTCTGCCAAATATCAAACAGTTAAACCTGCAGCCTCTGGGTTTTATTTCCCTGTTGCTCTAAACTTCAGATAAAATGTATTTTGTTGTTGCTGTTCCAAAAATTAATTTTGAAAAAAATGAAAACTACTAGTCTGTTTTTTACTTTATTTTTTCCCCCTGCTTCATTCCTCCTTGCTATGAAATGGGAAGATTTGAGTGCTGCACTGCTAACCATGAGCAGGTAGAGATTATGGCAGGGAGCATTCCTCTGCCCTAGAAGAGCTTTTCGGTATAGTTGCAACCCTTACACTAAAATCCACCTTTTTCATCAGTATTCATTTAAAATTTTTCATTGTATCTGAGTTTGAGGAAGGAGTTCTTAAGAATAGTGAAGTAAATTAATCTTCCATGAGCAGCGTTGGTGAAACAGGGAAGCTTTCTGCAAATTAGGCTTTTGTGAGAACAAGCAGTTTTGGCTTAGTATGGAGTTGGACTTCTTTGGATTTGTTTCCATCCCATGAGGCTTTAATATTTCCACATAATCTTAGATGAGGAGAATATTTCCTTCAGAAAGGACATCTATCACCCAAACCAAAAAAACTGGGTTTCTGCTGATGTTTATCTGTGTGTTGTGGTTTAGAACATAACACTGAACCAGAGAAGAAATAAAACCGTGTTTCTGAGAACAAGATGGACACTGGCTGGAAGACATGTTAGCGAAAATGTAGTGCTGAGAAAGAGACAAAAAACAAAGTGAGAATATTTTATTTTAAAATAATTCTCTGTGTTCTGCCTTTGATTGTACTTTTGAAGAATGGGAAATACAGAAGGGAAAGAAAAAAGTAATTGGCAAGTGGTGACCTGTGATCCCAGAATTTAAAGGGGAAATTTATATTCCCTGCTTCTTCTTCTTAAAAAGAGTATTTTGATAGAAGTGTGTAGTAATCATGAAAATACTTTTATTATGAAGGAGTTTATATGGTTTTTGTTATATTTTTGTGGTTTTTTTCTTTTATTCTGCAGAAATTATTTCCCTTCTTAGGGGATTTCTCCCACTTGACAATTATGAATCAGTTTAATAAAGCTGGTGAAGATTTTAGGAAATAAGCTGTGTCGCCTGGTTCAGTGCAGTAAAGATATTCCTATAGAAGAAGTTTGCAATTCCCTCTTTTCTGCTGCTCTTATTAATAGATTTAAAAAACCCAGTTCTAAATGACTGCAGTTTCCATTCAACATCCAGCCTTTTTTGTCTTCAACTGAACAAGTGTTGGACTCCTAATCATCTGATCACTTGTTATTTCGATGCCACCCTTCCTGGGCATTCTTGATACTGTAATCTCAAGTCTTCTGGAAGACTTTTTTTCTTCAGTCCTTACTAAGGTTTTGCTAGAAGGCTCAGGCTTGTCTCCATATCTATGCCATTTCCATTGTGCAAGACACTGCTTGCATTTATTGCATGTAGTAGTATCTGTTTACAGAGGGATGTCATGCAGAGATGCCATGCTTACATGCGACTGAGTGCTGTTCTTGAGGGAGTTCACAGCTCAAGCACTCCCCTCTGCAGTGAAAATGCCTAATGTATCTAGGGGCAAAACAAAATTATGTGTTCCACAGAATTCTATTGAATGGGGCTTCATGTAAATTTTTCTCTTGCCCCTCAATTTCACAATGCTTACACTGTATCAAATGATCTAAAGCTCTAGCCCAGTTTACCAGTAAGAAGGTGTTTTGAATTCTAACAGCTGAAGTCTGCTGACTGGTGGAATGTATGGCAGGAGCTACTTGGATTCTTCTCCCTTCACAGCTGGCAGCCTTGAAGTGTCAGCCACATTTGGCAGAAGGGTAAAAAAGAATTTGGATTTCCCATCATCAATTCCTTTTCAAAGTCAAACAACGTTACCATAATTTTTTCCAAATGTACAGATTATCAAATTAGTCTTTTTTAAGAGGAATATAGTAAACTAAAGTAACTGAGTTCTATGGAGTTCTTGTTTCTCCTAACACTGTAGGATGAAAATCTATGACTGGTTTGAAATGTGGCTTGTTTGCAAAAACCATCTCATCATCAAAATTGAAGCGTGGAACAGAAGATGCAGATGGATGGCGATGGTTGATTTTGATACCTTGGCAAGGGGCAGCCAAAGTGAAATACTAAACTCTGTGCTGCTTTTTTATTTGGTACCAGTTTGGGCATATAAAGTGGGTTGAGTTCAATTATAATTAAATTGGTAGAATATTTGTTTTTCCAGGTAGCCAGTATGAAAGATCAAGAAGTTGTTTGACACAGAAGATTATATCTACACTATTCTGACAGTGACCTTATCTTAGTTGTAGGTCATTTTCTAGCAAGATGACAAATTATTTTTTAAGTTCTTCACTCCAAACTTTTTAAAGAGAAAAAAACAGCAATTGTGTAATTTTGTAGTGGTGTTAGTATTTGATTTCTGAATATGAAGTTGTTTGAGTGGCTTTCAGCCTTGTGCGTCCAGTCATTCTATGGTTGTACAAGAAAAGTCGAGACGTTATTTATACATGGTGAAAATATCTTTTTAATGCTTTGGACGTGGGTATTCAAGTTGCAACAATTGGATTCATTAAGGGTCATGTAAGGACAAACAATTTTCTGAAATCATAAATATTTCTGATTGTCTATGAATTACTTAATTCAGGTCTGTTAGGTGGCTGAACATGGCTGGTTCAGGAAACCTAAAGCTAAAAGGAGGACAAAGGGAAGCTATCACATACGAAGGTGAATCTGCATTCTAGTGCTGTTTGGCACATTTCATATTTATTAGTTTGTTTTTGTTAATACTTCTGTCACTAGGCATTTATTGCTCCAAGACCATGTAGCTTAGCTATCAATGCAATATTTGACATGTTACCCAAGTTGTCTTTGATAAAGGGATTTGAAAGAGTGCGGAAACAGTTTGGCAACAGGCTGGGGGTTTTTTTCATATGTCAACACGTGGAAGGGTGGGAAAATAAAAGGTCCATTGAGAGGTTTAGGTACCTCTATAGATGGTGGTCAAGAAGAACACTGCAGAATATAATGACCATTCTTTGGGCAAAGTATTCTTTGCTGTCCTGAAGTGCACACCAGGAACAAATTCTGATGTGACTGGCCCAATAGACCTGGTAATATCGTGTGTGTCTGTGGGATCAGACCTCCGAGCTGAGAGAACAAGTGTCTCCTTGAAACTTACAGAAGAGAATCAGACCTGTTTCAAAGAACCCCCAAAGGTTTCCACTGCAATATGGATGTCATTTTGTATGCTTTTAGCTACATGTAGGGAAGGTACATTCAGTGCTGCAGAAAGAAGAGAACGTGGGAGCTATTTCAGTGTGCTTCTGAGCCTGTGTGCAGTGAGGGCCTGTTGTTCTGTGTAGTGTGAATGCTGACCAGAATATGCTGTTGTGACATGGGGATGATGTGGTGCAGAAAGAATCCATCATGTCTGGTCATCATTCAGTTCATATTGCAATCAGTCATTAAGTGGAAGTACGGAAGCTTTGTTTTGCTTGAGGTAGCAGAGTTATGCTCATTTGCAGGTCTGTCCAGTTTGCTGCAAGGATGCAATAGTCTACTTTTTACATGTATTTTTAATTGTAATTTCAGCAAGTGCACAGTTACATTTCAAGAGAAGGTTCATTCTAAAAATTAGCTTCATGGATCTTTTGGAGAATTCACCTCAATACAGTTTAAAAAAAAATTCCTCTGGCAGCAGTCAATAGCTGAAACTTGGATTTAATATTTTTAATAATTCCAAAAAATTTAAATATATTTCTAGGAAGGAACCTCAGAATGCATCTAATGAAGTAAAGCAGACAACCACAATGCACAGTTTCCAGAATCACCTCCAACAGTCTGTAGGAATCAAATCAGATTTTCTTCCTACCTCCCGCCTTTAGAAGTGGCAAAGTGGGAGAGCATTTAGTTTATGTTCATATCTTTTATTTGAGTTTTAACACAGTCTAGTGAATAAATATGATTTGAAATCAAGAATGCTTGTGTTGCTTTTCTTAAAATAAAAGATACATTTATTTGGACACTTAGCAACTTGTTTCAGTTAGCTTTGAAGAAGACCACTTCTCTCTTTTCAGAAAGTGACTTGCCACTGTTGTGAAGTACAGCTAATACTTGAAACACATCAAGGAGCAATCTCTCTGGATAGTGCTTTGAATAGGCAAAAAATATAATATGAGATTTAAGTATTTATTTGCAGAGAGAGCCTTAAATGCCACAATGTTGTTTCTGAGCTTCTTTACTGTTTGTTTACAGTAGAAATGTTCCAACACATGCACTTCAGGATTGTAAACAGATGATGTCTTTTATTGTCAATGTTTGTTTGCTTTATGTCACTACAAAACCCAGTCTTGCTTGCCTTGTTTAAATCTTGCATACTTTTCTGTAATTTTGTTCAGATTTCAGCCTATAGCAATAAAAACATTCATTTCTGACAAGACCAGATGTTAGCAAATAGAGAACCTGTAGGAAATGTCTGAGGTCTGCATGCAGGAATAGTATGTTTGACTACAAAGATGTCATATGCAGTGCACTCCATTTTGAAAACCAGCTATTTCTTTGACAAAGTAGTGGAAATAGATTTATTAAAAGTACAGTATCTGAGAACAACATCAGAAGCTTTTTTGATAAATCTGTTCTTAGAGCTGCTTGATCATGTGGCTAAAGAAGAGGCTGGCTACTCACTGTGAAGGCTGTCTGCACAGCTCATCAGGGGCCTTTGCCAAAGGAAGAGCCAACTGGTTCTGCCTGGCTGTACCAGTAAATACACTATCTTATGCTGGTGAACTCATCACAGTGCTGGAAGTTATTTTTGTGCTCAAAAGCAAGATGCTATGTTGTGTATAGGGTATTCCTGTAGCCCCAAGTTACCCTTTTGATGGGGGTTTATGAATAAAATTTTAGTGCACTGGGATTTTTCTGCAGGGAGCCATGATGCCCAAGACTATTACATTACATTGCTTAGATCATAAAAATCACTGTAATTTTTCCTTTTTGCATTTTTCATAAAGAGCCTTAAACATCAAGCCCTGAAACCTTTTAGTGAAAGAAAAGTGGTTTAAGTAACTGAAGTCTTTTTTGTTTCTTCTACCAGTTGTAGAGTTGGATGTGGTAACAAGCACACAATACAGTCCCACTCAATGGAGTAATACACAAATAATGTTACTACTCTTGGAAACAACTATTATTTCTTCTTGAGAATGGCAGTAAGAAAGCCCAGGATGATAAAGTATATGCTTTATACCCCCTAAACAAAATTTTCAGAATGCTCCATGAATATAGCAAAGTGCCTAGGATTATTAATACCACATATATCTGCAAGATAAAAATACCTGCTTGCTAGTAATTCTAAATTAATGTGTTCTATTCTTTCAAGTGGCTCTCTAACTTAACACTTTAAAATCTCCACTATTAATATCTGTGCATATGTATACATATATATCTGAGAATGAGTGAGTCTTTCTGTGTTTTCCATCTTTCAATGTTTCGGTTTTTTTGAAGTTGCTCTTCCCTCTGGGTGATCAGAATTACATTTGTAGAAGTCGCATCAATTATCTGATTAAAAGGACAATTCTTTGATGTTTTTCCGATGCTAGGTGTTAAACTGTATAGTAATTTATTTTTCAAAAAAGCTAAAATTAACTCTGACAATGGCCCTTTTAATGGGAAAGTGGTTTTATTACTAATAGTTTCTCAGTGTTTTTGTAAAGCAGTGAAACACAAATCTAAAAAAAAAAAATTGTTGGTGGTATTTTGATTTCCTTATGGGCCTTTTGGACCTCAGGTTTTACACCCTCAGACCAAAAGGCAGATATACCTCTTGGACCAGAAACCTTTCCATTTCTATTTTCATCAATGAATGTCCAGATCTGTTTGAGCAGGCTTGTGCTCTCCCAGTGCTGATTCTATAATTGTAAATCTTGTATTGCCTCTTAAAGGGGGAGTATAAGCTAAAAGGAACCTTTCCATTCTTACCCAATGCTCATTATTGCAGTATATCTACTGAGATAAAAAAGATCAGCACTTTTTTTTTTTTGCCCATCCAGTTGCTTCACCTTGCTGCACTGTCATGGCAGAATCTCCTGTGTAAGCTGGTTCTGTGCGCAGTGACATGAAAAATTTCAGGGGCCGTTGCAACAAGTTGTCTTCTTCCAGGAGATGGCGCTGTAACCTCATTAACAAACACCAAACAAACTGGGAGGGGAAAACCAAGATTTCGTCACAGATAAAAAATTGCAGGTATTTGAAGAATAGATTTGAAATGGATCTTGTGAATTTAATTTTTCTTGACAAGCTACTGAAGCTTTCTGTAGGACTGGCTTGTTTCAAAGTTCTTTTTCAATCCTTTACAAGTTGTTTCTAAGCTTCACTTCTGCAGTGTACATTTTGTCAAAGCTTGTGCAGGTGGGTGGCCACCAGGCAATGCTCCTGCAGCCAGGTGTTTGCTGGTGGTCTGGTCTGGATGGCTGGGCACTGCTGCAAGGAGTGCAGTAAATCCCTGGGCCCCCTCAGCTGAGTTAGGTGGCTGAAAAAGCAGATTTCGTAGCATGGTTCCGTATTTTCTTTCTACCTTTCTAATGATTTCCCTCTCTCAGGCTTTCAGCAGCCAGCTGTAATGGAATGGTGGCTCTTAACATGAGAGACCTCACAAAACTAGGTTTTGGATTCTGGTGAGCAGATGGATGTGTCAGCTGTGATTGCCTTCCTCTGAGTGCGTTCACTTCTTAAGTGGTAAAATTAAGATGTTTGGGCAACAGCACACTAACTTACTTTTCAGGTCTAGAGTGTAAGAAGAGAGGATGGGTAAATTTTTAATTTATATTTTTAATCTAAGTTGCCCTGGATACTGATTTTTTATTTTTTAATGGACAGGTACTGTTTTACAATTTGGACATAAATGAAACAAAATATCCAACAAGATCCCAATTACAATGGTAATATTCTCTGATGCTGCAGAACTGGGGTTTCCATTCTGGAAAGGCTAGCCAAAGAGAGGAAAACAAGTAATCTAGAACCAACTGTATGGGATTCTAAAGAACCACAACTTGTGCCATAATTGTAAGAAAAGCTGGGGAAGGAAACTGCCCAGCAGTTTTCCCTGGAGATGTCTATGCAAGCCAACAGCAGCTTCAGGAGCTCACAAACTCTTTGGAGGTGGTTTTGGCAGACCTGCACTTCATGCAAGTACTGAAATAAATGCTGCTGTATCAGATGCTCTTAGGGATAGGATTCTCCAGAAGTCAAAACATAAAGTTATTTTATTTGAAATATACAAATGCAAATATAAACAAACAAGCAAACAAAAAAGCCCCCAAAATCTGATCATTCCTGTAATAAATCTCTGTATTTGGTCCTGAACATTGAAAAGAAAGTGCTTAGTGTTTTGAATGATCTGCATGCTGCAGTAACTGAGCAAAAATGACTGGAGATGGAGGCTTGCTTTCTGCTCCAGGCAGCAGTAGAGGCAGAAAGAAAGCTGTAAAGTCCACTGTGAGCACAAACACTGACCAAAACTCATCCTTGCATATGTTCTCAGCCACTGCTATGAGAGATAGTAAAATTTGGATGTCTGATTGAAACTTGTTCTATCTCACTTGTAAAAATTTTTGCATTTTTAGTCTTGCAGAGGTTTTTGTTTTATTTGTTTGCTTTTAATTTCAGCCTTTACCCTGGTCCTCAAGCCCTCAGAGCAGAGCTTTTCTCTTAGGTGCCCACAGCTCACACCAGCACCAGATCAAAAAAAGTTTCTGGATGCCTTTGTTGTCTTATTGAGGAGTATGTTCTGTCCAAGGACAGTACAATGCCTATTACCACACTGTACTGGTGTTGTAAAGGACTGCAGATTAGGGTCTTGTTAATGGAGAAAAAAAAACAGAGAAGGAAATATTGAACTTGGGTGTCAGGGAAAGCTGCAGAGACTTTGCTGTGGACTGACTTCTCACTGTCTCCGCCCAGCTAGGGTCCTGAGCAGGTTTCTCCCCTTTCCATTACAGTTTCATTGTTAGCTTCCCAGTATCTTGAAGGAGTTTATTCTTTCTCAGTCAAGAATATCTTGAGAGAGAAGGTCTCATCCCAAAAAGGACTTGTTTGGTGAGTTGAAGTAGATTCTGATTTTCCAGCTCATCCAGCTCTCCTTGCTATTTCGCACTGTTTGCTCAACAAGCCTGTGCTCCTCAGTGGCTTCACCCATGATGCTCAGAGCACACAATATGCCCATCAGCCTCTTGTTTTACTTTGGAACTTCCTGTTCAGTTCAGCACTGTTTGCTCACAGCTGTTCCCCTGCAGAGGGATTCCTTCGCTCAGCAGGATCTAAATTCGTCACTCTTATGCTGACTCAGTCTCTTTGAGCCCAGAACTGTCACTGGTATTCTTTTACAGTGTTCTCAGCAGAAGTACAGGGTGTCTTGGCTTCTCTGGCAGATCAACAGAGTTTTCTCGTCTGTGTCTCTGTTCTACCTTGTTTTTCTGAGTTTCATCTAAATCGAGAGTTTCATTCGCTGAGTGCTTTCTCCTGGAAAGTACAATGCAGGGAGAAACTTCAACTTCTGTCTCTGAAAAACAGTTTCAGAATGAAACTGAAATAAAATTTGTGAAGACTCTGAAGATGATGCAATTTAAAAATTATTTTATTCTTGTGCTCACGGAAACTGGACTCTGTGTGCTTCCTGGGCGTCTATGTAATACAACTCAGTGTTAGTCTGCCCAAACATTGTAGCTGAAAAACTGCTGAAGGAAACTGCAGCTTGGATACAAATTTCAGAGTTAGATGTGTCCTGGGGAAAAAAATGAAAGGAAACCCAGCTTTTGTATACATTTCAAAACTCAAGTTACAAATACAACCTGAAGTTGTACACCTGGATGTGCTAATGCTCTGTTTGTTTAAGCTGCCATCAGGACTTGCTGGTTTTGCCAGAACCTAGTTTCAACTACAAGTTCTGCCTTATGGGAGCAGCCTGGATTTAAGGCATCAAAATTACAATTAATTTACTAAGATGGTGATAATTCTTTTTGTATGAACAGCTTGTCAAGGATGACTCCTACAGTGCTCTCTAAGTAAAATACCAACTGAAACTGTATCTTAGTTAAAACAAAGTTAAAGTCAATTTGACAGAACTGTCTTTTTCTCATTCATAGAGTGATGGTCTAAATATCATCCCTTTTTCAGAAGATGAGGAAGGTTAGTGGGTGCCTCTACCGTGCCCCTGACACACCTTGACTGGAAAGGAAAACTGGAACATCCTGAGGCTTGAGAAATTTCAAAAAGGAAAAAGATTTTTTAAAAAATACACAATTTGACTGCTCAGTACTTATTATGGAGCAGTTCTGTGCTAATTAGCATGTGTGTGCTGTTTCTGGAAGAAACAAACCGTATAAAGCTGCAGAGAATGTCATAAAACTGACATGCTTGAGTGCTCTCAGCTATCAAGAAGTGAATGGGTAATTTCAGATGTACAAGCAAGCAATGAGAAGCTTTTTTTCAGGGTTCAAATGTATCCCTATTTGTGGAGGTCCAATATGATATGACAAATATTGGAGTAAGGATAAATTGTCCACTTAAAAACCCCTGTATCTAGCTGACAAAGCAAAAACTCTCTTGCTAAGTTCATGTAATGTTAAAAGTCAATGGGAAGAAACTGTACGAGATTTAATTTTTTTTCTCACGACTGAAATTCCGTGTGAAAGAGTTTGGTGCCACTGGTTAGACCACTACAATAGAATGCACTTCAGCTAGGAGCTGAATGGAACAAGCACGAGGGCTGGTTTGGTTGTACATTTACAGGCTGCCCGCTCCTTTCACTCAGGAACATGACCATTGCTCTAGCAGTGGGAGAAGTGGCTGTTCAGCAGTTGCCATCTCTGGCACAGCCTGCCTCTCCAGCTTCAGGAACAGGTTAGCTTCCATAATGGCAAAGAGGTTACACTGCATTATTCTGGCCAAGATGCCCCTTTATTTGCAGTGTTTGCAGCTCTACTGCCTGAATTGTAGTTTCCTGGATGTGAATGCTCACCTTGAACTTTCAGATCCAATTCTTTCATGATATTTATTCTAGTGAACAACTGAGAGCATAAATCCCCTCTGAGTTACCTTGTGCATAGCCCTGTTAATTTCTCTAGGTATGAAAAAACACCCATTTTTATAATTTTCTAAGTTTCAAATTGGCAAGCATTAATATGTCCATTTTGGTTTAACTTTGGTGAGTTTTTAAACAAATTACATCTTAGTGTGGCCACAGAGGCCATGAAAACACAAAATTCAAATTAATGGATAACAAAAGGACATAGCATCCTCTGTGATTGTCATATCAGTTAACTTCTGAGAATAATATTTTCATATTATCTTACACTTTCTAAAGCATTTGCTTTACCATCAGAGTAGTTATAGGAGCTGCACAAGTTAGAGAGAAAAAAATTGTTCTCCTTTCTGTCCCTGCAGAGGTTATCTGGCTCAGCTCTTACAATCTGGTGTGCTTTATCAACTGTACAGCACTGGCTTGACAATAAAGATTATCTTTCCAGAGCGAGGAAGCATCCTGACTTTGGGAAAGAGTTACTATCAGAAGAGAGGCAGCTGAAGGAGAAACAGTGAGATTGTGTGAAGCTGCTGTGGAGCCTCAGATAATTGCTTTTAGGGCTTTAATAAATACAGGTGTGTAGTTGTGGTTAATAAATTCATATATAGGGCTGGGGAGAGCTGTGAGATGGGATATTACCTGATCTATCCAGACTACAAGCTAACCATGACACACCAGCAAAAAAGCTACCCTGTACCAGAGGTATAAAATTCTGTGGGAATAGAACATCAGGAATAACTCTCCAGACCTCTCTGTGCAACTTGTTCCAGTGCTTGACCACCCTCATTAAAAAAACAAAACCAAAACCCCAACAAACAAAAGGCTTCAAACCTTTTCTTACTTGGTTTCATCTATGCTTCAACTCATACCTACTGCCCCTTGTAGATGTATATCACTGAGAAGAGCCTGACCTTGTCTTTTTCACTCATTTCCTCCCCTATTTGATATTTATATGCGTGGGTGAGATGCCTCACAGAGCTTTCTCCTCTCCCAGCTGAACAGCCACAGCTCCCTTGCCTTCCCCTCCCTATGTCAGGTGCTCCAAGCCCATAATCATCTTCGTGGCCCTCCCCTGGACCTGCTCCAGTCTGTCCCTGTCTCCCTTGCACTGGGGAGCCCGGCACTGGATGCGGCACTCCAGGTGTGTCTCACCAGGATGGGCAGAGGGGAAGGATCACCCCCCTCGCCCGGCTGGCAGGGCTGTGCCTGAGGCAGCCCAGGAGGCTCTTGGCCTCCCTGGCCACCAGGGCACACTGCTGCCTCCTGCTCAGCTTGGGGGCCAGCAGCACCCACAGGCACTTTTCTGACAATGCTTCCCTTTATGCGATTAGGAGTGAAAATGGGATGCCTTGTTCAGAATTAAATTCCGTGCAAGTAATGGCAAAACTGAAGGACTCATGTTCTATGCCAAAGTCAGAGATAAAAATTGTTTCTTTAATGCAAATGGAAATATTGATTAGTAGAAATACTGCTGCACTTATTTTGCTAGGTTTTTCTCTGCTCTTGCAAAGTCACTTCAGAATGCTGTTGTTTTAAAGTCTAGAGAGCTGCTTGATAGGAATTTATCAAAGTGCACATGTAAGTGAATAATGAATGCTGGGCTCAGCCTCTCATTTAGATGTCACTGATGAGAGGTACTATCGTATCTGCTGAGCTGGGACCTTGCAGCTGATTTAATGTCAGCCTTTAAAGAAAAAAGGAAAGGATTGTAGTTCCCTGTCAAAAACCTCCATATTTGGAGATAAAAATTATTTTAAAATAATTTATTAATATTGACAGGTGCAAGAGAAAATATGAGAAATAGCCCCTTTTACCCATGCCCAAGTGAGTAAGGAGAATGGCCACCAGCCAGGTGTAGGTGCTAGTATAAGAAAAGCCAGGTTTTTCCCAGTATTGCCAATGGCTGAGATAGCATTGCCAAGGGGTCACTTACCACATTTAATTATATAACTTTTATTTCTTTTCTTTTTTTTTTTTTTTTTTGAAAATAGGAGCATATTTTCTGTTTCCTCTTATGTGAAAAAAAAATGATTGATTGTACAAATGAAATTAAAATATATCCTATGTTTATTTGGACAAAGATGCTGCAAATACTGGAAGAGATGTGATATTTTCTGTCTTAGCATTTCTGCCAGAAAATGCAAAAAAGCAAGAGTAATCATTGAAAGTTCTAGACCATGAGCAAGAGTGAAAATTAAATAAAACTTTTAATTATTTTCTGTAAGTTCAAATATTTGTATGCATTATAATAATAATGTTAATGTCTCCACAGCACTTCACATTTCCATTAATTTCCAAAAAAGAGATTGCAGGCACTAGTGAGAGAATCAACTTCATCTTGTGGAACTCAAGTCTGGTTTTGTTCTTTGTCTGATTTAACTTTCACTGGTCTAAAATGAAACTGTAGATTAATCTGAGGTAAGTTTCCCTCAAGCTGCTTGAAGCAGAACGTGTGTGTGGGCAGGGCTTTCCACACTTTAGCGCTACTTCTTATGGCCTCCAGCTGCTTCACTACACCCCAAAACTTCATTAATTGCACTTGAAGTAATAGCTAGCCTACATGCTAACATGAATGCTCTAGGAAGACTGCAGTCATTGCTGGCTCTTTGCAGAAAGAAGCTGTTGCATCCTTTCCAACACTATTTGTGTCTGTCTTAGGCCAAAAGGTTGTTCCTTTCATACTGGATTAGCTTTGGGGACTCAGTCACATTTTATTTGAAAATTGTCTTCTTGCCAGCCAGGCACAGAGGCCACATCCCTTGCATGTGGGGCTGACAACAGTCAGATAAATAAAGTGTAGGCTGATCCAAATTGGTATCACTTCCACCACAAAATGGGGCAAGTTCTTACAACAGTCACTCTTACAAACATCTTACTCCTAATGTTCAGTTACACAAATGTTATCTGTGTTCCTCCTGCTGAGTTTAAGCCCGTTACAATTACTGGGATTTGGATAAGGGTTTTTATTATTTTACCTTGCTTCTCCAAAGCTTCATAATGGAGCAATTAATTTTAAGATGTGCATTTTGCAGAAAGAATGAAGAAATGGTACTATGAAAAATATCACCAGAGAACACAACTTTCATATCTGCTGAAAGAGGCTGAAAATGGCCCATAATTAACAGCTTCTTGAGGAGCTGCATTAATTAAAAAAGCTATTGGTAATATTAATTCAAGTGTTGGCAAAGTCGTGGGGATTCTGGACTTCAGCAGACAAAGCAGGACAGTAGAATATAATAGAAAACTTCTATTGTGGTATAAATGACAACAGCAGTGCACAAACAATGATCAACGTTGCAGCCCAGACCTTAGAATAGCTGAGTCGAAATTTCTCCTAGATGTTTTATTGGGAGATTTTGATTAATAGCTTTGGTGCATTAGGAGCAGAGACAATAGATCTAATACTACCATGAAAGAAGAAAAACTCATTTAGGTATATTACTGCACTTACCAAGTTGCAGTGTGCTTCAAGTGAAAGTGCTTTTTCAAAAGTGAAAACTCTGTATTTTATGAAAAGTAGTGGAGTTATTTCCATTGAACTTACAGGAATGCAATACTGCAGTGTATATCTACCCAGCCAGAGATGTGTTAGCTTGTAGAATAAAACTAGTGTTGAAGTCAGAAAATCTGAAAAAGTGAGTTTAAGTTGTGAGCCAACATTTCCTTATTTGCTCAGTGTAGAAATGAAGTGAAAGATTCCTCTATCACTTTTACAATAGAAACTTTGAATGTTTTGACTGAAATAAAAAGGGAAGAAAGAAAAAGTCAATTAAATCAGTCGTAGCTTTCTTGCTCAAATGAAATGCAGTAGATATTTAAAATATGTTTGCATGTCCAGTGCTGAAGAGGAAGAATGATTGTTCCTTCCCTTCACCTGCTCAAGGACAGGTTGATGAAAGATAACAGAGAGTAAAGGCTGTTAAAAGTGAGACACATCAGAGTCCACCATCAGTGAAGCAGCGTTCAAGCTCTGGGAAGAGCACCCACTTTTCATCCCTAACTTCCTGTCAGATCTCTCCTTCAGAAAAAGGAAGACTGAACTTTGTGACACTGATGTAGAATTGTTCCCTCAAACATCAACTGACCAAAATATGTCACTGAGTGATAACTTCTTGTTCTCTTGACCAAAACAATTTCTCTTGATTTCTATATTCATGAAACTGCCAGAGTTCCTCATTCCACACACTTAATTAAAGGGAGTGCACTGTATAGATTGAGTAAAGAAAATATTGCCTGTGCATACTTGTCATTAGGAAAAAAGCAGAAATTTCTGTGATGTGCAGTGCAGAAAGCTGGAATTTCAATTCTGTTTACAACTTCTCAGTGCCTCTGTGTAGGTACCGCATTGAGAATAATATTAGCAGCCGAATATCTAGTGAGAATCACACTGAATTGGTTTGAATCCTGTGGTATCTCTTTTCCTTTTCTTCAAGTAAATGTACTTTTGCCATGACATCAGATCAGAAAGCATCATTGGTGCTGGCTAGCAGAGGTAGCATCAGGTTACCAGCAAGGCAGCAACAACTGCCCTGTGATGGTTTTTAGTCTGAGCAAGGGATGAATGAGCAGCAAATGCTTATTATTCATTTTCTTGGGAGGGTTTCAAGTGAAAGGAAAAGCCATTCCATCACCTTCCCAGAGATGCTGTAGTTTCTGCCAG
Organism: Lanius collurio; assembly: GCA_020086605.1. Classification (NCBI taxonomy): domain Eukaryota; kingdom Metazoa; phylum Chordata; class Aves; order Passeriformes; family Laniidae; genus Lanius; species Lanius collurio. The sequence goes on along the minus strand of JACBWW010000005.1, from coordinate 22,879,963 downwards.
GCTGTTTTCTGTTTGCTATAGGAGCAAATGGACTCTGAGCCTTCTGGAAGTTTTCCTGTGGCTACCCCATTTAACAGGATGCTGGGCTTTGGGGCAGTAGATCTATTTGACAGCCACTGATATGGGGTGCAGGCTACCATTATGTGCTTCTTGCATCAGGGAGGAAGAGCAGGACCAAAGCAGCAGCTTAAAAGGGGTACCAAATAGGCCCAGGGAAGACTTTGTCTCCTTGTCCCCAGGAGTGTTTGGTGCTGGGTAGTGTCTGAGTTTCTCTGATGTTGCCTCTTTAAAGTACACAGTTTTAAGCCACTTCTTTGACTTGTGACTTTACAGAACATGCAACAAAAATTATCTTGCAATTACTTTAACTTAATGATAGTTTTGAAGAAGTATGAAAATATTTCATTTTCCTAAGTCAGCACATGTCCTTCAGCTGCTCTGAAAAACACCAACCTTGTCATTTGGACCTATGAATATTTCTTTGCATTCATTTTTGCAGTATGACTGCTAGTTATCACCTTCTTTTGCCCTTTTTGAAGAAAAACCTGGTCAATTAAATTTTAAGGCCTTAGAATGGCCTTAAAATTTAGTGCTGCAGTGTTTGTTCTTCCATCCTTGCCACATGGCAGGGAATGAGTCTCCTGCACACTTGGGCTGCCTGGTAAACTGCTATTATTCTAATGCATTCTTGTCTTTGTGCACTTCCAGAGAGTTCAGTGGTTCATTAGGGGTATTCACCAGAGAGAAGCAGCAAAAACCACAGCCTGTGTGTTTTAAGATACTTGGGCATTGAGCATGCTCCAAAATGCCTCCTGAGCAGTCGGCACCTGCCTCTAATGGGCAGCTGCAGAGAGGAGCTGTAATGCCATCAGGGTCTTTTCCTGGCCTGGGAGCAGCAGTACTAAGCAATGCAGTGCAGGCAGCCTCAGGCCCTCCTGCTCCATTGACCTCTATTCCATTTCCCATGTTCATGCATGGACCTGGAGAACCAATTTGTCAGTCTCCTGTGGCTTGGTCGTCACTGAGACACTCTTTGTAGCAGACTAGTGGAAGGATGTTTTCTAAAGTAGCAATTACACAATACAGTTCTTAAGGCTTTGATATAGAGATCTGAACCTCTCATCATTCTGTTGTTTTGAGAATAATCACATGGATAGAGATCTGTTTGCCATGGCCACTTGTGCTTGAACCAATTCCAATCATAAAAAAGTCAACATTTTTTTCTATTTTCCATGAAAAAGGGAGGGTGCTTTCTATTTTGATACAGGCATTTTTCTTGAATGACTACTCAAAATATTTCTCCTTTCTAAACAACATTTAGTCATTAACAGCTCATAATTTAAGGTCCTGAGTGGAAATATGCAAGAGTTCCTTAAAAGCTGACTTTCAAATGTTAATACAAGGGTAAATGAGCAGTTGATGAATAAGTCCTTCAGAAGCAAGCTGCTTTAGAAACACTTCATGAATTTTCCTCATTACCACATTTAAAAAAGCTTTAAAATAATGGCTGGAAGTCACTGTGTGCTGGTAACTCTGTTTTCTGAATGTGAGCTAATACAGTAAAGTGATAATTGTTTAGTTGCTGTTGGCTTTTAAATGAATCATGCCATGGCTATTACGGTACCATGTGGTCTTTGAATTTTTATTTTTGATAAAATCTGCTTGGTGGTCTCACGTAATAGTCTTGCAGTACCCCAGTGGATCAGGAAGGAAGGAAGGAAGCTGCGCTGAAGACTGCAGATGCTTCTGTGCAATTGGAACCTCCTTCAGTGCACTTCAGAAGAATCTGCTTTCAGGTTCTGCCACACTGTTGGGGTTTGGGAGTTCCCTTTCTCTTGAGGAATTTTCTCCCATACTATGTCACCAAGGGAACAAATGGCTGGGTACTTGGGAGAAACAAAAGAACTGGCCACAGAGGGGAGGAGCCCATCTGGGGCTACTGTCCTCACCTGGGCTTGTGCTGGGCACTCTCGACTTGGTGTGGAGACAGGGGAGACTCTCTCGTCAGCACTGCGGGTTTTCCTGCCGTTTTTTTTTCCTCTCTGCTGGAGAAACCCCGGGATACCAAACCTGTCCTTCCCTGCCTCGCTGGGAGCTGAGCTGCAGACCCTGCTGCCTCAGCCTTCGCTGCTCTGCAGCCCTGCCCGTCCTGCCTGCCGAGACCTCCGGGGATTCCTACCACAGCTCCGCAGCTCGATACATCTCGCCTGCCACCCGGAATTTGTGCTCCTACTGCGGCCCCAGCCTGCCTGGCCAGGAGAGCCCGGACAGACCCCGGGATCAGCTGCCCAGGGAGGTTTGTGAAGCCTTTCTTCCATCCCTTCCCGGATCCCAGGCCGCCATCACTGCGTGCTCCCCGAGCTCGCTCCGGAGCGCCCCCTGCAGGGGAACCATCGCACCTGCCCTGCTCACCGGGAGCCGCCAGCGCCCCTGCCGGCTGTGACTGGAACTGCACCAGAGGGGAAAGGGCCTGACAGCCGAGAGAGGCTGCACTGGGTTTGTGGTTCTGTTTGTTGTCACCACTGTAGTTATTGCTGTTTGTTTGCCTGTTTATATATCTGTATTTTAGTAAAGAATTGTTATTCCTATTCTTTATTTCTTTGCCTGAAAGCCCCTTAATTTCAAATTTATAATAATTCAGAGAGAAGGGGGTTGCATCCTTCACTTCAAGGGAGGCTCCTGTCTTCCTTAGCAGACATCTGTCTTTTCAAACCAAGACACACACTCAGAGTCGCCAGAGCGTGGCTGTCACTAGGGACACTGATGCAGGGCTGCTGACTACGATGCTGGACATAAAGAAGTAGGAAAGGATGGCTTGCCTTTGGCCATCTCAGAGGCTCTCAGGCCTCCTGCTGACCCCATGAAACATCTGCCAGCCCAGTGGTGGGAGCTGGGACACCTGAGGGCACCCCCAGCACCCCTTCCTGGTTGCACATGGACAACTGTTCTGGGCCATTTGCTGCAAAGCTGACAGCATGCTGGCTTCCACCACAGCCTTTACCAGTGAACTTTCTGTTGGGGTGGTGACATGTCCATAGGGGCAATTTTAATGATCTTCATTTTGCTTTTGTACTCTATTTCTGTTCTTTTAAAAAGTAGAGGTAGTGTGAAGTAGCAGCATATCCCACTTAGAAGATAGACAAAGGGAATTGTGCCTGCCTCAGAGGTGACAGAGAGCAAATATAAGTTCAGTGCAGCCAAAACCGTCCTTGTTTTCTGCAAAGCATCTCCCTAGTGACAGTTAACAGGGTCCCCCCAAAAAACCCGCCACAACAAATAAAAAAAATATTAAATGTGCTGCTTCACTGCAGCCACATTAAACTTAATTTCAGTAATATGGTGAGAACTCAATCCTTGGGTTATTTAGTACATCCTAAAGCTAAGAGCAGCTCTTTGGCATTTTATTGGCCACTTGCTGAAGTGCTGCGATGTTACCAAGCAGAGTCACACTCATGTGTCAGAGGCCTTTCCTACCCAGGGACAGCAGAAAACTCTGTGGCAATTCCCAGTTCCAAAACTGGTATGCTCAGAGATGTGTTATCATCCAAACTCATCACCACTCAGGCAATTTTCTCATTTCCATGAGTTAGACTCAGACCTGGACCAGACACAGAATCAGCTGAGACTCTTCATGAATTATACCCCAGAGCATACTGTAAGGAGAGGCTCATAAGCTCCACCTGCATAGTCATTGAATATCCAGTAATGCTTATCTGTTTAAAATGCTGAAATAATTCCATTAGTCCATATGAGCTCTGGAGAGTTAATGAGAAGTATTAAAATGTCATTTAAAGGCTAAAATCACAGCAGTCAAATGCAGCCTTGTTAGAAAGGAGGCTCATAGCATCTTGTCCCATGTGGCAACATTAGAAGTAGCCCAAGAATCATCCAGAGTTCCTCAAATCCTGAAGAAAAAAAAGTGAAAACACAGCAGCTTGTAAATGGGCTGGATGCACAGCTGAGAGAGGACACTGGGCCTCCAATGATTCGATACATTCTGTAAAATCATTCTGTTAGATCATTCACTACATTTAGAGGAACAGTTGTAAAGACCATTATACTTCAATGAAATCAATGCAGTGCTTGGCTGGTTCTAAATAACAGCAGTTGAGAACTATCGTAACAAAAAACCCCATAAACATAATATTCACAATTTTCACTCGCTGAGTTTTACGTATTTCATGTCACACACTGCTGTGGTCTCTGCTGTACCCCTGTAGTTTAGAAGAATGACAGAATCATAGAATTTTTAGGTTGGAAAAGACACCTAAGACCTCAGGTCCAGCTGTTAACCCATCACTGCCATGTTCACCACTAAACAATGTCTCTGACACAGCCCCATGCCTTTTGAACATATCCTGGGATGGAGAATCCCTGGGCAGCCTCTCCCAATATTTGGCCATCCTTTCATTGAAGAATTTTTTCCTAATATCCCTCCTAAACCTCCCCCGGTGCAACGGGGAGGCCATTTCCTCTTACAGAATTTGCAAATGTGATGGCAAACTGGGTCTGAAAATGGAATATTTGAAAAGCTGTAAATCTATTTCTTGATTCTCTCTGTAGCTGCAATTCTCAGAGAATTTTTTATCAGGTTTCATTAAAGATTTTGTAGCAAGCCAAGTGCATTGGAAAATCCATGTCCCCCTGTGGTAAACTGGTAAACTGGTCAGCTAACTGTGCATATTTTCATAGCAGCTACAAACCTTGCCTAGCTAATTCCTTCAGAAGAGCTGCTGCATCAGGAACATGTATTTCAAGAGCTGAGGTCTGCTGCCTCGTCAATGGAAAAGATTTTGTGAATCAATATCACTCTGAATTTTAAGAGCACTTTTTTTACAGAGCAGGTAGTTTTTTACTGCTGTACAAAAAACTACTGGTTTCTACAAATAAAATGCTATTTTCCTGTAGCATTAGGTCAAAAAATGTAAGGGGATAAAGGAGAATTTTGAAAAGGAAAGTCACTGAGAATGAAAGGTCAGGAAAACCATGATATCTTGTAAAAAGCCTTCAAGTGGTCATTCTGCAGTAATATTTTGCTGCCATACGTGAACACAACTGAAGTATCCTGGAAAAGGTTTTTTCAGCACCATATTGAGCCCCATGTCAGGCTACTACCTACTGAAAATTTTATGGAGGCTTTACTTGTGCAGTGGCCCACCCTCATCACTGCTGTGTGCCAGACACCTGCTGAGGGGCACCACGTTGGGCCATGAACAGAAGCTGTGATTTGCCCGTAATCTGGTGGTTCGAAGAGCCCGGTGGGACCACCCTCACCCCTCCCTGTTCATGTGCAGGCTGCCTGTGTGGCCTGAGCACTTGGAAAGTTTCTCAAGCATTAATTGCCGAGGCTCCTTGCCTGCAGGCCCCCCACAAGCCTGAGGCTCCTGCATGGCTGCTTCACTGCCAGCTGGACTGTTCTGAGCGATTTTCCACCTGTCCTCAGCCCCAACTGGCACAGGACTGGTCTTGGAGTATCCCTGGACCTGATCATTCTCCTTTGAAGTAGGGATGCTTTTTACTACTGACTTCAGACAGCTGGGAGTGCAGCCCTGTTCTAATTTGCATGCAATCAAGAGTATTTTTCTCTTTTCCTTTTTTGGCTTTGCTTTGCATCGTGTTTTTCCTTTTTTGTGGATTTAAAAAATATGCAATAAAAAGGATCTGTTAGTGTTCAGCACTCTAAAATTTAAGCTTTGCTATTCCCTGGAAGCAACTTCTGAACTTTCTCTGCCTGACAGTGCCAGTAGATTTTCCAGAGCCAATAATCACAAAATGTCAGCATTGTTAAATGCGGACAATAAATTTTCAAACAGTTCCTTCACATGATTTTACCAGACATTAAAAAGGTCAGGCATGAACTGTAAATAAATTCCCATCTCACAGCTATATGCCTGTTTCATTAGAAAATAAATTATCATTAAGATAAGCAGTCAAACAGTTATTATCCTGTTTTGTTATGGCCCTGTATTTTGCTAGTTAGATAGTTAGGCTCTCCTGCAATGATAAGAAGGCTCAGTAAAAGTAGGTAAGTTCCTCTTTTGTAAAAAAGAGTGTGAAGAAAACAAGTTTTAGAAAGGGTCTTGGCTCAAATCTAGGCTATGTAGTTAGGCATCTCTTTTCTGTGATTTTCTGGAGCTCTCTAGGACCAGTTGAGCAGACATAAAAAGAAAGATCTAAGCAATGAAGTGAAGAGCAAAGCAAACCCCTCATCCCCTTTCTTCTTGGTGCCATGGTGAACACTCTGGTTTCTTCTTTGAGAGCCTTCTGGATTTGTGCTGATGTTCCTGTCAGCAGGAAGATGCACAGTGCCCATGTTGGAAGTAGAGGGAAGGTGCTTTTCAGGAAGAGGCACGGCAGAAGGATGTGTCCCACCTCCTCACTGAGACTGAAGGACCTTACCACATTTGCAGGCCAACTCAAGTGCAGAATTTGCTTTGGGTGCAGGCAAGACCTGGCTTTTACTTAAATCCTCTGTGTCCTCTCACTACTTGCAAGAACAAATAACTTAGAAGATCAGAGATGACCAGTTCAATACATACTCAACAGCTGTTTTGGAAATTGTGTAGGATTTCCCCCACACATCAGCAATTTAATGAGCTCTGCACTTTGGCTTCTCAGAGCTGGGTCCATTGAGAGCACACTTTGAATGTAGTCTGCAGGTTTGTTCCTATGGCAGGCTGGAAACCTGGGACTGGAGCAGAAGCTTCCCACTGTGCATCCACTGGAGAGCTGAACCTTTGCTTGCCTTTGCTAAGGACTCAGATGTCCCAGGGTGATTGCTGGCCATGTTTGCTTGGTGGGAAATTGGTTGTGCTTTTTGTTCACAGACTCACAGATTCACAGGATATTTTGTGTTGAAAGGGACCTGCAAGGATCAAGTGTAGCTCTTAAGTGAATGGCCCAAATGGGAGTTGAACCCACAACCTCAGAGTTATCAGCACCATGCTTCTGACCTACTGAGAGGGTTCAGCTGGGGACTTTCCTTGGTCTCCACCATTGCACATGAGCCTTAGCTTGTATTTCAATAGTGAGTGAAAACACTTAACCCTTCTGTTAAAAATCCACCAGATGTATTTCAACTCTGGTTTTCAGCATCACTGGAGGACTTGTCAGTTTGCCACAGAGATGGCAGGAGAAGAGGAAGTAGGTTTGCTCCATTGCCTGCCATCAGTGTGAGCTCTGTGCATGGTAAACCCATTTAGGAATCTGAGTATTTGGTATCGTGCCGGGGGAAGAAGGAGCTCAATTACTCAGACACATCTGTGTGTACTGGTCTGATCTCATGTTCACTGCAAACCTTGTCAGACCCCAGCTACTGATTTAAGCGGTACTTCTTATAAACAACCATATTAAACTGTTGTGTATCCTTGGATCTGAGGAACTACAATCTTGTGCAGGGCAATCTTTTCTACTTGGAAAGTCCAGAAAAGGCAGAGATCTTCCTGTACCTTAACAAAACTTCTACCAAGTTGAATCATCCATCTAAGTTAACTTACAGGGAAAAAGGGATACTGTCATATTTTACCCATAATCTCCATAATAATTTTCTGTAGAATTATAATGGCTTTTATGGGGAAGAGGGGTGAGTGGAAGAGAGGTCTTGGAGGAACAACATGGTCCTGTCACCACCAGCTCATCTCATGGAGATCAGTAGTGCATGGCAGGGAGTGAGTTTTAGGAGCATGAAGGAAGAAGAGGACAAAATGTAAGTTTAAATGAGGAAAAAATGAAAAATGTAGTCATAGAAAGACCTGGGAAAACAAGGGTAAGAGAGAGTCAGGAAGAAAGGAAAAGATGGACTGATTTGAAAATGGAAGGAAGGGACAGAGCAACTACAGGAGACATAGAAAATGAAAGAAATCCTTCTCAGAGCAGGAAGACCCACGCACACAAGCTGGCTCTGCTTCGTAGATGGCAGGGGAACATCCCAAATGGCTTGCATCTGGAATCTTTGACACCTGGGCTGGTTCTTCTGGGGAAACTGGGACTTGCAGCGCACATGAAAAGACAAGTTTGTCATTGCAAAAGACTTAGCTGTGAATTGCTGGGACTGTCAAGATTACTTGTTATCAGGGTCTTGTGGAGCAGCAAGGAAAAGATGAAGAAAGGCAATTATTTTTCATGCATTACAGAGTTTCTGTCTGTCCCACAGGCATTCCTGCTGAGGCCACCTGAAGATTTACACTACAGTCATAACAAATTAGAGTCTTCTGTATTCTTCCATATGCAATAAAAAATGTTATCTGTAATATCCTACCAGATAAACCAGAAACATTTAATGGACATGCTAATGCTGTAGGTGTCTATTGAAACATACCATGTTGCTCTGTTACCCTGATTTGAGTTCTGTAGAGCATCTCATCACCTTGTAGGTTGAGGAATATTCCAAGGAAGAACCCTTGTGAAATGAAAAAACCCAACCAGATGAAGGGTGCAAACTTAACAGGAAGTTGGTCTTGGATGTAAATATATTTGCTTAGGTGGAATAGAAAGTGGAGACTAGGAACGAAATCTTTCACAAGCATTCATGTGGAGCACAAAGCTGAATGGAGACAATTGAGAGAGCAGAAAGTTTCTCAGAATTGGTAGCTTAATCAGAGGAAGAAAAATAGTTTGTCAGCATTTCTATTGACCAGAAGAACTTGTTATTTGATTAATTGATCAATCATCGTGTTTGCATGGGATGAAATAGCTCATGCTGATATAGGATAGGAAGGTGATGCTTTGATGCTACAGGAGCTGATTTTGCCCAGATGCTCTGGGTGACACTCACATGAGGCATCCCTATGGACCAGTGTGGCTCTGTGTAAGGGCCAGGGCCTCGTTCTGCTGGTGCACAGGGGCACACTGCCCTTTCTGGTTTGTTTAACCTGGGCTTTGTGCCAAGCAGTGCCCCAGAGCTGGAGCTGTTTCTGTCCCAGGGTGCCTGGTTCAGCCACCTGAGCAAGTACCTGCTGGGATGGTGACCACCAGCTCTGGGGAACAGACCAGAAAGTCTACCTGCATTCCCAGCCCTGCTGAGCCAGTGGCATCGGGGGGAGCCCATAAAAGGTGGTTTTCTTACCACTGGTTTGGAAAGTAGCTGTAATTTTAATAACTGATTCCTCTGAGCCAGGCCAAACTGCCTCTGACACCTCATAGAAACCTGTGTTAGGAAAATTACACAGTGCCCTGTTGACTCAGCCCTTCCATCAGGTGTGTTTGGACATGAACACCAGCCCTGGTGTTCAGTTGGGATGGGAGCTTGGCTCATGTCCTGCCCAAGTGCTGCAGCTGGCAAATCACTGCTCATAAATAGTTTTTCCTAAGACAACCATCTCCCTCTATAAGGAAGATTTATTTGTGGAAAATGTTTCAAAGTGTGGTTATATAGCATCTGGCATAAATTGCCCACACAGAGTAACTAGACAGTTGGATGATCAATTAATGCTGGCTGCTCTCCATCCTATTGTTTCGAAGGTATCAGGTAATGGATGGTTCATGTGCTCTATGCATTACATAAATAATTTAATTTACGTCTAGGAAAATATGTCTTGTCCATGAAGCAGAGAATTACTGTCTGTGTGGCTCAGAGATGCCTCTAAACCATTTCAGTCAAGTGTAATAAATTAGGACACAGTGAAAGAATTTATTTTCTTCATCATTGCTGTAATTTGATTCAGCTACTGCAAAGATCTGTGTGAAATTCTATTGCCTGTACAAATAATACAACATAAATTTTAGAGTAAGACAAAAAGAAATTATGTGAGATCAGAAACACTAGCTGTACTGCTGTAGGAAGGCTTCATGGGATATTTGCTTACATTGTTTCAAAGAAATAGGAATTTCATACTGCTTTTGCTCAGATAACCAAAGTTTTATGTTTTTAAGCTATTAATATCAGCCAAATGCCCTAAAGCGGGACGCTTCCCTAAAAGAGAGCACTGAAAACACCTCCCAATGCCTGATCACATTTGAAGTCAATGTTGAAATTCTGCTGAGTTACAGAACTGCATGATTTTTCCCCAGACGGTTCTGTTCTTCACTGAAGCATGTGGCTACCCTTCTGAAAGCAGTTAAATTACTATTGCAAAGAAGTTGCCACCCATTGCTTAGTTTACCTTAACTATGATTTTTTTGGGATGTATTTGATGATGTGACTGTAACCGGAGAGTCTTTAGATTAACAGCTTGTCAAGAAAAGTCTACTTCCCTCAGAGTTTTCAACTGTTGGCTTTTACTTTGATTAAGAACCCTTTTTGTATGGGGCCAGCAATTAAGAAAACTCTTCTTTTTAATTATTGGATCAAATTATCCACGTTTCCATCCCAGACTTCTTTGGTAAAATGCATAACCTTTATTTTTATGAGCAGTGCATCGAAAAGTCATAGCCATTTCTTACTCTAGAACACCTTAACTACTCCCAGAGCTACACTATTTAATTCCTCTGTGTACCTACACCATATAGTTGAGGGGGCTATTATACCCATAAATGAATTGCATTATCCATGCAGGATGTTAAAAAGGTAATGAAAAGTTAATGTGGTATTTGCTTCTTTTTTATATGCTCATTAAAATGATTTATAAATGTGATGTTTATCTAAACCTACAATTAGAATATTAGATTAAGTGTTTACTTTTGATGTGGTATGTGTAATTTTGTAGGAAGCCAGAATACCATTTCAGCCTGGTACACAGGGAATTGAGAGAACAACTTAGGATTTTTCTCAGTTAATTACTGTTCTCATTTACCTCACCCCCTCTCTGAAAATGCCTCTTAATTAGAAGGGCCTGGTACAGGATGGTGCTGATGTTTAACATCTTAGAAAGTTGAATTGGAGGTGTTTCCATAGGAAATAAAATCTACTGAGTGTTTCAAGTGCAGACTGGTGATTAGTAACCAAGTGAAACGACAGCAAGTCTGTATTCCCAGGGTAGGTTGTTTATGCCTTGTGTGAAACAAGCTGATGCAGGAAGCCCAAACTCTCAGCAGGGAAGTGTCTGTCCAGCAGACAGCAAGCTAGGACAGGCTGGGAACCTACTGACACCCCACAGGCCTCCTGGGCACAGGACACCTGGCCCCACAGGCACTGCTGAGCAGTGTAAGTAGAAAATAACTCTCTTTTGAAGACAGTTTCTTTCCAATTTTGGGATGCCACCTGCCTGGTTCAGCAAATTGGTGAGTCACAGGTGGGACTGGCAGTGATGCATGAGATTTTGGGTTGTAGATCTAAGGGGACAACGTGGCACTGCCTTACTGTGTGAGACAAGCAGATGTGTGGTGAGACACACACCTCATGTGTGAGACCTGAGTGGTCTGAAGGGCAGCAAGAGCGCAGGGTGGAAGAAAGCCATGGTCATGGCAGCAGCCCTCTCTGGGTCATCCCTGAGGTTACTGCAAAGTGGAGGCAGGGGTTCACCCTCTTACCAGGCTCAGCCATGGACAGAAGGGCCTTAAGGGAGCCAACAGCATGAACAGATCCTAATTTTGGATCTGGCTCAATTTGCCCACTCAGCTTTGCAGTAGAACATGGTCTGGGTAAAGAGTTGCCCTCTCTGCAGGGTGGATGGCCACATCTCTGTGTGGTGGAAGATGGAGGTCCCTGCCAGCCCAGCTCTCTGACAGAAACAAGTCAGGGCTGTTCTTCCCAGCAGCTTTAGGAAAGTATCACACTCAGGGTAGTGTTTTATACAAATCTTGGATAATTCAGTGTTATGTGCTCCCAGAAACAGGGGGGAAGGGAAAGCACTGCGCACTTCCTTGGGAAAGGAAAAGCTGAATTCACAGAGAAAAATGTCTAACAAATAATAGACTAATACACAGAGGTCAGGAAGAGTTCTGTCAGCTAGTAGAACCTGCAGCAGCTGCCTGGGGCTCCTCTCAGGGGCCTCCAAACCACTGGAGCTCATAATCTCCAGCGTCTTCCTCTGCTCTCCTGGTTCCCACTCACCCCTCCAAAGGTGATGGCACATGGGACAAAACCACACTAAAATCTTTGTACACAGATGTAGAAATAGTTCCTAAGCAGGCAGCAGCTCTACCCACTTTCTGAGTGGTTTTGTGTGGAGGTGCCTCACCCCTGAAGTCCCAGGGGTAGGGACTCTGCAGGGTACGGGTCTGTCCCTGTCCCTACTCCCATGTCACATGTGCCCCATACCTGTTCCTGATTGGGTGGTTTTGTGCGCCCTGGCCCAAAAAAGAGAGCAGGGTCCCATGACTGAGGGTTGCCTGGGAACTCCAGCCATATGGCTGGAGGAATAAAATAATCCCTGAACATCTAAAGAAATACCGCTTCATCTGTCCTTCCAAGTTCCTCGCTGTCTTATATATTGTTGTAAGGATTCCCTGCCCTACAACAAATGGTGGAGAAATGCTGGCAAACAATCCCTGGAGAAGATAATTCGTGAGTAACTCTGGATATCTCTTCTTGCTTTTGTTTTGCTGTCCCATCTTTGAACAATGGAGGACTCATAGAAGGACTCATGGCTGTCCGAACCACAAAGAGACATTTACCTTAAACTTAAAAAGGTTCTTGAACAGCAATATGGAGATTTTAGCTTAATTCAAGCTCAGAAAGAGCTAAGACACTTTTTGGCATGGCTGTTTAAAAACTTCTTCTATGTTTCTTGGGATTTCATTCTTACCAAGGACTTTTGGAAGAATGTTTGGACACAGTTAATTTCTGAATCAAAAAATGTGCAGATGCAGGACTATTTCTGTGAATATTACCTGATTTCAGAGACTGTTGGGCAATATCGGCTGTGTCCCGCTGCGGTTTCAGCAGCAAACACGTGGTCGAGCAGTGTGCGCGTTGCAGGGGGCTCCTCCACCACCCTGGAGACTGCACGGCCCCAGCCGCGGGCGCCGAGTGCATTGCCAGTTCTGGTAATTGATTAGCTTGTCCACTGCTTAATTTCGGTGGTGAGCTTGCCTCTTTATGTCTTGGAATATCTTAAACCATTCACAAATGGCCTAAATATTCCTTGACTGTGCAGCCCCACTTTAAGCCAGTGTCAGTGACAGCTACTCACCAGAAGCAGAAGTTGAGAAGAGAAATACAGCTCAAACCCCCTTTATGGTGTTAAGTCATTTATTCCCTCTGTCCTGGGGAGGACAGAGCACCGACCTGGGCAAGGGTCAGTGAGGTAAGAGGGTGAGGCTTTGTGTCCAGTTGATTTGTCCCAGAGCGGGGAAAGGGAATACCAGGGGCAGAGCTGGGATAAACAACTAAGCAGATCAGAGCCCAGGCTGCTTGAACATTAGACAGACCCAGCTATCTCAGAGTCACATGGCAGGGACCCGGCTGGGGGGGCCCAGGGAGGTCCACCACAACAGTTTTGAGTAATTTAATTTCATTTTACTCTCCTGCCCTCTCTGTATATATGCGGAAATGACCAAAATCTGTGGCTTCTTGCTCAGGGAAAACAAAATCAGATGCAAAGAGAATGTATCATTTCCAGCACATCTTCTGCCCACACAGTCCAGAAACCAGCAACCACCTTTGACTAGTGTGGGAAGCTCTGCAACAAACTGGATCTTTGATGAGTGGGCTGGAATTCCTATGAACTGCAAGAAAAAAATAACAAAAATAGTGACTGTCCTGAATGATGTTTCTTGAGCCACTAATCCAGGCCCAGAAGTGGTAAAAAGCCTATTCTGTGTATGACAATATGAGCAGTTGGGTGTGCACCTGCTATCAAAGCAGAGGGCAGCAGGCAGATCCTGTCCTGTAAGCCTATGCAACGACAAACCATACACAGGGCTGTGGAGATGCAGGCAAGTGAAGTGGATCATAGGACAGTGGCAAAGGCAAGATTATTTCTTCAGCTTTTTCTGGGAAGATGAAGGTAGACAAAGAGGTGCTGTATGGCAAGAATTCTGAGGGAAATGAAGAGGAGCAAGTTGGAGGCCAGGAACGAAGTGGAGCTGGGATAAAGAGGTTCCAAAGGAAGGAGAAAGCAAATTCTGGACTGAAGGAAATCCTTTACCTGGAGGAATACTACTTGACTTTCACCTGTTGATATCTAAATGATCATTTGAGGACTGCAAATGGCACACCAGTGATGTTCAGCAGTGTGGCAAGGGTATAAACCAGCTCTAATATAATGTAGGGAGTTTTGCCTTGGCACCAATTAGTTGTAATTAAGACTTGATTCTCACAAGCCTTTAGCTTTCTCCTTCTGTTTAGCTTCTAAGTTAGGATCAACTAAGATCAAATATATCCTCAGCAGCCTTTCCAAAGCTAATAGTAGCACAAAGACAACACCAGTGTCCCTCACATGTGGCCATAGCAGCATGTCTTCCCTAGAGTGAATTCAGTGGCAGTAACAGCTCGTGTTCCTCAGCCATAGTACAGGGATGCCCAGCAGCCCTGCCAGCATTTGTGTCAGCATTTTCTTTATAAACTCACTTTTGTTTCTTGACTGACAAAGTGCCAAATGCATG
>JACBWW010000005.1:22691524-22865530 GCA_020086605.1 Lanius collurio | reverse complement strand
TCCATCCATCCATCCATCCATCCATCCATCCATCCATCCATCCATCCAGGGGCCACTCTGTACTGGTGCTCATGTTGCACTTCTGAGAAATCCCCTTTATCCCTTCACCCTGTCTTCTGCAGGGAACATGACAGGTATTGCATGTCCCTGCCCAGTTTTTCCTCTATCCCCTCTCCTTTTCATGTTTGTGTGTGCAGATCTGCAAGCAAACACACATTTGTTAACCTACACTTGAGTTTGTGTTTAGCAGTTGCACTCCTTCAAATCAAGCAGTACTCTCATAATTTTCTAGCACACAGCAATGTGTTTGACCTTTCTTAAGACTTTGGACTTAAGCTCAAGTTTCATTAGTCCTAATGAACCAAGACTTTGCGCTCGGGATTAAAAGTTCCAGTGCTAGCAGGTGTGTAAGAATATAGAGGCAGCTTAGGTAGCATTTGAAGGGGTGTCTTGAGAGGTGGCCCACAGCACTCTTCTCCTATTTTCTCTGCACTTTCATAGAGATAAAACCTCCAAGAATGACACTGGAGGAATTAAAGTATTGTTTTAGTTTATTTTCCAAAAAGCAATTTCTTTTAAAATCTGTTATCGCTCATGAACTTCTAAGCAGTGGCTTCATTAATACTTAAACTACTAAGGAGAGAGATAGTTTGTAATCTGGATTTGTGGTAATTTCTAGCTGACATCTCTTGACTTCTCTCCAAATCTGTTGCTTGTCTTTCAGGACCATTCTGCTCTCCTCTGTGTGTATCAAAGGCAGCTGCTCTCATTGCGGATCTTTTGTCAGCGACTGGAGAAAATTTTCCCAGTAATCCTGTTGGAGGCAGCAAACAACAAAGAAATGGCTAAAACGCAGTGATGCTGCCTTTCCAAAAGGAAAGCTTCAGAGCTTCAGTCGCAGCAAAGCTATTTGTAAAATGTATGCAAATTCTTCAAGTCTGTGTCAGCAGGAAGGTGCCCTGGCACACATCACAATGCTTTAACCTGTGCTGTATTCACCTCCTGCCCAGCTCCAGCTCTATCTGCTGTCCACAGTGTGGCTCCTGTGCAATGCCTTTTGCAATTCTCACTTCTGCATCTGCCTTGAGCCCTTGGAGATTTTAACTTAATGAAATCATTCCCCTTGTTTCAGAAGGAACTTGGCTCTTCCTAGTATCCCATGCTGCTGCCACATGCCTGAGGGCAGGCATTTCAACCTGTCACTCATTGTGAATGCAAAAAGAGGATATCTATGCCTAAGGGGACACTGCTCACGTTTAAAATCTTAGATGCTTCCCTAGCATAGCTCAACTCCCCAGGGTCCTGGTGTCCATGTAGTTGTGCTGGCAGAGACGCCAGCCCCCTTCACGTCCCACCTGTACCTCTGGCATTTTAATGGCTTCCTGGGATCATGCAGGGATGGTGTTGGAAAAGAAGGGTTAGCAGGGAAGTACCATAATCTGAACTACAAAGGAGAATGAAACAAAGCAGTATGCCACCTGATTGTCAGAAACCCATATGTATTTTTGGGTGAAATTCACAGAAGTCAGTGCTTTTTACTCACCATGGGATTCCAGTAAGAGGCAGTCATGTGCACAGCACTCACCAGACATGGTTTTGACTTCTGTCAATGAATTCAATTATTTTTCCCTCAAAGGTCTGTATGGAGGCTCTGTCCTCAGGAAGCCCCTCATTGCACCTCACAAAACCCCTAATGTTGCTGGTGATGATGCAGTCTTTATGAGCACTGTGAGGACATTTCAGGTGGTGCATAGCAATACTTTTCATTGGTGACCATGAGACCAAATTCATCTCTTCTTACATCACTTCAACCCGGAGGTGGTCGGTCCACTGTGAAATGAAGACAAGGAGCAACACTCTAATCCTGACAAAGCAACTCTTTTTGCCAACAGCCACAGGATAAGAGATAAATGAAGGCAGGATGTGAACCATTGCTGATCTCTGTCGTTTTCCTGGCTGCTAGGAGGGAAATCTATCTGTCTTTATTTCCTTCTTTTTCCTTGGTCTTGGCTGATCACAGGGACAGGTTTTGACCACTGCCTGTTTGCCACCAGCTCCTTGCTTCCCTGACAGCTGAGTGCCTGGTGCTGCTGGCTCTGGCAGCTGTGGGGCTAAATGAAAAGAACTGCAGTCAGACTTCTGGTCTCCACTGCAGCCCTACAAGAATAACTTCTTTCAAAACCTTCTTTAAATTTATTAATCCAAATGAGGTTCATTCCAGAAGAGCAGTTCCTGAACTGCTTCCTTCTTAATTCGGAGTCACCAAAACTCAACTGAGAGGTCTCCATGCGACCCAATCTCAGCTGGGCCTGTTTTGAATGCAGAGTTGAACCTGATGACTTCTGCAGGGTTCCCTCAAGCCTAAATTTTCCTATGAGGCTTCAGTCATTTCTGTATGGCTCAGTGCAGATAGCACCACCAAACTTGCACAGATGCTGTGCTGGGCTTTAGTGGCAAACAACAGCAGAATACTTTGGAGTTGACCTCGAAATTGCATTTGGACATAATAATTCATCCAGTACTGGCAAACTGTGGGATATACTGCACTTTTCCAAAGACAAGAGTCTGTCACAGGTGTTTGGGACCAAAACTGCTTCAGATCTAAAGCTAAAGCCCTAGAATCCTTCTCTGACTTTTGCTTCTGCACCTTCTGTTTTGTTAATAGCACTGTTATCCAGGAAGAATATATTATATATTATGTATTATGATTCCTACAAACAGCACAGGTTTCTTCTATCCCTAGGGCCCTTTCAATTAGTCAAATAAAATTTCAAGTTCAGCAGCACCAGTAGACTGTGCACCATAGATCCTGATGGTCCTGGCCTGTCAGGTTTCAGCACAACTCTTTTATGACTGAGCACGCTTTCCTACAGATCTATATGGCAATGGCAGGCCAGTATGTTTGGAGAATGGGCCTGGCTCAGTGCTCTGTCAGGCAGAGCCAGGAATAAGGACAGATCTGCTGATTCAGGGTCCTACAAACATAGCTGATCTCACTGCAGTGAAAATAGGTCACTAATCACACATGGCCAGCATCCAAAAACTAGCCAGGAAAATTGAATATCTGCTGTCTGAAAATTCTGTTTTACTTGAACACACACACACACAAAAAAAAAGCAGTCTGCTTTAATTTGTTTAAAACAACCACCAGATTATGTGACCAGGAGATGAAGACAGTGATCTCCCTCCACTGTTATTTTTTCAAGCAAGCAACTCATTTATTGTTCCAGCCCATCCTTTGCTTCTGTTCTCACACATTAAAATAATGTGTAGTTCACACTTCTGTTTTTAACCTCGGTTGCAGCAAGAAGGTCTGATTTCTAAAGAAAAAATTAGCATTAGCCTATATGTTGATGACACTGATTTCTTTTATAGGCTTCTCTCTAGTGAAACAAGTAAGTTAATATTGCTATAATTAGATCTTTCTAAATAAGAATAACATGACAATTCCTGCATTTGAGTTGCTGGTTTGTTGTTTTTTTGGGGTTTTTTTGTTTGGGTTTTTTATAAGACAAAAACCTTCTTTTTTTTTTAGATAATTCTGAATTTTCTTTTTAAGCTGGTTGCCCATGCTGATATCCTGAATAATTTAATGGGAGAGCACTTAGACTGCAGCAGGGCTGAGAGTTACTGATACGGAATAAGTGTACCATGATGTTACACAATGTGCATGGTGGGAGGGAAAGTCCAATCAATATAAATGAATGCCTTTTTCCATTGAATAAATGCTGTCTCAGTCAGCAGCTGGGGAGAATATGGATGCTTTATACAGATAAGGTCTACTAAAATGTTAGATCTGTCTCTAACAGATCAGATCAGGCCCATTTTCTTTGCTGATCATCAGCTGGTAAGCGGGAGTGGTTTTCACCTTCAATTGTGGACTGAGTGGTGACATGGCCATGTGAAAAGGGTTATTGAAATGTGAGTAATTGTTGTTAGAGTGTTCAGAAATAATTGCTTGTACAATTGAACTGAAGACCCAAAAGAGCCTGTTAAAAAAAATTGCATATGCAAGTTTGTGGCAAGTTTTTCAGTATATATGCTCTTTAATATTCTCAAGCTACATTAAAGGAAAGGTAATACTTGAGAGTGGGTAATTCAAGAACAGAGAGTAGCTCACAGGAGTACTGGAATTGCCTGTGTGTTATGCTACAGGCACAGCTGTATAAGGTATTTTTTGTTCTCCTACTACTGGCACTCGAGGCAAATTGCTCCTCTCTCTTCCCAGTCTCCATCATTCCTGCTACCAGCCCCATCTCTTGTGTGCTGCCCAGGATTCAGGTGCTCCCCTAAGAGACAGCCATACCCTGCTAACCTCCCAGGGAGGAGTTTCCCACCTGGAGGGGTCCTGTGCTTGCCCACACCACACCACCCAACAAACAGATTCACAGCAGTCCCCACCAGGGAAAAAGGGAGAGCGGAGGAAAAGGGCATTGTCTTTCCAGCAGCTCAGGGTTCAGTAGTTCAAGCGCTGCCTTCATTTCTCTCTCACCCCATGGCCAGTGATCTCTAGTTGCAAGTAACAGGAAAGAGTTTGTGGCACACACACAGCCACATCAGACTATGAGATGTGGTCCTTTTAACCTTGAGAGGATTTGTGGCAGCTGAAGCCGTGGCTGCATTTTCTCCACTGGGAAAGCCAGCATGACTGCCATGCATCAGTGACATTTCTGTGCAGTACTTAAGGCCGAAGCTAATGTGGGAACAGACAGTGTCATCACCAGACAGAGCTTAGCTTTTATTTACAAATAAGAGGTTTTGTGACTGTGACAGTGTCTCTGATGGCAGACAATTCTGGTAGTCCCTTAAGGCTGATATGACTGATTCAGCCAGCAGAGACAGTTTTTGATGGATGTTGTGTGCCTGACTGGATCTTGGTGGAATCTCACACTAAGTGAAAACAACTGATTTCTTACTGGCTACACAACTGTAAGTGTAACTTTATGAGAAGTGTTCATCAAGCATGTAATATAAGCAGATTTTGAACTCACTGATTCAATAACAAGCTGTAGATGGAAACCATAAAATAATTCACAGTGAGACAAAGGACAGAACAGTTCAGATGAAGAACTGAAATCAGACCTGAGACTGGTTTCAAGTGTCTTCATCTGTCAAGTTATATTCTGGAGTTAGATCCTTACCTGACACAAGTTAAACCTCTCTGCCTTACATCATCTGAAGCATATCTGGGGTAACATGTAATACCTGTAACCTCTTCTCAAGGGTGACCATGCTGCAGCAATAAAGGGATTTTCAGCAAAGGAAAGCTCACAGTCCCTCAGGAGAGTCTGCAGGAGGTCTAGGAGCAGGGTAGTATGGCCTCAGGTGAATTAATGTGTATTTTCTTTGGCACGTGCATACATAAGGACATATTTAGGCCTCTTGTTTATTTGCTTAGACAGGCAAGGTTTAAGAGGGAGCAGTGGAGGAATGAACACCAGAAATGTTTGAGCCCAGTGTGAGGTAGGAATAAGTTGCCTTTAGAAAGTGTCTCCTGAGCAGCTGAAGAAAGTTAAAGAAGGCAGCTGGAAACAGCAAGCCCCAAGCAAAATAACCCCAGTGGTTATCCTGTGGGGCATATCAGAGCAAACCTCAAATGACACCCTGTAAATAAATCTCCAGCACTGACTGCCAAATATGCATACATCAAAAGTCAAGCCCTTGTCCATGGACTCAAATAACACAGTCTCAATGGAGTTTATCTTTTCTGCCCTCTTTTAACCCAAAACAAATTGTTGCACAAGACTGTGAATCAGTTCTAACATACCCCCTCCTGCTGGGTTGTCAGCCAGTTACTGGCAGCTCTCACTGAATTATTTTTTTCTCTGCAATATGCACATGTTTCTGCACAAGCACATTCAAAAGCATTTCCAATTCCAACTTAAACCCACAAATCTGGGGAAATTCTAAGTTAAGTTCATAGCCCATAACAATTGTCTTATGACGTGAACTGGTTAAAGCAATTCATCCTTTTATGATCCCTTGATGAAGGGACTTCTGTTACAAGAGAAATGTGATGGATTTTCATGCTTTGAGCATCCCATCTGACTGCTTAATATTGCCATAAGACAGAGCAGCTTGTTTTGTAATCCTAAATAAAAAAATAAATGTTCTGCCTGATACTGTATCAGCATGTAATTCTGTAATACCTGTTCTCCAAGAACCTTGAAATGCCTTACAAATCCTGTCTTGACTCCATTGCCATGCTTTTGAGGTAGATAAATGTTGTTATTCACCTGTTAGCATGGAGAAAGGCCATTCGAGAGAGTACCCTGTCTAAAACCATGAGTAGCTGTGCAGGGAAGGGGGCTGGGCTCATTCTCTATTTTCTGAGTTAGACCTTGTACCTGGGAGTTCAAAACAGGTTATTTATAAACTGCAAGTGGAAACATTACAGTTTATCTTGTGGCAGGTATTTGGGGCTTTCAAAAAGGATTAGGAGGATGGAGTCCAGTACCAGAATACATCTCAGAAGTTTTTCTACAGTTTTTTTGTAACCTTGAACAAGATAGTTTGCTGCCTACAAGACATAAGTAAACATAAGTGTGTATTAGAATATAAATAATATTTTCCAGTTCAACAGATCCTGGAAAAGTTTCCTCTAATATAATGCGATGTCAACTGGACAAATTCACTGGTGGTTCCCTGGTTCTGGAAGCAGGGATGCTGGGATATATCTGTGTACAGAGAGGAAAACACCTTGCTACTTTTTTCTTGGAATTTCCTCAGTCTCCAAACAGATAATGGTTTCTTTGTGGCACAATTTTCTGCTTCAGCCTGCCAAAGAATGTCCTCCATTGCAAGCTTGCAGTTTTGCACAGAATATCCCTATTTTCGTAAGGGACAGAGAATTTGACTGAACTTATCCACTTGCTTTGTTTGCACACATGCTGCTTTCTGTTGCAGGAGAACCTACCAAAGAAACAGACTGGTGGTAAAAATGTTTGGTCTTACCAAAACAAGCAGCTTTTCCATTGAGATATTAGAGAAGTGGTTAAATAAAAACATTTGCTGTGTTGCCTTTTTGAATTTCTAACTGGGTTTCACTACCTTTGACACAGGGAGACAGACAGCTAAAACAATTGTGAGGGTTCCTGGCGCTGCTAACTTGGGGATTGGGATGCTGGCTTGCAGCAGGCAGCTGTACCAGCTGCATTGTGCCATGTTCTTTGCTGCTCTGGGTCACTGCAGGAACTGCAAACACAGGAAAAGTTTACTGAAAAGTTGGCCCTTGGACTGAATCTAGTACTGTCATCTGTGTTTTGCACCTTCAAGAGAATTAAATTTTAAAGGTATAGGTTTTTGTTTAGTTTTATGGGGTTTTTTTGTTTGTTTGTTTGTTTGTTGGCTGGGGTTTTATGGTTTTGGTTTTTTGTTGTTGTTGTTGCTGTTGAAGCCCATCCTTCCCGTCTAGAAGCCAACATTGCTAGAAAGAGATGCTGAAGCAGCTGACACCCAAATGACAAGTGGGTATGTAATGTCACACCACTGAGGAGCAGAAGGCAGAGGCAGCCCAGCTGGGAAGACCAGGGGAGTGGTGCAAACCCAGCTCTGCCTTGATGGATGTCTGCACGACGATTATCTGTCTGGCCAAGAATAGCAATGCTCAGAATGCTCCTCTTTTAACTGGGCTGCCGTGCTTTCATAACAGCTCGTGAAAGGTCAGGTTTTGCAAAGGGAATTTTGACTACAGTTGGTCCAAAAGGAGGAGGAGTAATGCTGGGGGACTTGAAATGACAAATGTATTGATAGTGCTGGTGGTCACTGAGGGAATATCAGCCCATGAGCAGCAAGCAATTTCTGCCTCTGCACATTTCTCCCCGGCTGCCCCCTCCTCTCCCCTGGGCAGGGGCCTTGGGCTCTCTAGCCTGACATCCTTCCTTGACCAACCAGTCTGCCTAAAGTGACTGTAGGGTGGTTTTGCATGTTCCTGAAGGCACCACGCCTTCCTGGAGTCTGTGCCACTGGAGACTCAGCCCGAGGGGCTGACAGGAAGTTGTTGTTGACAGCAAGAGCCAAAGGCAGGGTTTTGCCCTGAACCTAAGAGAGGCTGTTCTAAGGAAAGCACAGTGATGTCCCTGGGCAATTCTGACAGATAACTAAGAAAAGAACAATGAGCATGGTCATAATCTATGGTAATAATTCAAATAAACAAAAAAAAGTTCCAATTTTCTGAATTTTCCAATCTTCAGTCTTCACTGCATATACTAAATCTTACTGTAGTAATAAAAGGCCAGTAAGTAACACTAGGATTTTCAGAAAGGTCCTTCCATTCTGAAGCTGGCTATTTCAGCAGTGGCTGATGAAATGATGCTCAGATGGGTTACTCCAGTGGGCCTTTGCTGAGAGTATTTTCATGTTGAACTTATAGGAGGAAATGCATTGTATTATTTTGCTCATTTGTTTATTTATTATGGAAGTGAGTTATTTTTCACTCACTTGGTGATGTAGTTGTAGGGAAATTATTATCATGGAAGAACTGAAAAGTTGCCGTCAAAGTTGGTGTCTGTTTGGGAGGAGTGGGGTGGAGATTACAGACATCCCAAAATGAGCAGACAACTTAGCAGTGCACAGTTCTAGCTAGGATGAGAAAGATGTTCACTATGCTGTCCTCTCTGAGGGGATTAAATCTCGAGCTGTAAAGGCTTTTGACTATGCTTACAGCTTAAAATGTGATTATTTATTTTATGTGAAGGGGAACAACTACCATGAGCAATTTATCCTTCATAAAAAGGTATGTGATGACTTAGTGATTAGAATACTTCTCAAGGAAATTGGGGTTCAGATTCCTGCTTCAGATTAAGAAGAGTGTGGAACTTGAATCTGTCCACCCATTACTTCTGTCCACATTGCCATCACCTACTATCTGATGTGATGCTGTCTCCTTTTTTCCAGCTCTGTGACTCCAGCCCAGGAGAGGATTCACAGCTAAAGATCCCTAACAGTGTTAAGGATCTAGCTGCCCAGAAGGAACACGGCATTTGTTTTTAGGTGGCTGACTTTTGGAGCCTCGCCAGGTGCTGCAAGGAGAAGCAGGGATTCTATGGAATGTGACAGCAGTGAGACCAGAAATTGGAGTTTCCATCCTCCTCCTAGAAGCATAACTTCAAAAGCCATCTTTGAAGCCTTTGCTTAGAAACTGTCTGAAATGAATGCTGGGATGTGTCTTCACTTCAGCAGGAGTCATGGCCTATATGTGTTTATACTTCACAGAAATCTGCATGGCAGGGCCTCAAAGGTTAAAATCTGTTGCTGATAACCAAGAAAAGGAAAGGTGAGGCCTCTGCAGGGATGTAAAGAGGGCAGCTTCACTAGGAAACCTAGCAAATAGATCAGTACAAACATGCTGGTGCTCACATCTGCCAAGTTGGGGTCCTGGTAATGAGCACTTGTACAGAAGAAGAACAGGTTTTATCTCGGTGGATGGACAGGGAGGGCAATCTCTTGGTGTTGCCATTGGTTTGATCTGTGCCTGTCAGTGCAGTTCACCCCAAAACCAAAGCTCAGATGCCCAGACCAGGTGGGGAGCGAGTAGGCTGGTGTTATGGGGAGTGGAGAGAAGGAGGCCCCACAGCATCTCCCAGGGACACTCAGCATGGGCAGCCACAGCCTCAGAACACAAAAAGAACCACAGCCAGATTTTGCACAAGACTTTGCTCCTAGAAACCCCACATGTTCTCGGGCTAAAACAGTTACCTCACTAAGACCTCTGTGTGGCCATAAATGCGATTTGTGCTCCACAGTGGCAGTAAATATTTGGGTTTGGCTTGGTTTAGCGTGACTGAGAAACACAGAGGAAAATGCTGAGAAAATAACAGGTTAGTGTGTGACAAGCAAACTGTGTTCAAGCAATAAGGCAAAACTGATCAATCATGGCCCAAAATGTCATGGTGAATGTGCAGCATAGGCAGAGGGACTGGACCAATGGGGTGGATTTTATAAATCCCTCATTTATTTGGTAATTGACCTTCCAACCATACAGAGGCAAGTCGAAATACCATTGCATTTTTTCTCCTTTTTCCTACTTTTTTTTTTAATAGTGTATAATCTAGAAATAGATATGAGAGCAGTTTTTTCAAATGGTCATTTCACAGTAAAAACTTGATCTGAGCACCTACCTACTTGCTGAAACATCTGCAAACTGCTAACTTTTTGCTGTCTGCAGCCTCTTAAGTACAGGCTAATAAACAAAAGAGCCTGTATTGTGTCACCTTAGGTTTCCATGGGTATTTTTTTTGTCTGCCGCCTGAGTTTTCCCAGGCTTGCTTTGTGTCTAATTGTAAGCAATTAATTCACTTTAAAGCTTGAATGAAATATCTTTAACTAGATTTTATTTATGGAGGTGGATTCTTCCACAAAAATATCTTAAATATTTGAAAATGTACCATTTTAAGATCAAGTGATGAGTGAGCTCTTTAACTTGGCAGTGAAATGCCCAGGGACTAAGGTGCCATAGGCATTAGAGATACCAGAAGCAGCACCCTCAGAGGCCACTTGGACTGCCGGAGTTTTCATAACCCGCCAAAACTCTGTTGGGCAGGAACCTGTTCCCTGTCCCTGCTGATGTGAATCAAAGACAATGTGGAGGATATAATTCAAATAGCCATGATCTGAGAGGATGAGAAAAACTGGGAGCTAGTGCCTAGTGTTCTGGGGAGATGGCAAAATTTGTAAGGCATTGAAATATAACCTCCAATTGCCCAGGGAGCTTTCTCTGCCTGCACTCACCAGTGAGGAAGAGACGAGCAATATCTGTCACTGCTGCGGTGCAGGCAGCACTGGGAAGGGGTGAGCTGGAGGTTTAAAACCAGACAATTTCTAAAAGAGATGCCCAGCTTGACTGCATGGCCTCAGATGTCAGCAATTTGGATTTTTATCAGGGCTATTTTTCTGCAGAGAATGGTTGGGTTCCCTCCTCATCTGCTTCCCATAAGTAAAATACACTGAATAAAGGTTTTGGAAGGAAGAGCTGGCAGTATTTAAGAACAAGGAGAGGCTGGTTTCCCCCACTTGTGCTTTTTCAGTATTGTAACAAAAAAAAGGGGAGAAAGGTGGATTGGGGCATTCTTGGGTGCACAGCTCCTAAGGCAGCCAGATTTTCAACCTGGAGGTGCAGTGTTCTGTCTCACCTCTCTTCCTCACAGAGAGGTAACTCACGTGCCACAATTCAGACAAGTGATGCAGTGGAGGGAGGATGAAAAATTACATAGAAATGTCATAATGTTTAAATTTTCTTCCATACCAGGATTTGCAGTCAGATTTAAAGTTCCCTTCCTCCATAACAGCATCCCATTGGTGACCTGCTCACACAGAGCAGCATTCATCAAATTTCAGTGCTCATGACATGAATAAGTACCAGTTTAGTTTCTGCTTATCAGTTTTATTGCCGAGCCATACCACTGCAGCTGGGATCGATGCAGGCGCCTGCGCTCACATCCTGGGGGTAAAAACAGATGTGACCCTTCCTGGACAAAGTAGTTTATGAAAATGGTGTTTTGCTATGAGGCCCTTGGTCTGACAGGCCACAAATTTATTAATATACAAGTTATATTATTTGACTTCATTCTTGCAGAGTTCATTTCATCATGTTTCACCATTCATTGAATTAAATTCAATTGGTATTGAATTTCATTTTTTTCTCCAGGCACTGGAAAACAAAGGCAAATTCCATGAGGAGGAGGTGATTTAAAGATGGTTTGAAATTGCCATGCTTCAAATGTGTTGTCATGCTGTACCTTTATCTTGGGTGTCCTTTTCCACTAGTTCAGTAATCTAAGTAAATATAATGAGGAAAAAAAAATCTCCATTCTTACTTTGTGCCTCCATCTAAAATTACCTCTAAGTTTTCTTGTAAAAACAGCCAATTTTAATGCACTGTTCGAGCATGGAAAATAAGAACCCTCTGCATACAAGAGGAAATCAGACTAATCAAAAGCAATAAAAAAGAAATGTATTCCTCTTTTTTTGCAAAAGAGTTACCGATTGTTGGCTTTAGAGCCATTCTCCAGTATTTTCAAATTTTAAAAAATTCAAAACATAATAAAATGTGATTCTGTGGCCTCTGTTAACCTTTACATTTGGGACTATTTGTTGTTGATTGGAGAAAATAATCCAAAATAATGTGTTTTTTTTCAAGTATTTCAAAGTATTTGAAAATGTCAGATTGAAGTGTTCCAGCCTGATATGTTTCCACTGAGCTTAACTCAATACCTTATTTTCTTTTGCTTTTCAGAAGAAATTTATTCCAAATCGGTGTTTTCAGGCATTGTGGTTGTGAGCAAGACATGAAAACACAGTCAGAAACGTTTTGGCCATCTTTTTCCTATTCCTTTGAGTAGTGCAGCTATGCCTGCAGGAGCTGACGCCACCAAAACTTGCAGGCAGTTAACTGTGTTTTTAGTGGCCTCTTACTGCTCGTGGCTTCCAGGCTCCCAGAGGGTTCATGGCCTGGCTGGGGGAGCGCAGAAAGTCAAGGCTCCGGTGTTGTAACAAACAACATGAAAGTCAGCGAGCCACATATCTTACCTGTTACCTGTTGATTTAGAGCTTGTTTTCTTATCCGAGGCTAGGAGAGACCTGGGTTATTCTACAGTAAGGAGAAAGCCAGGTTTGGGTAGAAGAGAGGAACTGAGTGCAGCTCAACTGTTGCCATAACAGCAGGTAACTTAATTATTTGTATTTTGAAAGTTAGTTTACCTTCAAAGGAGAAAAAGTAGAATTGATATCTAAATTAAAAAAACAAACAAACAAACAAACAAAACCCCAAACAGTTGTTTTTTTACAGCCTTTATTGGCTGAAAAAACAAACAGAAGTATTAAAGTTCCAGGCTATGCTAAATAACTGTGTTTGTGAGGCAATAGGTGAAATTCTGCTGAAGTCACTTACCCAGAAAAAAAAGTGCCCTGTCAGGTTTTGTTTTAGTGGTGAGTTACTCTAGCACAGAAAGTATAAAGCTTGAGAAGTGGAGTGAAACTGGAGCACTGCCAAGGGAGCATGGGAGCCTGGCAGCTGCCCAGAGGAAGGAGAGGGCTGGTACAGACAGCCCCGCTGCCAGGGCAGAGCAGTTGCTGAGACATCATTAAGCCATGACAGTAAATGATGGTGTTCTCAACTGGCTGATGGAATGGGCTCTGAGAAAGGAGCCTCTGACTGCAAAACCTGCCTTGACACTGGAGTCTTTTCACCAAAACCAGCTAAGTCTATGTTTCATGTGAATTATGGACATGACGAAGCCCAAGCCCACAACCCAATCTCCCAGAGTGATGGGAACCAGAATGGCTCCCACATCCCTGGACTAAACCAGAGACGTTTCCATGGTGTCACCTGCCAGTGCTCTACTAGCCAGAGAAAAAAGGAAAACCTGCATGTTCTCAGGCATGGTTGCTCTCCCCTGCAGATGGGATGACACAGAATTTATCCTCTTGCCCACCCTGGGGCTGGGCAAGCCTCATGCTGACCGGACTGCTTGGCTCCTACCCTGCCTGGTTCTGGTGCTCTCGGTCCCCAGAGCGTCTGCATGCCCCAGCCAGGTGAGAAACACTGACTGCCTCTTGCAGCCTGGATTTCAAGTCAGGAGAACCCTGCATGAGGCAGCTGTAGAAAGACAGCTTGGTTTTGAGAGAAATGGTGCACATTGATGGCAGCCTGCCTGGGCTCAGGAGAGCAGCACGTACCCACACGCTATGACTTATTTTAACTTCTGATGGGCAGCAATTTCTCATTGCAACACTCAGAGGAGTTTTTATTCTCCTATGTTGCTTTTCATGAGTGTATTTCCAATAGCAAACCCCATGCCCTTTGCTACTGACGTGAAGGGCATGGACAGTGTGTTTAGAATACCTCTTAGCAGCCTGTGAGCCCACTACAGGTACACACCGCAGTCTCGGGCTTCTCTTGGGAACCAATCAGTGCTTGTTCATGACTATACCAAGGCAGTGTGGAATTAGTGTTTGAACTCAGTTTATCTGTAGTTTACTTCAAATTCAGCAGTGTTTTTTCATAGGATTTTTGAGCTAAGAAGAAAAGACACCCCAAAAGCACAGCATTTTGTTGATCTGTTTCATCTTCTGGGAGGAGGACAGCTGGACAGCTTATTTTGCAGCATATTTGTGCATTGCTATTCGTGATCACAGTAAAATAAAACATATTTTGATATTTGACTTTTTTTTTCTTGTTTACGAATTCAATGTGAACAGTTGGAATTGTTCTATAAAAGCTTGTGGCTTTATTTCATGTTAGTGTATCTACAGCACAATGAAGGGAGCACAGCTGATCTGCACCTCACAGAGATGTAGTTCCATGGGGAGGCCCATGCTACAGAGCAGGGTTGGTAAGAGCCCCAGAGCCCCCTGCAGTGCACGGTGCTGGAAACCCAGAGTGTCAGACTGAGCTCTCTCTAAGGCTGAGGCCAAAGCAGAACACAGCATTCTGGGCCTGATCTGGTGGATTAGCATTTGCTGGATTAAGTCTCTACCATACAGTTTGTGCCACCCTCTGCAGAAGAAACAAAAGTGCTAGATGAAAAGTATTGAGGCACCATTCTTCAGCAATGCCTGTATACTAAAATGACACCATGAAAGCTCTCTGGCTATCTGCTGCTGGGTGATCTTGGTAAGGAAATAACCCAAGGAAAAAAAAAAAGGAAGAGATCAGTTGCAACCCCAGAGCTACTGACTAATACACACTCATAACTCTGTGGTTTCATAGGAAATCTGCCCTTAGTTAGTTTAAGATTTGGCAGTAGGTAAAAAGAAAAATATTGAATCTGTAGAAAACGCCCAAACTGTGAGGTAAATCTGTCTTCTGATTACTAGCAGGTTTGTAAATGTTAACACAGTCTTTGTTCATGCATTATATCCCTGGTGAGGCACACCTGATTTTAGCAATAAAGCCCCCCTTTTTCCTTTGGGCCAGGTCACCCAGTTTCATGTTTCCTATGCTTCTTTCAGATGTACTTGGAAATTTTCATGGGGCAATTGAAAAGTCCTTTTTATTATTTTAGATACTCTTGTTGTGTACTGTTACCTCACTCCAAGAAACCTTGTTTTATAGCAGTCTATCCTGAACTGCATTTCACCATCAGCTGAGGCATTTAAGCAATATCTAAATTAGTACTTCATCCATCCTGCCTTATAAACTTGGCAACTTTTGCTTTCATCAGTATCATTCAGGCCTGCCACTACTAAATAGACTCCATGTCAAACCCTCTGGTCCTTTGCTAATATTTTCCTTCTAATATGGTAAGGCTAATCTTGTTTCTCATGCTGGGTCAAAGACAGCTTCTGTTCTCAAATGTCAAGAAGCCAGCTTAGCACACCTTCGGCTTTGAACTGCTGGACCGGAAATGAATGACTGCTCTTCTGGGCAGGACGCCTGAAAAATCATTGTCTCCTTTTTGGCCAGAAGTATCCCCAGGATTTTAAAGTAGTTCTCCTTATGTATGTGTTATCCTCTTACCCTGAGCTCAAATATTTACCAAATGTTCATTAAATGCTAGCTCTACCTTGAGTTTCTCTAATTTAGCATCCATCTTTTATTGTTCTGCAGTTGTATGCCACATAGATCCTGGCATCCTGAATTATTCTTCTTCTATACCTGCATTACAGATACAAGAGGGGATTTTGTAGTTTGTGGTCTCACAGATAAAAACCTGAGGACAGCAATATTGAACATTTAGAGAAATCTGTGATTCACCTGAAATGCAAAAGGACAGTCTGACTGTAATAGAAAAATATTTATAAAGTAAAATATTATAATATAATAATAATATATTATCCTCTTTCCATACTGTGAGGGGCTTCTTGAGCAAGCTGGGCTTTGCACTGTAGTAGCCATGAACACCCTCCTGTAATTTTCATTCTTTAAGAATTAAAGACACAGATTAGTCATCTCAAAGTTGTCATGGCACTGGGTACCTGGTGTCTTTTTCAAAATCCTAGCCAAATTATGGTCCATATGTTCCTTATGCTCCTGCAGTATCTCAGGACTACGGTCAAAGCCTGGGCCCTGTTGTGCTCAGCACCATGTAAAAGGGGAATAAAATGTGTGTGCCCTGAGTCATCCACAGTCAATTTTAGGATAAATCTGGTTCCAGACATTGTGAGACACTTCTCACTTGTTTTTAACAAAAAACTGTTTCTTTTTCATTCAGACTGGCACTGGGAAAACATACACATTTCAAGCCATTTCTCATTGTATCTAAATTGTAGGATGTATTTCATAATTAATATGTTTTAGCAGTGCAGTGGAAATAACATGCTGCTTTAGCCACCTTAGAAATGGCATGAGCAGCATCTAGTAATCCTTCCATGTCCAGATATTCCAGTTATTTCAAAAGCCCGTGCTCAATTTCTGTACACAGCTCTCTTGGATATTTCACTCTTTCAGCAAAATGGCATTTTGCCTGTATGCCCATATTTAAGAAACCGTGACAGCTGGATACAACAAGAGAAGATGCCTTCACAACTCTGTGTGGGCTGTTTTCTGTAAAGCATTGACCCATTCCCTCACTTGTGGGAGGAAAGTGAAGCTGAGGCAAACTGCAGAGATGTGAATATGTGTTTCGAACACAAAGTGCCTTCTCTCCAAACTTTTTCCTGCTGATACCTGAGCTCAGCTGGAGTCCAGAGGAGGACCCTCCTGCTACCACATCTGGCCCATGTCCTGCCAGCCCCAGCCATGCACCTTTCCCAGCACTGCATTGCTGTATAGATGAGCAGGGGCCTGAGTCAGTGTCTTCTATTGTATTTTGACTTTCCATACCGATCTTCATGTTTCTTATTTCAACCTTTTATCCTCAGAGACTTTTTTTCTGGGTCTCAGCTGCCGGACACCTATTGGTCTCTGTTGGCTGACGTTGCAGGTCACCTCTTGACTTAGAAATACTGGGGCTGCAACTCCTCAGGCAGTCCCTTCAGGTCCCTGTGGTGATGCTGGCAGGCCAGGGAAGGGCAACACCTACTTTCTACGTTTTCAAGTTCTCCAGCACTTGTTCTATTATTTCCCCGCCCCAAACTACCATGTGCTCAGCAGGACACAGACCCAGTTTCTTGGACTGTGGTGCTGTATTGCCCTTGTTTTTCATGATGGGGACCTAGTTCAATGGCACTTCTTGTAAGCAAAGGTGCTGCAAAGGAGGAGAAGAGCATGGGACATATCCTAGGCACATGGCGCCTGCCTAAGATATGTCACAAAGCAACATTTCCTTTGCTAGCTTTCCAAATGGCAGATCTGTTACTTTGATATCCACACCTTAAGTGGACAAAGGGAGAGAAGAGCCCTTCATGTATCAGTGTGTGAGTAAGGCAAACTCTAGGATTGCTCTTTCAAACCCAAGGAAAAAATGTGGATTTGCAGCCCACATCCTAACAGTTTCATTTGTCCCTTCACAATGCTCCAGCGAGGGTTTGATTTCTGCCTCTCTCCCAAGTATCCCATACAGTTAGATACAGATCTGAGGAAACACAGTGCACAGGTCTCCCCAAAGCATTTTACTGGCCCTGGCCACACATGAAATGTCCATCTCTGACAGAGAGGAAGACAAAAATCACCAAATGTCACAGAAAGGGAAGCAGAAATTCCAGCTTACTTTTAGCATGAAGATGCCAGAAGATTTGAATACGCCAGCAGGACACACAGAAATCTGGTGTGCCAACTCACAGCCAAAACCACCACACACACACACACACACACACACACGCACACAAAATAATGGCAGACACCAGGTCAACCACTCTGGAGCAGTACCTATGTACAGGTTTGATTTATGAAATAGGGCAGACAAATTTACACCAGACCTTTCCTTTTCCTGAGAATCAAGAGATGATTGCAGGCTCTCCAATGTCCATGTGTCACCTCTCTATCATACAGCCTTCCCAAATCCTAGTAGTAACACATCTTGTGATACTTCTGCAGATTTGGGTTTCGCTTGATGCTGCTTGAATCTTGATGCACCATTGAGTGCTTTGGCAGGTGCTAAGCCTGCCCTCTCAGCAAGCACTGCAAGTGTTTCCTCCTCCACACTGGTTACCACTGGCAAGAGCCAACAGATGCCAGGTGAGTCACCTGGCTGCTCCAGTGCTGCATGTCTGGGCTCACCCTGCTGAAGTGGCACTAATTATCTTGCCGGCATGACGCAAGGAGCTCTTACGTACTAAGTATAGGGAAGAGAACTGATTACATGGCAGGAATGATTACAGGAGCCCTCTCAGATATCCACCTACCCACAGGTATATTCACCTGCTGCTGCTGAGTTTACCTGTGGTGCTTCAGCAGTGCGTGATGAACTATTTAGGGCGTGTGGGATCCTCCCAGGGCTGCTGTCAGCAAATAAAAGCCAAACAGAGCCCTGCCTCCTCTTGTGGGGATTCCTTCTTGTTTCTATTCACCCAGGTACAGTGTCCAAAGTGAAATGCTCTGGAAAGACTCCAGACCTTTGTCAGGAGCTGGTATTACAATGAGTTAGGTCACATCAATGTGGCAGATACAGTGCCACAGGACTGCATCACACTGTAGGGCTTCCCCCAGCTTCTGCCCTCCGTGCCCCTCTCAGGGAAGCCAGCAAGCTGTCAGGCTGCTTGAGAAAGCTTTTTCTTTCCCTACTTGTTTCCTTTGGACCAGAATTTCACAGAACTTCCCCCCATCCCTTCCCAGCCACAGCTGGGAAGGACATAAATTCAAATAGGTTTTTTTTGCAAGTCTTTCATTATTCTGTAGCATTGGGTTGAAGCAGCATTAAAAATACATCCCCAGTGCTAAGGATCTCTTTGCTTTCTGTTGTCAACAACATATTTTTAAATGAAACATTCCAGGGTTGGGGTTTTTTTTGGTTGGTGTGATCGCCTTGTTTCAGAGTTACTTAAGTAGGAAAATATTTCCCTTGGAAGGAATCCAAGCCCACAGAAGTCAGGCAGAATCTTTCTGTTAACTTTAAATGCACTGTGGACTAGATTGCTATAAACCTCTAAAATAAATACATCTGTAAAGTCCAAGGTTTAATGAGGCAAATATGGCAGGACCTGTGCTGGTGAGCATCCCTGATGTTAGTCCCCTTAGCAGTTCAGAAGGACAGCTCTCTGTACAGTGGGCATTTATGCAGTTAATTGATAGCAGGATATTTATAGCTTGGCAATGATCTTTTTAAGGATACAGGCACCAGGCATAGGTTTTCCCATGGGGAAGGGAGAGGGGGATGGAGCGGAAGCAGTGTTAATAGAAGTGGTGGGAATCTGACATGGCTTTTCCCTCACTGCTAGCTTTGGTATCCCTCTCCCCAGCTTCACTACCTCAAATATTCAATGTTTCTGCATGAAGCCACAGCAAGGCACTGCTGTGCTTGCAGGTCTGTTTGTGCCCTGCACGCCAGCCCCTTCAGCCTTCTGCCCTGTGACCCTGCGGCTGGGACCACCCTGCAGCTGGGGAGGGAATTTAGCCCATCAGCAGCCCAGGGCTGTGCTGGGGCAAGGGGAAGATTCAGCAGGGGTTACTGCCCCTTGGGTCACTTGGCTGAACTGTTCCTGCAGTTGCTGCTTCTTCTGTCCCAAGCAAAATGAGGATTTCCATTGCAGAAGCAAATTTTGCTTTGAGCTGGAAGGCAGCCCCAGGACAGAACCGGGCTGGCAATGGTGGGCAGAGGGTGATGCCACCAGCACTCACCTGCTGCCACCACACCTGCCCTGCCCGTGGGCTTCCCTCACCAGGCTGAGAAAAGGACTGTGAGCTCAGCATCCCCTACAGCTGCTAATGTAGAGTTGCTGTGCTTGGATTAATGACAGCAACATCATGGCTCCTGCCTTTGAAAGGGCTTGTGCCCAGGGTACTGTTCAGACACAGTTTGGAGCCTGTTATCCTTCGTTTGCTGCTGCTAATTAGAAAAGCAGTTCCAGCCCTGAACACCCAAATGCTATTAATGTAAAGGAAAGCAAGGCTTTTAAGACACGGACAATATCCAACAAACATTTTGATGCTTGCATTTTTCCTAAAATTCAGTCTCACTGGAGATAATAGAAAAGCCAGAATGTTACTCTGAAGGAAGACCAGCTATTAGCTCTGAAGAATACTGGTAAATAGGATCAGCTTTGATCCAGTGCTGGAAACCAATCATCATTAAGATCTTTCCTAAAAAAACTTATTTAATGTTTACATAAAAACACCACATAAAAATAAATTGAATCTAGCCTCTGGAATCCAACTCGGTGTGTCTGCCTTGGAGTATACATTTACCTCCTGAGAGTTCATACAGTAATTAGATGAATGTGCTTAATTAATCACATTTCCTGTGCTGAAGAGGTTTGATGGAAAACATTTGCTTCCATCACTTTATTAAAGCATTATTGAGTGTTGTGCTTGTCATGTGTTCATCACCAGCCTTCTCTCCAATTAATCCTGACAAGACAAAGTTTACCAACAGCAAAGTAAGCCAGTGCTCACAGTCGCTTTGCTGTAGCTTTGTGTACATGCCTCCATACCTCTAGGTAATTACTGGATAATTGGGAGTAGAGTCTGTTTAATCTAAAATGAGATGTGCTAAATATAAACCATTTTCAGTGCCTGATTGATACTGTTTTAATAGGCTTGGTATCATCTACTGCTGTGGACATGTAATGCATGATTACCTTTATTTATGGTGTGTGTTTATTATCAATTTTAAAATAAAAATGGGATTTGCAGCATGGTTATTTTACCTACAAAGCCATTATTGATCATTAATATTTTTTTCACACACCACGGCTGAATTAAAGCATGGGGATTTAAAATCAGAGGTATGAAGATATGATCTTAACCTTTTCCAGAAGCATTTATTATTTGGCGTTGGCTATGATATTACTCTATCTCCTATGAGCCAGCATCCAATGTGGGGACACAGATAGCTGACAGAGACTGTCAGCTATTTCTGAGGCTCAGGAGGGACATGGTAGAAACCCCACTGCAGAGCAGGGATGGGAACAAAGGAGCTGGACGAGGTAGCAGACCAGGGGAGAGACCTGGGAGCAAGCCCCAGTACTGGACCCCACCAGACAGGCTCGGGCAGGAATACCCAAGCCTGTTCCCTCCCATCCCATCCCATGCTAGGAGCAAGCACAAACCTCCCCAAAGGAAAGCACAGATCATAGAATTAAAGGGATGGTGAAGGATCTGGAAGGGAAGCCTTATCAGGAGTGGTTGAGGACACTTGATTTGTTCTGACTGGAGGACACCGAGGAAAGACCTCATTGTGTTTTTCAACATGCCCCAGGTACAGATCTCTTCACTCTCATAATCAGTGATGCGACTTGAGGAAACACGATGAAGCTGTGTCAGGGGAGGTTCAGGTTTGGTATCAGTAAAAGGTTCTTCACCCAGAGGGTGGTTGGGCACTGGAACGGGCTCCCCAAGGAAGTGGTCACAGCACCAAACCTGACAGAGTTCCAGAAGCATTTGGACAATGCTCTTGGGCACATAGTGTCACTCCTGGGGTGTCCTGTGCAGGGCCAGGAGTTGGACTCAATCCTGGTGGGTACTTTCCAACTCAGCATATTCTGTGATTCTATGATTCTACTGTGATACTGGGGACATCTTTACAGGGACTCTTCCCTTTTGACCACCTAAAATAATAGGTGGACACTATGCAGACAAATATCAGTGCATGCAAAGCAGTTTCCCTATTCTACCAACTGTCCAGTCCCACAAAGACTCTCATTGTAGAAATAAAGTAGCTGTCATAAGCACTTCTGCTTACATAGTCATTAGGAATGGAAATGCTTATTTTCATACAAAATAAATTGCTTACTGGTGGGCAATCAGATTTTCCTCTTCTCCGCCTTATTACAAGAATTTTATGTTACAACTCAGGCATTTTTATTGCTGATGCATTCACAAAGTTACTTATTGTGCATAGCAAGATATCCTTCATATATGAATGTGCATTTCCAGCAATTACACAGAGCTACTGCAGAGATAATTTTTAGCCATGGGAACATTTCTTTCTCCTTTTTATCTTGTAAAAAAAAAATGAAACAAAGCAACAAGCAAACAAAATAACAAACCTAGATTTGGCTGTAAAATATTTGGCAACAGTTTGACATGCTTGACAGAGTGCTTCTGTGTTCATAGTAAAGTTTCTTCCAAAAGTCCCAAGATGATGTTCGAAGGCAACCTGGTCTCAAAGTTTACAGACAGACTTAGCAATGACTCCTTTATGTATGAGCTCTCTCCCTGGGACAGACTGCCATTTGGTACATAAACACCATAGAGAAGAGCCTGATTTGGTCTCTGGCCAAAAGAAAAACCTGGGTGACCCTAGCTGAAGATTCACTTGAGAATCAGTAATAAACTTTCCTTCCACATGAAAAGCTCTGGACTCTGTCAGGAACAAGGGTAGCAAATGCACTTGCAACTTGTAAAGAGAGAAGGGGAGGTTCATAGGAAATAAGAAATGTGGAAAACAACACTGCAAATATTAGCTAGGGAAAAGCCTGTGATCATCTTGGGTGCTATTACTAAATAAGATAGGGAGGAACTCTGGGCTTCTTGAGGTCCTTGTGGAAGAAAGCACTGAAGCATATGCTCTGAGCTATACAGGTATCTACATGCTAGCACCCAAGGAGTAGGTGTCCCTGCACACCTCAAAGTTGCTAACTACACTTAAACTCCTGGCACCAGTCCCCCATCTGATATCAGCACAGCTGTGCATGCACTTGCTTTCTTCATATCTGAGGACATTCTTTTGCAGAAGTCATGACAGCTGCTGGGGCCAGGGCTGCTGCCAAGCACAAGCACGAGTGACTGCCTGCACCTTGCCCCTCTGCAGCCCTGCCTGCAGAGGTGTGGGAGCAGGTCTGCCCCCGCCAGCCATTCAGACCTCAGCTCATCCATGCAGACCTACCAGCAAGGGTGCCAATTAGTGCCAACAGGAGCTTATTGAGTGCTGAGGCGGCCTTGCTGCTGTGCAATTGCTGGGAAATGAAAACAGCCTGTTCCTGCAGGCTTGTTTGGTTTTTTTCTCTTTTCTTTTATTATTGTATAGTAACTACAATTAAATCTTTCCTGGCACAGCATTTCATTTGAGAGCTCTTTCCCTATATGACTGTTCTGTATCCCTGTGTGAACTACTTGATGTTTCATTACACAAATAGGCTTCATTTGCAGAAATGGTTCCCTGCTGGGAAAAATCAAATGCTTGAAATACAGGTATTCTGCAGGGGGGAATCTGTCCTCAGACAGTGAGATCGGGGGGTCAAGACCTCCTCACAGCTGCTGGGCTGGAGCAGTTATGCCAAGAGAAGGATATATTTTAAAAAATCTGTTTAATGAAAAAGGCTTCTGAGTCTAAGGGGGAAAATAATCATTGCTTGAGATATGCTGGAGACATAGAAAGCCAGGGCCACTGATTGTGCTGGAGCCCGCTGTGGGAAGATCTTCAACAGCAGCCACTGAAGTAAGGCATGAGTTTGTCTGCAAACACCTCCCCAAGCTCATGACCCACCTTTCCTGCCTGTGCTTAAAATCTCACAAGAGCTACCTAGGCTGAGTGGATTTTGGGTTGATAACAAAGGGGGCAGGGGCTTTTTTGGCATGTCCCATTCTTTCTCCCTCCCATTGGACAGTACCTCCTCTCTAGGGCACTGCAGGGGTTTTGCACTTGACCCAAGCTGAGAAGGACAAACTAACAGTAAGAGAGCTTAGAGGATTGTTAACAAATCTCACCCTGCTTCCTACCTTCCATTCTTCTCCCAGTTTTGTGCTATAAGGACACCTGGTATGGGATTATATTTTCACCTGGAATGGGACTCACATAACCAAAGTCACACACTTACACTGAGTCTATACCTGGGCTACTTATCCAGATAGACTCAATGGTTAGAGCAGGCATATGGATATCTGTGAAGCTCCTGTTATTCTAAGGCAGACCTAATTCACATCAAGTGAATTGTATCCTAGAGGTGCCTACTTCTCCCCATTGATTTTGAAGGGGGCCTGGAGCTACAGGCTCAGACACCGTCTGCCATTTCCTAATTTTAGTCAGAAGAATCCACATCGAAGTCCTTAGCTGTATGTCTTATCAAAACATCTGCACTTGCTGCTGATGCAACGTACATATTTATGCTTGCACTGAGATGGTCCTTGGGTTTTGTGAATCTCTGTGTATCAAGGTAATATCTTGCTTTCCTGCATAAAATACTAGTCAAGGAAAGAAAATAATGTTAAACCTCTACCTTCTGGTATTAAACTCCAGCAAGTCCATAATCCTTCTTTTCCAATAGTAATACAAGAAATTTTCATTGATGCTTAATACAAAGAGATCTAGCCCATCAGCCCAAATAGGCTGTGTGTGGTCTTGCATGATGAGGTCAATAGAGCATAAATACTCAGGCACTTTGACAGGCACAATAATTATCAGTTCAGTCCCATCCCATTCAGCTGAGACTGAAGGGGTTTTCCATGGGTTGGATGCTCAGTAAGCAGCCTGCTCACAGCTTCTTGCTCCCACACTTGCCAAGGCACCCACGCACTCAGAGAGGTGTTTGAAGACCTGCATGGGAGCAGAGTCAGGAAGCTGGGAAAATGATAAATGATTCCTCTCCCTAGAGAAGGGCTGTGGGCTAACAGGCTGTATTTTGACAGCAT
The DNA here is from genome assembly GCA_020086605.1 of Lanius collurio. Taxonomy (NCBI): domain Eukaryota; kingdom Metazoa; phylum Chordata; class Aves; order Passeriformes; family Laniidae; genus Lanius; species Lanius collurio. The sequence continues at coordinate 22,840,926 of JACBWW010000005.1, read as the reverse complement.
TGGAGTGGATTAGTCCTGGGCTAAGCCCCTGCATGGCAGCTGACCAGCAGCTGTGGAGGCTGCTGCTATTTATATCTGCATTTCATTTGCACTGGGGAGACACCATGTGCCAATGGTGACAGACAGGAGCCTTTCCTCAACTATTTGGCTGCTGTGAGAAGCAAATCACTTTAAATCAGGGACAAAAGAGCAGAGGAAGCAGTGAGGGACAGCTTGTGATTTCACAATGCAGCACCCACACATGTTGAACAAGCAAAACAACAGCCTGGGGACCCTACCTGGGGTAGACTGGAGCCAGACTGGTGCAGGCAGTGGATGAGCCCATGCTTTCTGTGGGCTGGAACACCATGGGTATCTCATCTGGATGGGAGCCCCATCCAGAGCAGCGCTGATCAAATAACGCTGCCTGCTGTCCTGTGCTGCTGCCTGCAGCCTTGGAGCCAAACAGCTGCAAGAGGTGGACAAAGGGACAGTGTGAAGTTTATGTAGTTACTTGTGTCCTGAGGGTTTTCTGCATCTGGGAAGTAGTTCTCTTTCAGGCAGGAAGCCTTTTTCCAGGACGTATGGAAAGGCATGGACTGTTTTCACTGGGCTGGAGGGACTGGATTCATTTTGCACCCTCAAGAGATCTGGGTACCTAAAGAAATAATCCACTGCATTTTGGATAGGTGAAATGCATTTGTCCTTCCAAAAGAATAAAGAAAAAAAACTCCTTCTTTTTTGGCTCAACCTGAGATGAATAGAAAACGTCTTCATTTTACTTTTGTTCTGTCTGTGCATCAAAAAACTTCTGTTTGTGAAGTTCCACAACATCTCCAGTCCCAAGCCAGTGGAGGTGAGCCTCCAGCTCTGCCCATGCACCGTGACAGCCCTGGGACATCCATGTCATGGTGCCTAGTGTGGCTCTCACCCCATGCCAGGCCTTGTGCTCTGTGCAGGGGTGTGCAGGTATGTGTGCACACACAAGCGTGTGTGTGGGGTCAGCTCGCTGATAATGATGCTTCAGGGCTTCCAGCCAGCATCCAGCCTAGCCAGACCCCACAGGCACAGCCTCTCTTGGCAGCTCTGCCTGGTTAATTATGTTTTTAGCCTGGTTCCCTAAAGAAATCAGTCTTCTGTGAGGAGGCTGGTTGGGTGGGGTTTCAGCAGTGTGCTTTAGTCCCATGCAATAATAATATTGTAACCTTATTGCCAGTTTAAGTCTAATTTGTGAGTGGGACTTGGTTTAAGTTTTAGGAAAGGTGAAAGGATGGGGAAGATCCTGCTTTTGTGTCCCTAGCATTAGCAAAGCTGTGGGCTGCAGTGGGCTGCAGCACTCCATGGCCACCTCAAAATGCCAGACCTGGAAAAGGATGGACACCTCTGTGGTGTCCATCCTTCCTGGGACCATCTAGCAATGCCACCTGGCCTCTAGAGGGGATGGCCACAAGGAAAGGGATGAGAAATTGTCTTTTAAAAGCAGCAGGTAATATCAGGGACACAAGCCAGGTACCCCCTTTCTTTGCTTCTTAGATGCTTGCAGTACTTCTCAGAAGCAAAGGGAGATGCCACCCACCCCAGATTAACAATGTGTTGTTATTTCTGGTTTTCTGGCACCCATCCATCAGCTCACCTGCTCCATATATGCCGGCACAAACATCTTCAGTGCCTGCCATGGAGAGATACCTGTGAGGGAAAAGGTTTGTCTGAGATCATGAGGAGGACAGCAAAAGGGATAATTGAAAAGAAATGCTGCTAAATTAGATTGCAGTTACAACCCACTGCAAATATGGGATTTTCTGTGCAACATTTGTGCAGTATCACATTAAAGGGAGTATTACATGGACAGCTCTACTGCAGTGAACTGACATGCATGTAATAAACTCTCTGAAAAACAGTCACAAGACTGCTTAGAAACCCTGAGATTTTAAAAAGAAGCACATCTTTGGCCTTTTTTCCCTTGTCATGGGTGATTTGGGGGGATTTTGTTGCAGTACCTGAAAGCCACACACATGCCCAGTGTCAGCTGGAATAGGTTGCCCAGAGGGTGGTAGATGCCCCATCCCTGTGTTGAGGAATACACTCAGTGCAGGTATCTCAGAGGTGAGCTGCAGGCTGAGCTCTGGGTGGTGGGGCCCAAGGCAAGAGACTGTGAACTGCTGACCCTTTGCAGAGCAATGGGGGACCTGTGACAGGACAGTCAGACACAGCAGGAGCTGATGGCTCAGCTGGAAAACCCCAGACTATTGCACAATTAGACTGAAAGGTGTAAAAGCTCAGGGTTTACTTTGTTTGGGGTCCCCTCCTGGAGGCACAGCTTGAGCTTGAGCTGTTATTCTATTTTTACACCATGATTTGATTATTTTAGAATCAAGACGTCCACCTATGGGAAATCTAGGGTCAAGCTGGTAAGGAAGCCTGGTCTGTCTGTGAGCCTGGTATGTGTGTAGGGAGTCAAGTGGCACAGCTGTTGGGTCACTGGAGCTGCCCTCTGTGAAGGGACCTTGCTGCCAGCTCAGGTGGTGACACTGTGAATGCCAGAGTGGTTACTGCATGGTCATACAGGAAAGTTTTCTTAACACCTGGAAACATTCAAGAGCAGGCTGGTCCAGGCTCTAAGAAACCTTATCTAGACGAAGCTGTCCCTGCTCACTGCAGAGGCTGGAGCAGAAGAACTTTAAAAATCCCTTCCAAGCCAAACTATTCTATGATTCTTCCCTAACTCACTGCTCTGCAGCTGGGACACTAAAACAAGCACCGAGCAATGGATGAAGATTTTTAAGTGCAGGAGAGAGTGACTCTTTTGGGAGTCTTAGAGTCTCCATGGCTAAGTTAGAGATTTTTAACCCCCTAACAGGTAGCAGAGGCTGATCAGATCCCTCCTCCTGCCCATCCAGCAAGGCTGCCTTGGGAAGTACCCAAGGCTCAGCACTCTGAAATGCAGGAAGGCATCCACTTGGAAGCCGCACCTGGCAGCTGCGCTTCCGCCTCCCGGCTGCTTTGCCGCATGGCTGGAGCCAGAAGTGGGTGCCCTTATGCCGAGGCTGGCAGCATCCAGGCAGGCAGAATCCAGGCAGGCAGCATCTGGGCAGCCAGCATCGCTCTGCAAGCACTGCATGCGGCTGTTCACATGTGGGCTTCAAAAGCAACCTGGTGCTCACGCTAGGACAGGGACTGAGCGACTGAGAAGGCCTTTCCCCTCTGGTTCACCTCTACGACTTTACAGCTTTGCTGCCAGGAAGTCACGTCAGCTGAGGCCAGTCAGTAGGAGACATAATACATGGCAATTTACCTCGTGTGCTTCTATTGCTGTGTCCCTAGAAGTGTGCACAGAGCTTCCCGTGCCCAGGTCATATCTCAGGGCAAGGCTGCCTGCCAGCCATAGCACTTGTGGGTCTCCCTTCATGTATTGGAGGTCCTCACTGGCCAGCTGTCCTGGACAATTGCCCTCAATACCCTCCACTGCAGATGAGAACTATTGCTATGGCAATTGTTATTATTATTATTGTGACTGTTGGTGTTCCTGGTATGATCCTTAGTCTCCAGGACATGGGACTTGGGACTAAAGCACACAGCTGCTTTAGAAGAGAAAATGGTTTCTGGAGAGAAAGAATTAAAAAGGAGACAGTAAGGAAAAAAAGCAAGAATCTTGGAAGGCAGAAAGATCAGGTGAAGCAGAAGGCAGGAAAGGGGAGGAGGAAGCATATAGAATGGGGGAACCACTGGACTGGGAACCCTTTCATGCTGATCTCTGAGCTAAAGCAGAAGGATGTTTTGAATTCAGAAAATACAGGGAGTAAGAAATCTGATAAGCTCAAATAGATTCTTATCAATTTATAGACTAGAGGATGTTGCTTGCCATCCCAGTTAACTAATTTTATTTGGGTTTATTTGAAACAGTGTCTTCATGGATGTCTTAATTTTGGTTCTAGCATCTTTTGCATCTTTATTCACTTCACTATGTTGATGGATGTTTTAGGGAAAGATGTGTCCAAGGCCTGCTTGGTATGCAGTTGGGAGACCTTTGAGCTGGTGGCAGAGCAGAAAGTTGGTCACAAGACTGCTAGAGGTTCACACTCATCCTGACCTTGGAAAAGAGACAGTGAATCCAGCCAACAAACAGAAGGGAATACTACCCTGGAAGCCACAAAGATAAAGGAAAAACTCCAACATTTAAATGACTGCCTGGGCATGTGATGCAAATGACAGAGGACAAAATGAACTGACTGGATGATGTGAAAGTGAACTAATACTTTGTGTGCTCCCATGCCTTGCCTGTGTTCATTTAACTGCTGTTTTCTCACTCTTTCTCACAGTGTCCATGAGCCAAGAAGCTTATTTTTAGGATGGGTTTTTACAAGGTGTTCAGAAAAGGAACTGGGAGCTGGATTGCTGTGTGAGTAAGGCTGTGATGTGGAGCCTGGAGAGGTCACTGCAGGGTCTGGCGCCAGGCACTGAAGCAAGCACACTGAAGTCTGGATGCAGCAACATCCTCCCGCAAGAAGGCAGCACGGGCTCTGCAGTGGGAGGCACAGATGCCCTTGACTGCACAGCCCAGCCGCTGTCCCTCGTGCCCAAGCTACCCTCCAGCACCACTTCCCTGCTCATCCAGCTCAAAACACCATCTGCTCCCACCCAAGCTGGCAGCCTGTGCACCCGCTGTGGCATGATGCTGCAGCCTGTGAATGGCAAAGAGGGGCTTGCAGAGCACAGCAAACCCCAGCCCAACAGCCACGCAGAGGCAGAGGCAGAAATATTTTGGCAAGTGTAATAGATGGCTTGGATGTCACTTTCAGACAATCATTGCCATCCCAGATTTCTCCACGGCCGCAAAATAGTTATCACCGGCAGATCAGGGAATTCTTCTGCACGTATGTGCAGGACATTAGGAGGCACAGCTTTCATCACAGAGAGATTCAATTGCTTAGATATTGAGCAGGAGAATTATTTTTCACAATGCCAGCAGAAGAAGCCAATTCTTCTGCAAGATGGGTGCTTTGGTGCACTGTTTGTTGAACAGCCAATTGCTGTTCTAAACCTAATCCTAAGAAATAAGCTACGTATTAGAGATAAAACTGGAATTAGCAGGGCATATGGGACCTAATATTCATAGGATTACATGTAAAATATTAAGGTTTGATCCTGCTGACCTTTCCTGTATCAGCAGTCTCACTGCTATGTCTTATGTCCATGTATACGGGCCTTTTTTTTAGACAAATAGTAACTGTGATGATAAATTACAGATAATGCTGCGTGGACGTGCTGAAGTCTTTAAAAGCTGACTAGTGACTTTGACTGTGTGGTTTTTGGTACTTTTTTTAAACTTCCCCTAAAGAGTCAAAATTCAAGACATCCTCAATTACTACTCAAAAATTACCTCTTGATCTTTGGGGAACAGACCTTGAAGTCTACAAGGAAAAATACAGACTACATTTCTCTACTGCATTACCTTCAGAAAGGTGGCAGTGCTGAAAAAAAAAATAGCTTAACTGATATTTAAATTAATACACCATAAAATAACACAAAATTCAGACCACAACAGCGCTTAACTATGACATCACTGGTATTTAGATAGGTGTGATAACATTAAAAGCCTTGATATATTTGGAGGCAGGACTGAAACTGGAACATATCTATAATTAAAATGTACCTGTCTTGATGAGGAAATAGGTACATATGATTCAGTAATGCTGTCAGTGAGGAGTGAGGGAAGATATAAACATAAGTTGCTTGGACCTGACTTTCTACTAAAAATACAGGGCAAGTTATTTATTTCAGCATCAGCCCGCTGATATGTACAGGTCCTTGAGAAGTTAAAAGCATATTTGCACTTACCTTGCCTGTCTCTGTGCTTTCTCATGTGTGCTCTGTTCTGCATGTCATGGCAGAAATACCAGGATTAGACTCTTGTCACTGAATCAGCGATAAAGACCATTAATTCAATCTGTCATCACTGGATGCCCATTCCCAGCTGATCTGATTGATTTCCAGTGGATTAGCCTAGATACATAAGATGCTAAAACAACCCCATAACATATGCCCAAGCATGGTATAGGGAGAGGAGACACTGCATGCAACCTTCTGCACCTCTCTTGTCCTTAAAATACAGGGCCATGGCAGGCACATATTGATCCCATACATGATAACAGCTGCTACAGACACACAGATCCATTGTCTGCGTTGCTGATGGCCATCTAAGAGAAATAATCACACTTGGCATCAAGGCAGACCTTTGTTCTGAGGACCCTGTCTTGAGGTCATTAAGGGTCCCTAATTCTGACTTAATGCTGGAAGGCACCAGGATCTCTGAGCAGTGTGAAATCTCTGGAGCTGCCCTCAGACATCTGATCAAAGTTTTCAGCTTTCACCTAATGCAGCTGAGCCTCCCCATGCTTTGGTACCTGGAGCGAGGAGGAAGCTGAGCATCAGTCAGAGATGCTGTAGAGCTGTTTGTATCCACTGTAGAGCTGCTGTGGCTCCATGCAAGTCCCAAATAGCATGACCTAACATGTGCTTTCATTGTCCTGAAAAATTAGATCTTTTCAATTTATATACCAGAAAAATTCTAAGCTGCAGCGAGGGTCTTGCTTCTGAATCACAACCTCTTAGGGGAGGCTGCTGACACCAGCCAGCTCCCACCATCGCCCCACTCCTCCCCACTGCTCTGGAAAGCAGTATTCAGGGTTCACATGCAAACACATGTTCTGCTGTAATGGTGAAATACTGCTTCCAAGTATGAAATAACTTTATGAAGCTGTGTTTGCTGCTTCTGATTGCATGTCTTTCTTCAGCTCAGCCCACACCACCCACAGCCCCCCATGCTACGTTGGAAGCTACAGAGGGACCCACGATGGCTCTGAGGTCCCCACTGTCCTCTCTCACAGGAAAGGGCCTTTCATGGGGACCTGGGTCAGGAGGAAAGGTCTGAGGAGCAGTCACAGTGTGCCAGACATTTGGGCTGCACTGGGGACATCCAGGTTGTATTGATCTAAAAGAATCCCACAGAATTATGAAGATGCTAAATATAGAAGAGACACCAGAGCCTCGGCCAGCCTCAGTCTCCAGCTGGACATACTTTGCTTGCACAGTTGTGAGCTAGAAAGTGCATGGACAAGCCAGAAAGCCCCTGTAACACCAGATAAGCTCCCAGGATAGGAGTAACCTTTCTATAAGCACACACAGAGAAACAGCTCAGCGAGAACCTGCAAGTTTGCCCCCATGAATGCCTTCTTAGTGCAATAGTGATAGAACAAGAACCTTCTTGGACATGTCAGGGACCTGACAATGCCAATAGAGGCCAGCCAGACTGTATGGGACCTCCAAGATCCACCTTCATGAACACCTTGCTGCTGCAACTGTTCTATTCACAGAACAGGTGTCATTGTGTGGATGCCTGTGCCACTTTGCTTGTCCAGGAGAAGTTACCCACTCCCTTGCCACCCTGCAAGATGCTTCATGTCACAGTGTGTTGCCATAGGGAGAAGATGGGACCTGGTCCACTGTTCTGGACCCCATGGAAAGAATGGGAGTGCACTGCCTTGGAGCTGCCTGAGCAGAGACTTTGCTGCAGCTCCTTATTGCAGCATGATTCAGGTACCTACTATCCATCTTTCAGAGACTTTGCATAATGCCAGATGTATAGGAAGGGGAAATCAAGTCCTCTTCCTTCATGGAAACCCACTTCCTAAGTGTGGTGGGATATTGATTGATGGTCCAGGCTCCTTTTGAGCTAGCAAGAGAATACTGATCTCTGGGGCTTTCCATAAGAAATGCAGTACAGCTGGGCCAGTTTTCTTTGAAAGGTACATGAGAGTGCCAGGATTGCTGCACACAAAGGATAACTTCTGCAGGCTCCATTGAGCATAAAAGAAAACAGCTACAATGCCTCTTAGGAAGAAAGGGAAAATATTTTGCTATGGATTTTTAATGCACTTTATTGTTGTAAAGAGATACACTGAAACATTAAGGCATTACTCATAATCCTTTCATTTGCCACACAAAGAGTTGGACCCATTACCAAAAGACATCTCTTCTTAAGAATCTGCTTATCAGATTGTTTTCCTTGGTGAGAAGATAACAGGATACATTTTTCCTGGTTATGCTCCCTTCATAAATCAAATCAATGAAATACTACTGACTCTGAAGGATATTTAAATATAGTTCTGCCCGCAGATGTAGCAGCAGAACTTTGGCAGAAGAACGAGTGATAGATTTAATTAGCATTCCAATTCAAGGAAATAAATGGAATTTTCTGTCACAAAATGGTGTTTGTATCGAGGTTTTATTGCAATATTTGTGCTCAAGACCAAATGACTTACTGTTGCTGAAAAGTGATATCAGCAGCTTATTTTCTTCCATTTTTTAATATTATCTTCGAGGTAGGTTAAACAAATTAGTGATGTCAGACATGCTCCTAGGACATGCATGTATTTTATATGTATGGAAGCATGTGTGCCCTCATCTGTGCATTGATCCTGCTGTGACTGATACCAGTTCTCAAGTGCATACAGGGTAAAAAAGAAGTCAAATAATTACTTCCTCACAGTGCAATTTGAACAGGAAAATGAAAGCTTTCTTCAGGGCTGTTGTTTAGGCATATATAAGAAGGCGTATGTGGCCTGCTTCCCCAAAAATCTCATCTTCTGCATTAAATGTAGCAGCAAAGTTAGTTCAGAGGCTATATAGCATTTTGAGTGCTTTTTTTAAAGTATCCTTTTCTCTAGGTGGCAGTTCCACTTTTTGAAGGCTGCAATGTAGTGTGTGGCTAACAACATCCATCAGGCAGATCCAGTGGTACTGATGGGTTATTAATTTTGCATATGGAGGGTCTCAGGATCAAGTGACCCACATGTAGATTCAAATGTAAATCTAAAATTCCAGACCTAATTTTGGTCAGCTGCAGCAAAAAAATGGGGACAGCCTGGCTTCTCACACTGACACATCAAGTCCTTGTTCCCAAAAGCTTCAGTGGTAGTAGTGCCCAGGTAAGGAATTGGTTCATGGGAGATGCTATGATTGCTCAGTATTTCAAGCCAGACTCCCCAGCAAGCTGCCATGTAACTCCTGATAAGACCTAAAGAAATATCCCCAGCTCGACTCCCCAGAGTATGGCTCTGGCTTTATGACTGGCACTGGAATGACATTGTCAGAAAAGCAAAGAATCACCAAGGACATGGACCTTGCAGATCTATGCCCCACGCACTCTCCTCTAGTACAGTAGTGACTTGAATTGTTTGGAGTTCTCATCTAAGAACCTGTAAGAAAAGTGTTGCAATGGTGACTAGAGCTGCTTGATTAGCTTCCTAGTAATTGATGAATCCATGGATTTGGTATTATATGTATACAAATACAGAACATGTGACTTATAAAACTCTCTATATGCTATAAATAATCCATTTATTTAGAGCTAACAGTGTGCACAATGGTGTACAGAGGGCAACTCAGAGCACTTAGATTTGCTTTTGATTGACACTGTAAGCATGTGGCATGACTATCAAGACTTTCTTCACAGTCAGTGAAGAGAAGAAACAGGCATTTCTGGGGTCCCTTTCATCTTGCCCTAAAGTAGACCCCAAAAGTAGGGCATGCAAACTGCACCCCAGAAGTGCCTCTCTCTTCTTTGACTGCAAAGGGAACATAGGGTGACTGCAGTAAAGAGGTCAATGCCTAAGTTAAAGGTTTAAAAATAGAGGCGCTAAATTCCACCCATGTGGTTCAGATAAGGGAGACAAAAGTGAAACAGGTCAGAAAATGTTTGATGTGTTCAGTCTGGTCGGTTATTTTTTAATATCACTGAGTCTGATTTCCAGTCACTGCGATTTCACAGAGCTGTCAGTAAAGGGATGACTAGGGTCCTAAATATGGAAGAAACTTTAATTAGCTATTGATACAGCAGGGCTTAGATCTGTGGAGATCAGAGTCCCTTTGTACCAGAGTCTGTGCTAAGAAATGATGGGAAACAACACCAGTCCCAGCCAGTTTGTAAGCTGAACAGTCAGGAGCAGAGAAGGGAAGAAATGCAGAGAGAATTTGCTCCTTCATTATTTTGAAGAGGGAACCCAGTGAAACATTGCACTGATGAGCGCAGTGAGAAGGGGTAGAGGTTTGAAAGAAATACATATCAAAATTTTTCTGCCTGCCCTGCCACGCACCTGGCAAATACCAGGAAAAACCTGGCCTCTGGGAAGTGACTTGCTTAAGGCTTCCTGGGGCAAGAGCACTGTAAGAAGCCTCAACTATGCTAAGAGATGGCACTGGAGGCTATGGGGCCACATACTGTGGAAGAGAATGAGATGGATGTGAGCAGGAGATGTGGCATGAGCGGGGCCTGGCAAACAGTATGAAGTAAACACAAAGGCCAGAGGGAGGAAGGTTTCTGGGGCTGAGCTAGCGCCATGAGGACCAGGTATGACAGCAGAGTGAAATTGCTTACAGAAAACACAAGGACCCAGTGAACCTGATGCACACACCTCTGGGTATGTACAGGAATTAACAGGTCTGGTGTGATCAGTGCAATGTGAAACAGAAGCAGCTTCGGTAGCGGCACTTTGGGCTGGGCTGGAGAATGGTGAAGGCGGAATGCTACAGAGGAACAAAGTAGTGGCACTTGGTGGAGTGAGAGGCTGCATTTCAGGCAAGTTCTGGCCATGGTAATGCTGACTCTGAAAGCCAGAAGGAAAGCAAATACATGCACAATGGTGGAAAAACCTCTACATTTCTGACAGCATTTCCTATTGTCCTAGAGAGGCTTCAGTTCAAAGCCCAAGTGGAAGGTGTTTGGCTGCAGTGTCATGTGTCTGCAGGCTCCATCCTGCTCTCAGAGCTGTGTCACTGACCCAGCACCCCTAACTCACCCACCACTACCAGGAGGGACCAGTACTCATCCTTGTCACTCCAGAACTGCACTCTTGGTGAGGTTTTGGAGTGCTGTTCAAAATCCAGCATCTTCTTGGAAATAAAAATAAATAGAATAATGTCAGCAGAGCAAGCTCCAGGGCACACACCTGGGTATAAGCCCTGTCCAGAAAAGTGCACAGAAAGACTCTTTGGTAGAGTGGGGTATTCAATGTTGGTATCCCACATCCTGAGTCAACAGTGTAATCACTAGCATTACAATAAAACACAGTTTTCTTAATGGGACCACTATTTGGTGTAGCTTTTTAAATGGCTAAAAGGAAAATTAAATACATGGGATATGCTGGGAATAAGTAATTCTTTTTTTAGTGTAGTTTTGGTGAAAATCCAGCATTCAATCCAATTAGTAATTTCTTATTCTGATTTTGCATTCAGTTGTAGAACAAAAATTACCCAACACTTGTATTATTTGCACAGCCCTAAATTCTACCCTCCATATGCCTCGGAAAAAATATAGCTTAAGAGTTTGTTTGATCCCCTTCAAATCCCCAACATGTGCTGTCTGCATTAGGGTCTTCTGATATGTATGAGATGACTAATTGTCTTTCATTTATTTTGTAAGGATGCCTTTATTGTTACATGAAGTTGCCATCTGTCCATCTTAGAGGCAAGAGTCCCAGAAGGTTTTAATCCTCAATGATTACATAGCTTCAGGTGCCTCTCAAAAGGACAAAGATTGGCCTACTTTCCTCCCTGTGGTATGCAAAGGATTCTCCACCAAGCAGCTTTTGAGTGAAAGGCTCACCCTGAATGGCTAGATCGCACTTCACCTCCTCTGAGAGGGGTCTTTGTGAAAGACAGATTCATTCAGTCGGATGGCCAAATTTAGAATATCTGACAAAATTAGTTTAAGGTCAGCTGCTTATTTTTTTTTCTTTAGTTTCTTCTACTTCACGTCAAATCCTTTTTCTTAGAAAATAAAACAGATTGATGATCATGCAATTTTTTTCTTTTAAAACGAGAATTTGAAACTTCATTTCGAAGATGTCACAGTAAGGTGTTCCAGCTTACTAGAAATTTCCCTTCTTTTTTTAAAGTCAAGAGCAATTAGCTTAACTGGAACCATATTCATGAATAATATCCATTCCAATAGAAAGAATATTTTTCACCAAATGTTATACATACATATGCACACACAAAGTCAAGCAAATCCCCAAAGGTGCTGCTTACATAAGACATATTTCCCTCCCTTCACTTCTGCATGGATGACTGCACTGTGGATTTTCTTTTTTCAAATGGGATAATAATTAGAAGTAGCCTTCATCTGAGTGCTTCGAGACCTTTGCGGCCAGAACTAGAATAAGCAGGGATGTGGTTTGGAGTGACTGCTGAACACACCCTTCTGTTTGTATTTTACAGGCATTGGTGCAGACCCTTGCCTCTGATTAGAGCCTGCAGATTAAAATATGTAGAGCTGGTTGGTTCAGCCTCCCAGCTCTCCAGGTTCAGGCAACCTAACTATAGCCAGCACCAGCACCACCTACCCTGCAGAATAAACTCCAATTTAAAAAACAAAGGGAAAGTCCCTCACAGGAGTGATGATGAGGTATCCAAGGCCATCCACAGAACACCAGTCTAAATCTGGCCTGGCAGTGACCAAAAAGCCGGCACTGTACAACAGCTGTCCCTGACAGCAAGGGTGACTAGCTGTGTCAGCCTGGATGGCTGATGGGCCCAGCAGGCAGCCCTGTGGCACTGCTGACCTAGGCAGACTCTGACACCTCACCCTGTCTGATGCCATCCAAAGCATCCTGGCATGGCCAGGCACAGGGGTGCTCTGGGGCTCAGACCCCTATCCTTCATCTCAGCCTGGCCAAATGCAGATGCTGAAAGATATGTGTGTGAAGTGGTGAAAGTGGGGAAAAAAGAATAAAGCACCAGCAAAAGAACCCTTCATGAGAAAGATAAGGCAGACAGAAGATGATAGGAAAACTTCAATATTGCCTAGCGACAAGTTATTGCCCAAGCATTAGTCCTGAAAAAGTACATTGCTACACTTTCACCTTGGTGAAACAGCACATGCTGTAATTTATGAAAGCAAAATCAGTACATTCTAATACAGGATCAAAAAGGTTGACTGAATTTGCTGATAAATTTTCAACCAAGACAGTGTAGAAATGAAAGAATTTGCAAAATTATGGCTGACTTAAATAAGTCAGTTCAACTATAGCCTTTAAAATGGACTTTGCTGAAGTCTGTCTTATAAATCAAGATCCAAATCACCCATATGCTTCTGCCAGAGCAGAATGGAAGGTCTAGAAGCAGAAAGCGGCACCTTCTGTGCTGTTATAATGCTGAACTGGAGCAGCAAAGCCCGGCTGTCTCACTGCCATGCCATGCCGGCCCATCGCTCCAACCCTGGGCATCAGTGTGGCCCTCCATGGCACTGGGAAGCTGCTGCTGTGTGGAGGAATAGTGACAGAGCTGCCCTAAGCTGTGCCACAGGGAGAAGATGATCAAGCTGCTTTAAATCCAGCCTACTCAAAAAGAGTTCTTCAATAGGGATCTAGGAAGTAGAGCACATACAGGGGGTACTCAGAGCTGGTAAATGGAAGAAGGCTGCTGATTTCTCCTCCCTGTTCCAGACATCTCACTCCTGTGTGCCTCAATTTACTCATCTGAGTGTAAGAATGCTTAGTTCCCTCTAAGGGTTACTGGCAGAAGGATTTCATATTTACACAGTGTTGAGGAAAGTGTTACAAAACACTTTTCAGTGAGCAGCTGGAACGGCATCTATTTCAGATCTGCTTATTTTCTCTCTTAGTCTTCTGGAGAGTTATAAAACAATTTCATATTACCCATGACATCTGGCAATGTTGAGCCAATTCTGGTTTTTTTCAAGGTTGATCACAGAGTTTACAGGGACCCAAGGTAGGACAGGGTTCCAAGCTCTCTGGAATTAGAGTTCAGGCACGTTCTGAGTGACAGCCAGAGAGAAAGATCAAGATCCAGCTCACAAAATGCCAAACCGGTGCAGGGCTTTGAGCTCCTTCCAGAGAACAAGTCCTAATGTAATTGCTTACGTTGCTTTTACTTCCAACCCACCTGCTCACCGTTGTATAAGATCACTTGGAGGAACAGCACCCGAGATCTGGCATCCGAGACACACTCAACAGCACGGCTTCAACCTTAAAAGGATTGAAGGTTGTGTATTATTCCTCGTGCTTTAGCCATGCTCTTATTATAGAGACATTTACTTGGTTCCCTGGAGAGAACATGATCAAGTTTTAATCTGAGATACTCAGTAAATGTGACAGAGCTAAACTTAAGGGATTTCAGCCAAGAATAAGAAGAGATTCAGATTCCTCTTTCAGGAGGAAAGAGAGAACAAAGGGAGGAAAGAAAACAAATTTATTGCCACAGCTGATCACATATGCTATCTCAGAGGAGATGCTATGAAAGACATGAAACATCATTTGCACTAATTAGAAGAACAGTGTCACCCCAATGGATAAATATTTTAGATTTCAACACATGTAGAGGTCATCAGAAGAAGGCCTAAAGAGAGGAACATATCATGAGTGGAAGCAGCTGTTCACACTCTGGTTTTCCCTGTAGATAATAGAAATGACACTGATAAGTTGAGCACCCTTCAGAGAAACCTTTCAAATACAATTTAAAAGGCAGAAGGAGAGAAGAGGATGAACTCTAAGACAAAGAGCAAGCTCAGACATGAAAGTTTACTGCTACCTGGGAACATATAAGGGCCAGAAGGGGTTACTGAGACAGGTCTTTGGCAGGTACACTTCCAGCAATGGAAAACTAATGTGCTCCTTGGCATCTCCTGCCTCTCTACAAGTCATTATTTCTGCCTGCTGCTGATCTGAACAGCCTGTTTCAGGTTTTTCCCTTGGCACAGCCTGTTCCATGTTTTCAATTTCCCTTCTGTAAAGCACTTCTATCCAGCTTCTTCAGCACTACTTCTCACCTAAACACCAGTCACTAACCCCTGTTTTTGAATGATCTGTTTGGCAATTGATAGGGCTGTACCAGTAAAATGAGCTTCTCCCTGCCAAAGACAGCATCTGCTAATTCAGGACAGTTGTCATCCCTTTAATGGGAATTACACCTGGCTGCAGAGGAATCTTTGCTGGTCTCTGTGGATTACTCTTGCTTCTATTATTTTCTGCTGGAAGACCAACATGTAAAGACTAATTTTAAACGGATTACCTGTTTTACAATTAGATTTCCAATTGAAATTAGTAGAATAGAATTTACATGGATCTCAGCTGGAATTTTCTGAAGGTAATACAACTACTTCATCTCTAGAGACTGTTTCTAGCTAATCCTGTGGAGCACATTTGATTTTACAAAGATTTGCCCAGCAAAATAAAGGATGGATGCCAAAGCCCAAAGTTTTGCCACAGATGTTTCTTGGTTACATTTTTTGCCCAGAGTTCCAGCTTTCAAGTGAACTTGTTGCTCCTTAAGAAACAATATACTAAAGTTGGGGGTGAGAGGCAAAGCAGTTCTTAATGGATGAAGGGAATAGGTATCAGACTAAACAAATTGCTGAATGAGGTCTCTACAGCTGTCTTGGCTCTATTCTTTGCAAGACCCAACTGTTGTTCATTAGCTCTCTTAACCTCTCTTAGAAAGACCTAAAAAAAGCAGCTGATGCTGAAGATGCCTGGTGAAAACATGGAGTGTCTGCACTGGGCTCTGTGCCTGACTGGAGCTGCCCTGTCCTGCCAGTAGCACTCACACAGCAGGCAGGGAGTGCTTTATAAAGCAGTGTTTGCTGAGTATCCACGGAGCATACTTGTGCATCCAAAAAAGGTCAGTGCTTATATGAGAGCACACTCCCTCCTCCAGGTGTTACAGTACACTGAATCCCTCTGCCTTATTCATCATAACACAAATACCAGAAAGCTGCCCTAAAAGCAGTGTTTTGCATGGCATGGGGCTGCCAGCTACTGCAGATTTAGACATTGCAGAGGTGAAAACAAAAAAAGCCAGAGAAGTTGAACTGGCTGTAAGCGGGATCTGAATCTAGGAAAGAAGGTCATGAAATACTGTCTTGGGTATCTGTTTTGGTAGTTAGAGTTGCCTCTAAGTGCAAGGCACCTTACTCCTCAGACAGAGGAATTTTTTTTTTGTTTCACCAGCACTAGGAGAGATCAAAAATATTTCTAAATTATGGAAAACTAGAGAAAATAAAACTGGAAGTATGAGGAATAACCATGCGATTCTTAGCAGGTGTTTGTCTCATCAGTTCTTAAGGGAAGCAAATTATGTCATTTGCATAATCTAGTCTAACACTAAATGATCCTTAAGATCAGACAGTTTTGGTCTGTATAATGAAATTTCTTCCTTTTGCAGATTAAGAATATTTCTTTGACTATTCTTTTCTTTTGAATTGTGTATATGGAGGTCGGGTTATTCTTTTTCTCTTTACTGCAACTGATGGAAAATCTTCTGTTCTCTAAATAAAAAATGAAAAGGTTCTGAACAGATGTTGTCTGTGTGCCTTTTTACCTCCCACAAATTGTGAAGAAAAGGATATCAATTAATACTTTTATTTGTAGACACTGGTCTGCTTTGCAAATGGAGTGAGTCAAGCATATGTTGCCTGCCTCAGCTGACAGCAGCTTGAGAAGTGACAGTAAGCTGACCACTTTTCATCATGTGAAATTAGGTTGTTTGGACTGGATTAGATCAGATTTTCTCTGAGCCATTTCGGCTGTTACTCACACTTTGTGTTCTTTGAGATGGTCACAAAGACTCTGATTGTTCGTGTTTTCCAGCCTGACAATTCAGTGACTTGCTTGCCCCTTTGAGTAGGTGTTAGGCTAGCCCCCTTGCAGTCTCGTGGATGCTCACTGCTCTGCCACAATTCTGTTGGAACAATTGAAAGCAGCTTTAAGGCTGTCTCAGACAACTCCTTCACTATTTTGGGGCAGAATTCGCCAGCCACAGACAATCTGGACACATGTATTAAATCCAATTACTTTCTAACCTGTCATTTTCCTGTTCCAATTTAAGTTGCTGTTGCTTTTTTTCCCCTGGTTGGTGTTCATTCTGTCAGTCAGTTAAGAACCATTTCTTTTAATTTTACTTAATTTTTTTTTCATCTTCAGTGTACTGACAAAACATTGGAAGTGTAATCCCACAGTCTAACACCCAGTCCCCTAATGTGAACAGTAGCCAAGTTGTTTGTTGCCAAGACCTGAAATATAATCATGCATCAGTCATTTGAACTATGAGCCTCACAACAGCGGTCCTGAAGCTAAACTTAACACCTGAGGTTCCTTGACTTATAAAACCTATACACCTATAAAACACTTCAAGAGCTCACAGAGTGCAATATGGCTAGATGGCAAGTTCAGGGGAGGTTATACTGGCAGATTCTACCTGAAGCAGCTTGTCAGGGTCCAACAATTAAGCCCATCTAAGTTTTGCCATGTTTAAGCCCTGAGAAAAATCCAAATGTAAAGCTATCATAACTACTCCCTTTGCTTCTTCACTGACAATCCATGTGCACTGTTTCTGCTGATCTTCCCCAGGGCAAGGGCCTCAGCAGAGGACACACATTGTTTTCCTGTCCACAGTACAAGGCATGCCTGCACCTCCCATCTCCTGGCTGTGGGTTGTCTTTGCCCCAAGAGTTCTACAGGCCACAGAAGTTCCTGAAAAGATTGTTTTATTAGAGTTCTTACTGAAATTTTGCTTCCTGACCCTACATTATTACTGTACAAATGTTTGGAACTTTCAGATTTCTCATACTTGAAAGAAGAAGCATCCAAAATAGTACCCAGATATCACCACTGTCTGTCTCTTTACAGTGTTTTTTATTATCATTAGTACTGCTTTATCTGACTGACTTGCATTATAAGAGCACAAACTTTGTTCATAAATAGATCCCCTCCTCCCATCAGAATGCTAAAAACACCTGTGAGAATGTATCTTTTTCTCGCTCCCCTGGGGCTTTTAAATGAACTTGAAGCAGCAAAGCATGGAACAGAGGTGGAGCTGGTAGAGAAATGAGAACGGGCAACTTATTGTATGAGATAACTATGGGCATTAAGTGTGGCTCCTAATTGTTTGAAAACCTTAAACACATTGACAGAAAGGTCACATGAATTATCCCTGATTCTCATCATCAGATTTGCTCTAATTATTTGCAAGAATAGATTGGCTATAAAAAAAGAGAGACGAGCAGCCTTCTGGTTTGGGCTTTTGGTGTGATGTCTGTAATAATGTCACAGAGGCCTTTACCAGGGAAAGTCAGATAAAAGGGCACTCATGGCTTGCATCCCATTTAAAACAGAGATGAGAGGTGTATAAGGCAAAACATGCTGATGAGCAAGAACAGGTAAGGAGAGAGGAGTACAACTGTGGAGCATCCCAAAGGTGTTGTCAAGGTGCACTGTTTAGACTAAGCCTGAACTGCAAGTGGTCAAACACACAACTTTCTGTCCTCTGCATGAGCTGCTTTGGAAATCAAGTATACAGTTGCCTGTTACCCTGGGGTCCCCTTCTTGTTCTAAGAGGGCAGAACTATGTCCCAGTTAAGAAGCTGTAATCTTATAGACTCCCACTGCCAAAAGGGAGTGTCTCTGCTGATGACAGGGCTGCTTTGGAGGTAACAGGAATGAGTCAGTTTATTCAGTGGGGTTTTTTGAAGATGCATGAAGCCATCAGTTATGATGTGGTCATATCTACAGGCTCTATGTTATACCCATGAGAGCTGAATAGGTCTCTTTAAAAGAGATGTTTACTTCTTCTTCTGGCTTTGTTAGATAAAGACTCCTGGTACATAGGCTTCTAATGAATTGTTTTGGGCAAGTCTTAGTCTGCTTTGGGATTTTGGCCAACAAAAAGAGATACTGATCACGATATCAATTGTTTCTACACAAAACCCCTGACGTTAGTGGATTAAGATCCAGTAGACATGATCCTCAAGGCTGTGCAGAGGAGAAAAGCACAAACTTTTTTTTTTTCTTTCCTCAGTGTAGTCATCCCTTTTGAGATCAGGCTTCTAACATTAAGCCATTTCTTGTTTCTGAAGTAGTAGGTAATTTTTTTGGCAGCATTCCTGCAATCCAAGGAAATGAAAAGCTTATTGCCAGTATTCTGGCCAAATTAAAATGGGATTGGTGCAAAAGCTATGTTGAAGTAACCTATGCAGATAATTTGATCTGGCAGCAAATAAGGTGCTGTTTATAGCCACATTAAGAAGCGTGAGAATGCAGGGGTGGAGCTCCTCAGTGGATTTTGTAGAGAAAGCAAGAAACGCAAAAGAAGGAGACTTGCCTCTTGCCAGCCTCAGGCAAAGAGTCAAGCTTGTGAGGGAACAGCCTAGAGGACAGAGCTGCTGAGAAACACCCAGCCTCCTGCACAAAGAAATGTGTTCCTCCTTCTTTCCCACAGCACAGCAATGCCTGTGAAAAATTACAGCATGTTGGCCAGGGCACAACAATTTTAAAGCTGCATTTAACACACTTGTAACGTATTCAGCTGAGGTTTTTTTTCCTACCTAGTAGTGAGGGTTCTGAAAAGCTGAGGACTTCAGAAGCTATCTGCATTAGTTCTTCTTGAAAGTTATATTTTTAGAAATAATTTATTTTTAAACATATTTTGCCAGTACAAGTAGGCTTTGGAGCCTCTCTGGGCTGCCCACAGGTACGAAAAGCCAAGCCCTGCCTCAAAAAATGCAAGGACTGAGGGAAATACAGGACATGAAAAGGGTTTGGAAAAATTTGCTACAGCCAAGTTTATATGATGCAAGCACACATACTCACATGCAAAGGCGTAATTTTTCTCCAAAATAGATTTGAGACCAGGAGATAAAACTGGTGTTCCATGCCTGCACTTCTAAAAAGCCTGCTTACATGCCCTATGGAGAGAAATAAGAGAACCAGAACATTGCTTGCTTTCATGTGAGAACATAGACATGTATATATGCATATGAACACATGGGAAAAAATATACACATATTTATATATGTGTGTGCCTGTGTACATATTTATAGGTAAGCAGATATTTTAAGTCTCCTGAACCGTAAGTGAATTACTGGTTGCGATCCCTGAGGGCATCAGTGAGTTTCAAAGACAGGAGGAGCCTGGCAAAACCGGCTGCTGGAGAAGGAGCTGGCAAAGGGGCAGCAGCAGCTGCTGGGGACAGGAGTGAGTGGCTGCAGCCAGAGCTGTGCAAATTCCTCACTTGCATTCCTGTCTGGGCACGGAGAAGTGGAAAAACACTTTTTTTTGCTGGACTTGATTTCTTCTTGACTATGCCACTATAGCAACGAGAGAAGGGGCAAAATGCAACATGGGCAAAGAGGTTTTCTCTGGTGGAATGCAAGGACATGGAAACTCACAGCCAGGATCATACTGAGGGGATGATGGGGTTGTCAAGATGCAGAAGGAAGATGATATTACCAGGCATGGTTTATATGACTCAGAAGAGAATAACAGAGGTATTACAATGCAGAAAAGATGAGGACAATGAACTCATGCTAGTGGAGAATGTAGTTCAGCTGCCCATTTCTCCCTCCTCCCTGATTTCTTTTATCAAAAGAATCAAGACAATCCTAGAGGGAGGAGTGAGCCATACTACAGCGATGATAGAGATGGCTGTGATAAAAGAAAAAAAAAGAGAGGGGTGAAAAAAATGTACAAAGGAACAGACCTGATGAAAAAACAATGAAGGCGTCAGAAGAGCAGAGGGAATGTATAAAAGCAGCATAAGAGAAGGATACTTGCAGCAGTGAAATCGTAGATTTCTGTGACTGGCAAACACAATGTCTGAAATAAGAAAGACAGAAACCTGAAAAGTTGGAGCAAGAGTGGCATTAAGGCATTTAAGTGAATACTACTGCTCTGCCTGGGATCAATTGAAAACTATAAGACCATAAGCAGATGGTTAACAGGTAGTGTGGATGTCTTGATGGGTGCTGAAGCTTCTGAAGCCAGATATTACAATAGCAATGACACCAGAGATACAGAGGAATCTGTATTTTTTGCTGCTTATTTCTAGATGCACCTCACCCACATGATAAAACTTTAAAAATAGAACAGATTTTCATCACTGAGAAAAAAACACGGAATTTCTCTTAAGTCTTAATCTTATTAAACATTGGGGACTTAATGTTAAAATCACTAGTCCATATGAGAAGGCCAGATCAAACTGCTAGCCTTCAGTACTCTAGGATAAAGAAAATTATGGCTTACATGATTATCAGGCTTATGGGTTTTATGTTTTCAGTTTCACATTTAAACATCCTCCTTTCTTAAATTTAAAACCACACTATTATATTTACACTTTTATGTTTAAAACTACTTCACACAAAGTCACTCAAAGCATTTTGCAATTCTGAGATCTTAAACTGACATTCAACTCCAGAATGAGCAAAACCAGAGAATTAAGAATCTGACTCTCTTCTCAGATGGCTATCAAGAAAAGTACCTGTAAACCCAGTGGAATTGTGCCAATATAAAATACATGTGAGTGAAAGGCGAGTCGGTTCTGGATGTCCACAGAGAATGGTTGTAAACAAGGTGTCAACACATTTCCTCCTGATGCTGGTATGAAGGCCTTGTTAACACAGAGTGATGACACTTGAATTGTCATGGAGCTGCGTCACTCGTTTTCAGCAGAGGACAGATATGTCAAGATTTTAGACAGGATGAAAGTAGAGCTAGATCTGCTTATAATCATGCATGACCAGCTGCTCTGAAGCAGTAACAACTCTATGTGTGGAAGCAGTGCACAGAAGTGATGAATGTGTATAGCAGTCTGCAATTGGAGTACATTTAAACAATGATCCCAGGCTAAACAGCCTGGAGAATTGTAAATCTTTTACAAAATTGATGTTATACCAGGGAAATGGCTGATATTGTCTTGTTTATGCATATAGAACAGTTATCAAGCATTTACTGTACTAAGACAATAGGACTGGAAAAGTAAGTTTAAATAAAATTAAATGTCCCAGATAGCTTGTCCCAGAAAACCTACTTCAGACTTTAGATGCAATATGCCTAGCCTGAAAAACACAGATGAGAAAGAAAACAGACTTCAAAAACTTTGTCAGAAACTCTGTGTGCAAAAATAGAAAGTTAAGGTTTTAACAAATGATTGCTAGTTCACTAACATAGGTCTAATTTACAAACCAGCAGCTTTACTGAAGAAAATGTATCCAGCTAAATATATATTGTGATATCAAACTCCCCAGCCAGCCTACTGAAAACTTCTCACTAGTTTAAAAGATGTACGATTTTATCTGTGTGCTAAGATCTACTTTGTCCTACAAAATGAACTACTAAATTAGTTTTAATCTTTGATATTTAATTTTGTAAGGAACTGCTACCTTTCTGTCTGTAAGACATTCCTCTATGTCATCCATATAGTGATAGAAGCAGTGTCATTTTCTAGTGTTACAATCTCCCTCCAAGCCAACAGCAGAGCTACATTTGGAAACATTTTTGATTTGCAGACTCTATTTCATACAGTCACCCACGAAGCTCAAGAAGATACTCCTTTCCTAAACAAACCAACCTTTTCCTCCAAAGGGCTGTTTGGAATTTCCTGATTCATTATACTTGCAGAGCCAGACAGTTTTAACTAAATTTTTTAAATGAGAAAAAAACACTCACAAAAAACCCCACAGGTACTGGTGAGGTCCTCTAGAGGTGTCAGTATCCTTTCTTGATAAGAGAAGAAAATTAACAGGTTAATTTATACTGGGAACCTATCTTTAAGATGGCTGATGTTAGCAGAGAGACTCCAGCTCTTCCAACTCTGTATCAGGAAGATACAGGATATATTCCATGCAAAAGTTTACATTGTTGCTCGACAAAACAGAAGCAATCAAAATAAAATTATTTCCTGAAGAAGATTCTGGAGAGAACATGGTTTTCAATAGATGGTGCTCACAACAGCCTGTAACTGTGACATTCCCACAAAGTGGCTGCGTAAAGTCACAAAGTTGAATTCTGCCTATACACATTTTTTTATACTAAACAGTGCCAAACATTCTTGCTTTACACAACTAATTTCAATTATTACTCAAGCAGTGACACACCTACTACTGCCATGCTCTGGTCAGTCATGCTGGTTAATTGGTAACTACCTGATCTGAAATGCTTTGTAATGCACACATTTGTTCCTCTTCTTTCAAGTATCTTATTTCAATTCAAATTTCCCAATACACCTCTGGATACTTCCAAGCTTAACTCCCATTGGTATTAATCTCTCTCCTGGATGGGACGACAGGTCTCAATAAGGCAACAAATAATTTTTATAGACTCTGTGAGTTCTCTCTCACTGCCATGGTTGTGTGAAATCACATGAAGTGGTCTCAGTGTACTATGTCTGGCCCCATCCATGTCCACAAACACTGGCATGCAATCGTGGTGTGTTAATCTATTTTTCACCTGCTAAGCACTTGGTTTTGAATTTCACCTTTCTTTTGTTCCACATTAAAAAATCTTCTGGAAGCATGCAGGGTAGACATTCTCTATTTTTGTTGCTGCTACTGCTGCTGCTTTTGACTGTTCTTAGTTTGGGAGAACCAACAGAAAATGTTTTTCTTGTGTTCTGGTAGATTTGTTTACCCAAAACTACCTCAGTATTACATAAAGATTTTCTAGGAGCAATGGAAAACAAAAATATAATGCTTAACATAGTACTTAAAAGCTGTTCTTGATTTACGTTCTGGAGTTGGAAAGATGCTTGTGTTGTTTATGTGTTCTTTGGAAAGATTTGATTTCCTCTCATTGGCAGAATTTTTTGAATGAACATTTTCCAATTACATAATTATGTCATGTACATCACATATTTTACACCTTTACTCTCAACATCTTTTTGGTCTGACTGTAGTGTAGGTAATATAAATATAAAACAGATACTAAACAAGTAACTTTATTTTGTACAAACAAGGATTTTCTTTAACTTGTTTGACAGTTTTTTAATGTAGTGTGTAAAACCTCCAATTTTTCTGTTGTTAGAATAAAATGCAATAGGATCAAACCTGAAAAAGGGAGGCACAGAATGGAATCAACTGATTCTAAGTATAAAAATAAAATAATCTTTCTAGCTAGGTGATGCTACGTGTAAAGGCAAGATAAATTAGCTTTGGTATCAGGATAAATTAGCTACAGTATCATACATTTCTTTTGCAATCAAATTAAGGCTTACAAAAATAAATGAGGTTATGCTCAGAACTAAATGGCTAATAGCTCTTTGAGGCAAGATTTGTGTTGCTTGTTACTTTTTGAGTTACATATTTATTTTCTGCTTTGGATGGTGAAATATAATCTAGCAGTCAAGCAAATATATGGGGTTTTTGGTTTGTGTTTTTTGCATTCTTATGTAATTTTTCTCAAGAACCAAACAACCTGATTTTTGCAATCAATAGAAAGAACGTTAGGCTGCTCTACAGAGTAGCAATCACAACACAAATTACTCTCAGCAAGCAAAATCTGACCTGTGCAGTCAAGGAGTGAGGACTGTTAATGTTCAGTTAGAAAAAAATAAACACATCCTGTAATATTTTATTAATTGGCCTTAAAATACTTATTATTTTTATTGACTGTATACATAATAAATCTTACTTTGTCTACTTATCTCAAAAATTATATGCAATACAAATGCAAGAGAAGCTTTTGATAATCTAGGTGAGGAGCTGAAATTTGGTAATACAGGGCACTCAAATCAGACACAAAATGCTTCAGACAAGAACTACCTGCTGGAAGTTGAAGCTAGACAAATTCAGACCAGAAATTAAGACAAAGTATTATAACAAAGGGGATAGACACTGAAGTTCAACACAGGAGGCTTATGAGGAATTCTCTACCTCTGGGAATATGATTGATTGGTTTTTTTTAAATATCCTCTATTTCCAGTACTGATGTAGGGTCTAAAGAAGAATTTTTCTTTAGTGAATCCTAGGGCATGTATTACACAGGACTTCAGACCAGGTGATCACCACAGAGCCATCTGAACTCAAAATCTAAGAATCTGCATGTTGAAACAGCTTTGAAATCTCTGTGCTGATGGGCACTTGTCCCAGGTAGATGCTGGAAGTTCTGGGTTAATTTACATTTTGACCCATTTGATAGATTTGGAGCTTCTGCTGGAGAATACTCTCTTGACCCACTTTTGCAGTTGTCTCCATTTCTGACAATAGCTGCATCTTCTCTCCTTTTCTCTTGCTCACTGTTGGGATGCTGCTGTACAAGGTGAACTTTGAAGAGACAGTCTAGATGCAGAAGCTGTCTAACAAGAAAAATGCCTGTAGGCTGAAAATAGAATGGATGATCTAGATCTGGCTGATAAATTGGTTATATGAAGGATATCTCAGTCGATTTTCAAATACAGAACAAGGACAACACTGATAAAAGAGCATTGATTAGGAAAGCTTGCTAGGTGAAACAACAGGTAACAGAAAGGAGATCGAAGTCACCAGGTAGCACAGATTTGACTAATTCTTGTATACAGCTTTAACTGCTCCCACTTCACCATCTTGTTTAGATGTGTGAGTTTTTTATCTTTTTGACAGATGGGCTAGAAAGACAAAACCTACAGGAGGATCTAAATTACCAAATAGAGCTGTCAACTTTTTGTGTCACTTGTGTGTGACTGGAGATTCCTGGAGATACAAGTAGTTTGTTCCCTTCACACCAAAAGTGAGAAGGAGTCTTCCTGACCCACTCTCACAGCTCGTGTTCAGAGTATCAATCCGTTCTTCCACAAGGTAATAATTTCTTTCTGACAAATTTGTTTGTGCCTGCCAGATTCTTTCATATTGCATATGTAAAGGGTACCCAATATGTTGTGAAAAAGTCTTCAGAAACTGACAAAGATTCCTTGGTATTACTAAATGGAATAGGAAACCTTAACTGTGGTGTGCAGTCTATTTATTCATGGAGAAATCCATCTTCCCAGAGCTTTGCTCCATAAACATTTCTACCTATCCCTTCAGTCCACACGTCCTTATCTATGCTGTGCCCTCACCTGATACTGATGGGCCATGTCAAATACTGGTTTCCCTCTCAATCTCAACACATTCTTCCTTACCACATCCTTCCCCTGCTCCTGGCTTTCAGCACGGTCAGCAACAGTATCAAAGTCTGCAAAGCCTCAAAAATGAAAAGATGGGGCAATGGTAGCCTGAGGGAATGAAGTCACAGACAGCTGTGAGTGGGAGGAAAGGTTAGGGCTTGTCACGGATGTGCAAAGATGCTCTCTCCACAGCACTGCTGAGGAGAGCCCCACGCAGGCTTGCAGCATTCATGTTATTCTTGCCCAGGGCTCTGCTAAAATTAGTGTCAGTCTCAAAGGAAACATGCAACCCTTAAAGATACAAAGCCAAATTTTTTGCAAGCACTGGCTATACACCCTATGAACCAATGATTAAGAAGCATCAAACCACTGATTTGAAACAGATTTTAAAGATGCAGACTGTAGACATGTAGTTCTGTTGATCTGGTCCAAGATCACAGGGGACAGCACAGCAAAGTTTTGTTTCCTAATTAGACCTGCTTGGGGAGCACATTTATTTAAAGCTCTACCAGAACCATGCTGGTATTGAACATTACCACTCAGGGCACAGAGAATTCCATGTTTGCCATAATCTCTGGTACACACAAGTCAGTTTCATTAGAAGTCCTTCTTCTGCTATAAAGAAAAGCAACACTGGGATGTTCTGTCTACTTCTCCAGGATCTGTATCAAAATAGAAATTACCTTCAAAATCACTTAAGGAGAAGAAAGTTACTTATTATGAGCCATATGGGAAAGGAGGACTCAAGCAGACTGCTTCTGTTTCTTTCTCTCAACTGAAGACGACTGTAGTCTGGTTGTTTTTCAAGTTTCTGCATTAATGTTTGCTTATATCTAGGTGAAAAAAAGAAAAAATAAAATCCCAAACCCAACCAACCCGTGTATGACGTGTCTGGCCTAAGCTGACACGCATACTGCATGGGTGATTTATATTTAGAGCAAGACCCAGAGGTGTCTAAAGCCATCTACTTTCAAAAGCAGAAGTTGTCATGTTCTTAATCTGCTCTTAAAGAAAACTGGACCTCAGCATTACTTTCTGCATAAAACATACAATTCTCAGAAGAAAGAGCACATGTGAAGTCCAGAGTTCAGTGAGGCACCTGATGTCATCATGCTTTAAGCTTTTAGATGAGTGGTCAGGGCAATTTGTTTTAGTCAGTGAGTTGTAGGAACAGCATTTATGCAACAAATAGACATTCTTCCGCAAGTTACTGGTAAGTGCATTGATTGTAGATTGCTTGGCTTTTTGGGAATTAGGTTTCCCTGCTTCCATCTGATGCTTGTGGCAGAGGTGCTGTGTTGGGTGCTGTTTTCTAAGCTGATGTCTTCCTCACAGCTGCTGGAGCCACAGCATGTCCCTAGGGCATCTTCTCTGCCTGAGCTTCTGTCTTTTGCAGCTACTGTCATTTCAAAGACTTCACATCACAGTGCTTGGGGAACATAGGAAATGAAAATGCCTCCTTCGGTGAGATCTGCTTGCTTGAGGTTAACTGTTGTTGTTTTTCCCCAAGCAAATGTTTCCTGGGGATGTGTTCAAAGAATGTCATGTTTCATGGCTGAGATATTCTGTTGATCCTCAGCTACCCTCTCCTGTAGATCATAGAGGATTTTGCTCCACAGTGGCAAAGGGTTCAAATTTTCAGGATAGGTGAAAATAAATTGAGGAAGTTTCTTCTCTCCATACTGATCTGCATATCAAAACTTCTAAACATTAATGTCTTTCTCTGTAAAGACCATGAAGCAGTCAGGTGCCCTGCCTGATATTGATGGCCACTATGAATGGCCTTCTTGTCAAACAAGTTCCTCTCCACTGCTATTAATTCCCTCAAAGTAAGCAGGGTGGGTCATTACATTCAACTGGTGTTGTTTCAGCACATCTGATTGTATGACAGTTGAATATTTACTCAGAAATCTTATTTCTCAAGGGATCAATGCATTTTGATCACTTATCTTTCAATTAAAAAAATAAATATGCACATATATGAAACAGTACATATACATCTTTGTACTTCAACTTTCAGTCTGAAAAGAGAAAGCTCTTCTGAAATGAATGTCATAGGAAAACCCTAGGAAATATACCAATTTTGCATTCTTACATGATTTGGGAAAAGCTGTGGAGCAGTGGGGAGTTTCTATTTTATGTCTCAGAGGCAGCAAACACAACCTTGGCTAAAAGACAAAAGAGGAAAATTATTTTTAAAAATACATTATAAAAATAATCAGCTATCCTTGGGAGAGGTGTGCTCCCCTTCTATCAGCTCCTGCCTCTGGTCTGCTTCTCATGGTTCTAGCAGTTTTTCAATGGAGACTTCCATCTCTAAAATGAAAAAAGAAAGAAAAAGTTAGTAGCACATATTGATACTGAATTACTTCATTAAAAAGCATCTAGGGAGGAGCACTTGCTATGAAAAAATTGTTTTCACTTTCCTTTTGGCAGATATGTGTTACATCTCTGTTCAGTGGCACTGCCCAGGTACTGAAGACATCTTAGTTAGATCTGTGTTGTAACCTCACATCACATATGGCCTGTGTTACGTTTCAGAAATAGATCATTTAATACATATTCTTGAAATTGAAGTTTAGGTAAGTTACCTGTCTAGCACCCCATTAAAACTTGCAGGAGAGGACATATTTTTACTGCCAGAATGAATCTTTATGTATACAGTGGTTCACAAATTACTTTCTTTGACTATGCCATTTTGAGGTGCCATTAGGTTCAGAAGCTCTGAACTGTTGTCAATTTGCAACAAGTGTTTCTCAGGAATGTGGAGTCCTTCATACTATCCTGCTTATCTCACAGCAACGAGAAGATTGGTGTGCCTTACTGAGCAGAAGTGCAAGGTGAAAATTTTATCCAGAAGGCTAACTGGGAAGATGGTATTGCAACAATGAACACTCAGCTGCTAGGGTAACATTCATTTTACAGTCCTCCATGCCAACAAAAAGCATAGGACTGGAAGCAGATGACTTGAGCAAATGGGAAGAACTCAACCCTACAACTGCAGACTGGATACATCTGTTAATTTGGGTGGGAGGGAAGGAAGGACCCAGAAAAGAAAAGGACAACAGAATTAAACAAAATACAGATTTAGCAAAAACTGATTAACCTAGAGAGCTTTCAGGAAATCAGTTACTTAGAAATTTTAAATTTACTTTTTTTTCCTAATTTTAATTTACCTATCAGGGCCCTAATTCCTTTACCAACAGGCTGTCACTAGCTGGGTTCCCATTCCCCTGTGCATCCTTGTGCTGTGGCAACTCTCATGGGTAAATCTCCCAGACACAAATTCTGCAGCTGAAGGGGTATGACTAGCCCAGAGCCTTCAGGAAAGAAACTGAAGAGGCAGGAAATTTTCACTCAGGAAAAGCCCCCTGAAACTTTGCTCAGCACTCTTAAGACCACTGATACTGTCCAGTCATTCTCTCACACTTTCAGCTCTGCTTTTGCCCAGCTGATGCCCTGCAGACAGTAGGGCTCCAATCTTCACCCACTAATTCCTGGAAGGGAACAGCCCTGTACTGACATCACTTGCTGGGAGACAGACAGCTGTGTCCCTGTCTGCAGCCTCCTCACTGACAGAAAGACAACACCAGGAAAGTAAACAAAGACCAGAAGGAGATGAAATGTTGAATTAAAAGAGGAGAGCACAAGTGGAAGCAGCACTGAATGGAGAGACAGAAAAAGGCAAAGGTCACACTACCGGGAAGCTAATGTCAGAAAATAAAAGATGATTGTGTTTTGCTGCTCTGCTTCATCCTCTTTTCTTTTCATACGTAGCTTTTCATAATCTTTTTCATGTTATCTTTCCTACCCTTGTTTTCTTCCTTTCTTGTCTCTTGGCTTTTTACAGCCTGTTTTTCCAGTATGTTTTATGTTTACAGAAACAAATCATTAGCCTTTGCAAACTGAAGTTAAACACTATTTGAAAATACCCATCTGATTCAAAATACTCACCAAAACTTTGCATATTGCATGACTGGGGAGACAGAATATTACTGTGCTTTGTGCAACATTAAAAACACACTTTTAAAGTCTAACCTCACAGCAGTAGTCTTTCTCACCTTTAATTTCTCTTTGAAACACTTTCTCTTTGACCCAGTGAGTCATGGATTCCTGTTTCCAGATTCAGCAGCTTGAAGTTTGTTGCACACCTTCAGAGGCTGAAGGCCCAATGCACTGAACTTTGCCAAATGAGTGCTTTTGCCATAATTTTACTGTACAGAAGGGGAGTCTGTGATGACAGTGACTCTTTTGCTCTAAAGAATATGGAGATGACATTTTCAGAAGATGTTCTTGAACTGGCCAGCTCATGCAGGGAGAGATCTTCTAGGTAGTTGTGTGACCTATGGTATCTATCTCTGCTTTGACACCACAGCACACTTTGCCAAGCCCTTGAATGGGCATTGGAACCTATCTTTTCCACCACATGTGATCTCCTTTTATGAGCTAGATGCCTGTTAGGCCTAGCCCCACATTTTAATGTTGCCCATTTCACACACAACTAAATCTGTTTATAGGGAGTTACCTGTAGGTAGCAACCTCTGCCTTTCTGTAAATTAAAATTAATATCTCAGCTAAGCAAAAAATGTGTTCTATAATTTAAAGCTGGGATCCTAATTACATGGGGAACTGTGTGTGAATGGTCTCTTTGAAATCATTGGAATTCATTTCACTAATAAAATAGCACACATACTGAAGTGTCCCCTTGGGCCTCTTTTCTCTATCTGTAGAATGCCTGCAGGAATTTTCCTTTGTTTACTTAATTTTCCAAATTATACAGTGATTTTAAGTTTCAATTTTCTGAATTTATTGTTAACTGTTTGTGTGTTAATGTGCACATTTATTCCTTTGGAAAGATATTACAAATGATGATAGTAAATTAAAGCCTCTGTTTCATTTTCACATCATGTATTTTCTATTCTTCTTTTCCCACCCTTCACACCCGAATACACACATCCTCCAAGCATTCACTAAGCAGTGTAAAAGAGAGGATGGACACCTTAGGGTACTTCCATACCAAAGAAAGTGTAGTAAGGTACTGAAGAGGACATTGAGAAGACCCCTCTTAATCTTCCCTCCACACTATAAATGCTTGCACATCCCTTCTTGTCTCTCAAATATCAGTCTGACTATGTCCCCTTGAAATTCTTTTTTACACTTCTGCAATAAATGGAGAAGGGTAAAGAGGCTCATTGCAGAAGAAAAAGTACCATATGTGTTGCACATACTATTCTTAGGAAACACAGCCAGGGGCTTCTTGTATGTACATTCAAGAGCTGCAGCCTGTGTTTCCCATGGTTAGCCCATGTAGGGTTTACACCCTGCAAAAGAGGGAGCTGAAGAACTTTTCACAGCTGTCTGATACCTTCAATTCCCACTCAGTTTAATTCAGCACATCAGGTTAGTTCTTTTTTTGTTGCCCTAACAAACCTTAATTATATTTTAATGAGAAAACTCTTTCCCAGCATGTAGCCTTAATTTTGCTTTTCAGCAGGTGGCTCATGGTTTAGCTCAAAAGTCACCATGTAAATCCTGACAGTAGATTATACTAGTTAATAATATAACACTCAGACCCTAGGACTTAATGATTCATTTTCCTTTTATTATTAATAATTTCTGCCTAGAGAAATCCTAGGTGAGGAAAAGAACTTGGTCAGAGTTCTTTTGGATTTTGAGTTCCTCTGACCCATTATCTTTTAATTATGTCTCAGTTTTGTGCTTTCATAGGGTAGTGATTTTTATGATTTTAATGAGCTTTAACACAAGTGAGTGAAATATGTAATTTCTCAATTTCAGTACACCCTATGAGATATTTGGCTTCCTAACTCAGGGGAGCTGAAACTTCTCAGCATCTGACAGAATTAAATCCCAGCTTCTATGAAACACTGCTGTGAAGAGTAGCCGAGTCCCATAAACCCTTTAAAGTTAAGTCTGTTTCATTTCACATGTGGAATTGGACAAGCAAAGGTTACCAGTGTTTCAACAGCAGGGACTAACACCATGTGTGAACAGCTGGTTTTGAAACAGAGTAGCCCACACAATGAGTGCAAGAAAGATTACACTGAGCTTCTATGTTGATTTTCAAGGTGGTTAGAAGAGGAAACTGAATTCAGAAATGACATGAGGTTTAACAAGTTTGTTAGTCTCCAAAACAGTTTGCTAGAAATCCTAAGCATCATCTGCAAACTAAACTTGCAGTAACAGTTGTTTTATAGGACCTTTTTAGCAAAGACTGACATTCAAGCGATAGGAGACCCAGTAGTTTTAATTTATGGCTCTGCAATGATATCTTCTTTATTTGTGTAGCTGAGGGAACAGAGGAGCTTCACAACATGGTGGGAAGTGTCCCCAGAAGAAGAAGAGCCAAAACCACATAGATAATTTCCTTATTTTCTTCTTCTCGAGGTTCACTTTTCTCCTGAGTACATAAAGAAAGGTGTGCCATCAGCTGAAAAGATTCAGCCAGCATTAGGCCTTTTCCCTGAGATTAGTTTTATATTAATGCCACTCTACTGACTCCATCAGAATTGCTTCTGCTGTATGAGACAGGAAAACAGGAATCTTTCTCCTCCCCTTGCACATGTTGGAAGTATACATGAAGGAATAAGTCTAATGTTCTAATGAATATCAATTCTATAAGAAACTAGAAGTTATATAGGAAATATATAATACAGAAATTTAGAAACATTGGCATAGTCTGGTGAAAAGGAAAAGTATTTTACTTAATATGCATTTGACAGCACTAAAATACAAATATATTGTGAGACAATCTCCCATAAAATAGCTGTAATAGAAGAAGAATAAAAATTATTTGTATACTTGCAGACTTACAGGATCTCAGAGATTCTTTTCAGGGTGTACTCACTGACCAGTAAAACATCCTGTGTTGTGTCTTAGTACTGTAATAGAAATTGTGAATTATGTGTTCTTAAACCCTCAAACACAAAATGAAATTTAACCTCAATAGAACATACACTGGAATGAAGGCCAACAAACATCCGAACCTGGCAAGCCAGTTTATCTTCATATACTCTTATGTCAATATGAATATATACAAGCAAGTTGACTTGTGGCAGTAACTCTGCACTCTTGCTCTGAATACATAACTTTATCTTTTATAATTGCACTGAAATACAATATTTATTCCAAGTTGAAGACACTCTGCTGGGAATTTTTTTGTTTCTGGGAACAGCAGAGAGAGAGAGTAGAGTTGCAAACCTTACACGTGTACCACAGAGTGAAGTGCATGTTTGACAGCTAGTCGAGTCCTGACTGGTGTGCTTTCCATCTGCAGTGCTAGCATTTGTAGGTTGCTGTATTTTGAAGTGCCTACACTGCTCTCAGAATGATCTGCTGAAAGACAACACTGTAGTATACACAGTCCTGCTCATATCTAAATTATCCACAACAAATTAATGAGAACCTGGTGCTGATTGTGTTCAGGATGTCCTGAGGTAACCACTTAGGGGTTTAAGGGTTTACTTTTAAAATACATATTACTGTCTGAGACAACAAGCTTGGACCTATGTTTAATTAATGGTGAGACATATTCTAAGTGTTTTAATGTCTCCAGCTCACCATCTAAGGTCTGCTTCACAAGAACATTTAAAAAGATGTTGAGAATGAGTAAAGATCCTCCTTCATGCAAATTCTGCTTAGTAGGAGGGGATGATTAAAAGGTGGCAGAAAACCACATTTTTACTTCTTGTGTTCTAGGCTTGTCTTAATTCTACTTTTCATAGAATCACAAAATCATTTAGGTTGAGAAAGATCCCTAAGTTTATCAGATCCAAAAACTAACCTAGCACTACCAAGTCTATCACTAAACCATGTCACTAAGTGCCATGTCTTCCAACCTCCTGATGCTTGAGGAGCCTTGTATTTGCTTTACCTAGCAGTCATTTATCTACACCCAAAATAGTTTGCTGTGCCTGGTGAGAACGGACAGAGCATAGCAAGGTGCTGAGCAATCATTGCACCCGTCACTGTGGGAGCCCCACAGTGTCACCACCACCACTTTGGACATGCATGGCTTCTCAGGAATTCCCTGGTGCCTGACCACATAAGCATTTGCTAATACCACAGTGGCAGAGATGCTTTGTGACTGACCAGCCAGCCTTGCTTGCCCGACAACTACATACCAAAGTCACATTTAATTAAACCCTAACGTATCCACTTTGGAGAGGTAAGTGGTCTGGCATACAAGATCCCACAGGGTTGCTAAGGAGGCACAGTGCTGTAACAGGGCAACTAGATACGCACTGGGTCCCCAGGCAGCCTGGCAAAACAGACCTCAGCAACCCCTCTAACAGTCTGCTTAGAATTAATACCTGTCTTGGTCACAAGGGCCCTGACCAAATGGCTCAAGAAACACAGTATGCTCTATATCTCTCCACACTGTACTAGTATAGTATCTTCAATAATGCATTTTGATGTACTTTGTGGGCATGAATTCTTTTAGACAAGGTTTTACAGATAGCATGTTTTATTCTAGAATGTTCTGGTTCTGTTGGGCTTTTTTAAAAATGAATTTTAATTTTGTAATTTAATGGTTGTGATTTTGCCACTTTATTTTTACCAAGTAGTTGTTAGTTGTTGTACTGGAACACTTGGTACAGTTTATAATGGGACAATGATATCTGTAACAGACTAACCTAAGCCTCTTCAAGACAGGTGTGGCAAGCAGCCTTCTGATTCTCCCCAGCACCTCCAACTGCCTGTTCACCATATTCCTTAGGTGCCCACTGTGGTACAGAACCAGCCTCTGTCCCAACCGAGTTGGCACTTTCTAGCCAGCAGGCCTCTTTGGGTACTGCAGGAACTCAGCACTTCTATACAACGAATCATTATGACTACAGAGAAGCTTTAAAATACTCTAAAATATGCATCACCTCTTTGGCCATCATATGGGAACTCACATCTTCCAAATTTTACATAATACCTGCTTATCACCTCTTTTGTGTATTTAGCTTACTTATATATTCTACCAACTTATACATACTTATGCACAACCTATACAGTTCACTTATACATAACTTAAAGCTTATACATCTTACTCACTATCTTATACATGCTACTCTACTTATACAATTTATTTTTTACTTAACACAGCACATACACATTTTTCTTACTTGTACTTATGCTTACTTAACACAGTCCTTCTACCCAATACAGTACTTATACATTTTACCTTACTAATACCTTTTACAACTTAACCATAACACAGAACACATACATTTTGCAACTGCAGTGCATGAGATTACACATTACTTGATTAGTCCCTCTACTTTGTCCAAGAGCCACACACACAATTTCCAGATAATAGGATTGGTTCCTAATCCAGTGCAGCACAGTTCTGTCTATCTATTTGTTACTGTCTTGGTATTTAGCCTTTCAGCTTCTCCTTTACAAATTCAGCACAGCTTACCTTTCAGGGCTCAATGAATTCCTAAGGGCTCTAACAGGTGGGCTCCACATTCAGGCAGAGTCAAGATAATGGCAATAACAAAACCCATCCAGTGACCAGCAGCCAAGTTAGTCCAGGAAATCCAAACAACCAGGCAGCAAAGAACCAGACACAATCTAACTCCACCTCCCTCCTCTTCTTCTTCTCTCCCACTGAACCTTCTGGCTGGGCTTAAAAACCTTCCAGGAGCTGATCTGCTACACCTGAAGTTGGATGGCCAGGTGAAGCTGGTGAGGGTAATTCCAGCCTGGTCTCTCTCTGAGGGCTCCAATAGGAATAACTACAGATAGTTTGGCTGGGGCACACTGTCATGGTTCAAAACACCTTACAACAGGGTACCCATCTGGAAATTTCAAATATTTCTCTTAAAAATAACCGCTTTGATGACACTACCTTACAAATCTCTTGCAAGTACCAGTTGGGCCTGTTGGAGCAGGTCGAGAGGAAGGCAACAAAAATGACCAGAGTAGTGGAGCACCTCCACTGTGAAGACAGCCTAAGACAGGCAGGGTTGTTCAGCCTGGAGAAGAAAAGGCTCCAGGGAAACCTTATTGAGGCCTTTTGACACTTAAAGGGGACTCAAGACAATGATGATGGAGACAACATTTTTGGTAGGACCTGTTGTGATAGGAAAAGGGGTACAGTTTTTATACTCAAAGGGGGTAAATTTAGACTAGATATGAGGAAGAAATCTTTTACAAGGGTGATGAAACAGTGGCACAGTGCCACCAGAGAGGTGGGGACATTCAAAGTCAGGTTGGAAGGGGCTCTGAGCAACCTGATCTAGTTGAAACTGTCCTTGCTCATTGCAAGGGGTTGGACTAGAAGCCTTTAAAAGCCCCTTCCAACCTAAACTATTCTATGATTGTAAGTAGTCTGTCACTCAAGAATACTCAGTGGATTTGTTTGAAAGAAAGGGAAGACTAATCTTCTTTACAGGTTAGTTCACACCTTCGGGTAATAAAAGCTGAGTGATCAGGAAAAAGGATCAATAAAATTCTGGCTTTTTAATTTCTCAGCACCGTACACTTTCTCCTGTCAGGTGCCTAACACTTATCCCTCTGCTGGGAACTGAAGCCTGTTGATCTCATCCTATGTAGCACTGGCCTGGAAAGTGCTGATATGCTCACTATGGCCAGTATGAGAAAGAAAGTTTTGTGGACACTCAACAGGAAATAGCTCAGATTTCTGAGCGTAAGACTTGGCATGAAAGAATTAACCTTTGCTTTGTCTTTGAATATTTAGGTTTTGCTTTCTTCTTTTCTTTGTATATCTGCCTCTATGATTTTGAAGAGGGCTGTTAAAGGCATTGTTATTTGTGGCCAAGGTATTTTGTGATTGTATTAGCATGTTCCTCTTCTATATCAACCTAAATCCTGCATGAAAGGGGCTTTTAAACTGACGTTTCTTGCTTTGCATTTGGAAGGAATCAAGGTGGGCTTGCCCTTGAGTTGCACTTCAGACTCCATCAGATACTATCCTTGACAGCAAAAGTCAGGATGGGTTGTGGGTGGAGAAAGAGACAGAGAGGCATCCCAGCAGGCCCAAGGGCACTCGCAGGATTCAAGACTAACGCTTACAGCACATGCAATATCAGAGTAGCTGGACAGGTACCAATGTGATGTGTTCCCACTGAGTTAATTTAAATATTGTTTACTATGTGAAGGACTACCTCCATTTTTCACACAGTCTTCACAGCAGTCCAAGAGTGTTTGAATAAACAGTGGAAAGCATACTGTGTATGGTGTACCCGACTGGAAAGGAGTTGAAACTCTTAGCAGGTTTTGTCTTATCTCAGTGTTTAGGTGCAAATAACCTTAGAACATGCATGAAACCATCTGTGACACTGACAGTCAAAAAGACACATCATTCAAGATGAAGAACTCCTGCAAGCCCTACAGAAAGATAATTGGTATAAATTCCAATTTTTTATCCAGCCTGAGAGTGAACAAACTTCCCCTCCTCCCCTTCCCTCCCTAGACTAACTAGAAAAGTATCTTTTTTTTTTCTATCTGCCATCCCTGAAACATTTAAGGTATCTCAGAAGACTAATGTTACCACAGTGTTTAATATGCAGATACCTTTGATGTGCATGTACTGCTTGTGAAAATGATGAGAAAATACAGAAAGTAACCAGAAAACACCAGTTAATACACCTGGCAGCCAATGGGAAGGGACATTGGGAGTGCCTGTGGACATCTGGGGGATATTGAGGAAGACAAAGCTTTCTTTCAGCTACAGCGAAGGGAAAAGATTAGGTGGGTGTGGACAGGAGAAGGTATGATTGTTTTCTCTAAGTGACAGGAGGGGTTAGGGAAATTGTTTATTTCTTTGTACCAGAACAGGAAATGTCTTTGCTTATGAATGTATCTGTGGCACTGGAAGAGGAAAAGAAATTGATTTATTTATTTTCTTTTTCTTAGACATAGGGGAAAATCATTTTTTCTGTCTTTTCTGTGGAAGGGAATGAACAGAGATCCATACATCTAACCAGCTGTTTCAAAAAGAAAAACCTGCGACGTCTGTATGGACTTCAAAAAGGGCTGAACATAGGTAGGACAGTTCATTTCAACGCTTTTCCAAGCGGGGCAAATGTTTAGTCTTCTATTTTTGGCAGTAATGACGTTCGAACTGACAAACCAGGAATTCAAAGCATTGTACTCCACAAAGCACGTCGTGCAGCTTGGAAAACAAGGCAAATAACGCCCCTCGCACTCTCATTCTAGGCTGAGGCATTTACGCCTCCAGGGCAATCCAAAAAGCTTTTTCCCTAATTCCCTTTTTTTTTTTTTTTTAAGTTTTCCCTTCAACACTACGCGTTTCAAGTAATTTATCCTTCGTCCCACGGGGCCACCTTTGTCCTTCCGGGCTAACAGAGCGGTCCCTGCCGCCCGACGAGCTGGCGATCCCCCGGCTCCTCTGCCCCCACACGCGATTCCCACACACTCCGGTTTCCCCGCGGGCATCGCCGCCTCCCCCTCGTGCACACGGGCGCTGCCAGGGCGGGGGCTGCCCGGGCTGCCGGAGCCCGTCCCGCCCTGCCCGGGCCAACATGGCTGTGCGGTGCCCAACGGCCGGCGCGCCTGGCCCCGCGCGGCAGGGCCGTTGTGCGGCAGCGCCGCGGGGCCGTTGTGCGGGCGGGCGGGAGGGGGTGGGTGGACGTGCGGCGCCCAAGGGGAGCCGCGGGCCGCGCCGCCTCCGCGGCGGCGGAGCGGTAGGGAACAGGAGGGACCGGCGGGGAGGGACGGAAAGAGGGCACGTGGCCGACGGGGCGGGGACTGCCGATCCTGTACGCTGTTTGTCCCCGCTCCGCCGCGCGAGGAGGAGGGTCCTGTCCGGCTGCCTGCTGCTGCCCCCTCCTCCGTGCGAGGGGACCGGGGCGACCGGGGCGGGGGCGGGGGAGGTGATGAGCTTGGGCCGGGGGCTGCGGCGGCGGCGCGGCGGCTGCTGCTGCTGCTGCTGCGGCGGGAGGCGACGGCGGGCCGTTGGAGGGTCTGTCCGGCCGGCCCGGGGCCAGGGGGATGCAGCGCAGGACGTGTCTGGGTCTGGGTGTAGCTGATCGGAGAAGAGAGGCAGACGCCGCCCGGAGAGGCCGAGGAGCAGCGGAGGAGAGCCACCCTGACATGCCTTTTCCTCTCCCTCCTCTCCAGCGGCCATGTTAACCAGAAAACCCTCAGCTAGCGCCGCTGCTGGTGCTGCCTACCCAGCCGGTAAGGGGAGCGAGCGAGGGCCGCCGCGATCGCCACCGCTGGGCCGGGCTGCGGAGGCCTGGCGGAGGGGGACGGAGGCGGGAGGGGCTCGGGCGCCCCGCGGCTGCCGCCGCAGAGGTGCCTTGTGTGTCGAACAATGATCCGCCCTCCCCCCGCGGCAGCCGAGCCCGGGGGGCCGTCGGGGGCTGCGCGCTGGGCTCCGGCGAGCCGTTCTTGTGCGGGATGGCGAGCTCGCCTCGGGGGAGCGGGGCGGGGCGGGGGGGCCCGAGAGAAATCTCATAGGGAAACGACCCAAGGAGAAGTGGGGGTCGCCGCGAGTGCCGGAGCGGCTGCGTTTGACAAGGGACAGCGGTGCTCGCCGCCGCTTCCCGCGGCAGACTTGTGAACTCCTGGCGGGTCCCCGGCGGCGCCGGGATTTCGCCGTGCCAGACGGCTCGGGGGGAGGCGGGGGCCGCGGGCAGCCGTCCAGCCCCGAGGCGTGCGCGGAGCAGAGCCGGCTCGTTCTCCCGGTTAGGCGCCTGCCGGTGGCGGGTTAATCTCGGATGAAGGGTTTAGCCGGGCGAGCGCGGCCCGCCCGCGCTATTAGCCGGATCGGTGCGTGTGTGCGCCGCGGCGGTGATTAGCTTTTAATGGCTTCTGCCCGAAGCAAGACGGGCGGCGGTGCCGGCCGAGCGCTGGGGCTGCTGCCGCCGCCCCGACGGCCTCGCTGCCCGCCGCGCTCACCCTTCTGCTCTCCGCAGGCAGGGCAGGGGACAGCGGCCGCCCGCTGCCGTCTTCCCCGGGCACCGGAGCCGGGGTCTCCCGGGCAGGAGCTGGGACCGGTCCGCCGTCGCCCCTCGCATTGCCGCCGCTCAGGGCCAGCAACGCTTCCCACACGGTGAGCCCGGGCACGGGGAGGGTATGGACGGGGTGCGGGGAGGGGGCGTCCGGCCCCGGGGTCTCGCCGCTCCGCTCGCCGGCTGTCCTCAGTGGCGGGACCGAACGCGCATGGGCCCCCCGAGGTGCATGGTGCTGGAGCATCGTGCATTTAATTCCTGCAGGCTCCGATGAAATGTGCATGCTTGTAGCGAGGCTGGGACCCTGTAACTGCACACACTGCTTTCTCCCTCTTCCGCCCTCCCCCTCTCCCCTTCAGTCTGGTTTTGTGTCTGATTTTTAGTGACAAATTCGATCTTTCACACTCGCATAGAGAAGATGTTCTGGTGAATGCTTTTTTTGAGATTAGGTTAGTCTGTGATTAAAGTGTTGGATGAACTGTTGTGAAAAATGAAGGCTACTCTCCCCTTTACATATCTGATTAGCTCAGGCGGATCGCAGTCTTCCCTAGAAACAGCTATCGCTCTGCTCAGGGACAATGATTGGATGAATCTGCCTTTATTGCTGCAGTAGTGTACCTATAAAGAAATAACCGCTGATGGCATGAAAAGGATGGTATTTTCCGGTTCTGTGATATCTCACGTTATCTCCCACTCCTAGTTAATCTACTAGGAATGAAACTTCTCGAGTATGCCACTATATATGGATAAGAGAAGATATCTCTGTCCTGAAGGCATGACAGTAGAGCGAAGGGTCTATATACTGTCATGTTAACACTAAATATCTGAAATTTTTATTGCATACATTTCCTTTTAAATTCTGAAAGATTTCATACTGACCCTGAAAGGCATTGATGGCATACTTTTCATACAACTAATGAGTTCTTCATGGATGCTTACATACTATCTTTGTAAACATATGTCAGAGGTTTAAATGGTAATGTGATTATGGGCTAGTGGAAGGTGAAACTGTGCATTTAGATATTAGTGTTTCAGTGACTTTCCATGTAGCTTCAGGGGCAAAACATTCAAATCCATTTATAGAAAGAATTGGCTTAAATTAAAAAAAAAAATCAGTATATATAGGATATTCTTCAAAAGGAATTAAGAGTATGCTGCAAATTCAAGGTGGAGCTGCGTATTTGAGATCAACTTCATTGTATATTTGTGTAGCTAGTGTGGATGTCTGAATTGTTCATTAGTATAAAAGGCCACATTTTTTCACATTTGTGTACCAATTAAGTGCTGCTTGATTTTAGAGCGGGCAACAACTCACTCTTTTTAAAATAAAATCATAAAAGAAAGAACATAGTACAAACAGCGTGGGCACTAATCATGCAAGTATATTTATGGCAGGGCCCACAAATAGCAGGGGCTCCCATGTAACAGAGCCCAGACTTAATTTAGGGTTTGTGAAAGTGTGGTGGTCCACCTATTTATCTGTGACTACTTACTCATTTTGGAAGTACAGAATTTTGGTATTTTTATACAAAGATTTTTGTATATGTTTATTATATATAGTGTCTGTGCATATATATATATATGTAAAGATACGGTCTTTATAAAAGTATTCAAGGAGTGTTCAAGTGTTACATTTCTGTGTTTCAGGTATTTTTACAAGTATATGATTGTGTATGTATGCGTATGTTTGTATGTACCATATATGTGTGTGTACTTATGGAAGCCTGCAGGAATGATCAAGCATTATATTGCTATGCATCATGTCCCTCTAGATTCTGACTGTTCCAAACTCTGCCCTTCCTTGTGATAAAGAGACTACTCTACAGTTTTTATTTAGCTCTGGGTGCTATTACAGAAATACCTCATACTGCCTTGCTGGATTTTGTAAGTAGTTATTTTGTGGTTGGCTAGCATAACTTTTTGTGGTAAGGATCAGATATGACATCAGAATGCTGGATTTTAACCTGAAAAAAAAAAATGGGGCAATATCTGTTCTGTGATCTTGCTGTAAACTTAGGCCTACTGACCTCAGCTGACACTGAGAGATTGAAGCCATTGGTTTTGCATCCCACCACTTCCTCCAATCCTTGAAATAGGTCCTTTCAGATTTTTAAATTATTTTTCTTCTCTGTGTTCATTTGCTTATCCTGTTTTCATCTGTGTTGTATCTATGTGACTTCTGTAATAGCTAGAAACAGTATTTCTGTTTGTGTTTCAAACTTTCAGAAGGTACGCTGTGCTTAAGTGGGTGAACTGCTGGTGTTTGGATATAAGAGTGCGTAGTATGTATGCTAGTTGTGAGAGAAACTGAGATTGAAGTTACATTTAGTTTAAGCCAAAGGGTTTTTCTTTTAATCCAGACAGAGAAGAAATCAACTACCTGTCATATCCTTGCTTGTGTGATCCAGCCTCTGCTGAAATTCTGGTCTCCTACTGTCAAGTGAAATTTCATTGTTTGGTAGATTATAAATAGCACGGGTAGAAGGGGGGAAGATGCTGTTTTACACAAGCTTCATAAAACAGGACAGAGGTTTTGATGACAGTCTTTGCAAGCACAGCAGCCTTTGTTGCTAAGCAGACAGGGTTGTGTGTTGTACCAGGGAAAGGTTTTGTTTATTTTTTTTTTAAGTGCCTTCATCCTAGGCTTATTTGTGTCTGCTTCTATCCCTGGCTGTCTTTTTTGGCTTGTGGTGGAAAACGTGAACCTGTTTCCAATCCCTTATCTTCTTCATTTTCCTCTCCAAAGTCATTGCTTTCTCTTTTGAAGCCCTAAGTTCTTGCCTTGATGATTGGAACCTTTTTCCATTCACTTTCTCCTATTTCATTATGGTATTCTTGCATCCAGTTGACATGCTCATGCTACAGTAAAGATGATCTTGCTTGCCTGCTGCTCTGCTTGTGTAAATCCCAACCTGTCTGCGAGTCCCTTTTCCAGACTTCTCTGTCTTCTGCCTAGCCCCATGTCTGTTCTTTCTTACTTGGCATGTATCCCTGCATTCTGCACTGTTCCTGTTTCTCTTGCAGTGTAGCACTATTAATGATTTTTATCCTCCTGTCTAGTACTGTAAAACAACCCATTTACAATGCATGATTCAGTGCCCTCCCTCCTTCAAGCCCTTTCTAAGATTTCTGTACAGCAAACCTATTTTGTCTTGCCACTAGGGTTGAATGTTTGTCCATGTACTTTTGCATCAGTCCTTCAGTCTTTATTTTGATTATTTTAAATTTAATTTTTCAAATTAATTTACATTTTAATGGAACAGAGATTCCTGGACTTCTCTAATACAAAGATCTGGTATGTCACATGCTGCCAATTTTTACTGTGGTCATCTGCTTCAAAGCAGGTACAACCAAAGCAAATACCTTCCTATTGTGGTGTTTTCATGTAATAAATTGCCATAGAAATGCTGTCACATTTGAGTGGAAATAACTATGCAGTCATGACCTAGATTTTATATTATATCTAGTTTTCTTTGGGTGTTTCTTCCTCTATATAAAATTTGCATCTAGGGGCAGTATGAAGCTATTGTAACTTTCAAGGGCTATGGGGGTGGGCTGTGGAACTTGAGTTCTGGCAGATGGTGACTGTGGCGCTGTGGGGACTGCAGTACTTCTGGGCACATGACTCTTATGTGTATAGTTCACCTTACCCAAGGGGTTCAGTTTGGTGTGCATTGACTGTCCTTTTGGGTTTCATCATGTGTAATGTGTGCAGGGTGTCCCAGAAGTATTCAAACTCACTGCAGCCCTAACAGGATGAAAGAATTTAAGGATCAGTATCACTGTTGAGGCATAGTTCAGTCTGTGAAAATATTTACTATATAAAGTTAAGGTTAACTTTTCATGAAATAAGCTTATATGGACCAGATGCAACAACAGCAAAAATCCAAATCGTGCGTTCTTTCTACCACTCTTGTTGAGTCACAAGCTCAACAAAGGCACAGTCTTTTTTGGTGTATAAAACCCATACACACGATAAAACCATCAGGGATAATCCAGCATTATTATCACTGTACTAATTAGCAAGTATTTTTAGTTCTGAACAGAGGAATGCTGCCAAATTAGTTTATCAAGGAAAAAAAGGTCTTTTGTACATTTGCTCAGGCTTTTGTTTTGTAGTCAACAAAATAGGCAGTGAAGCATGCTGCACCTGATACCATATGCCTCTCGTGAGTTAGACACAGTGGGGCTGACACTGGCACGCCCAGAAATGCTGTAAAGAAAGGGGTATATAGTGTCACAATTATTCTTAAGTTACCACTTTAGAACACTGTTCCCCCCTTTGTCCTCATCTATGCAAAGTAGTAGGAGATAATGACATTCCTCTGCAGTATTTCAGCAGGCCATCATGATTGCTCTATTACTACGATTCATTTTACAAACCTTTTTAGATTCTGATTGACAGCAAAATCTTTTTTCTGTGGTTTTGCTCAAAATAAAATGATAATATGTAGCTGGATCATGTGTCTGTCTTGGATAGTTATATAGGATGCTAATAATCACATGAAGTGACTGTTACAAAGATGAAATAGGATACAATTACATAATATCTTGATGCATTTGGAAGATAAGGTTGAGAAGAGGTATATGCTCCTGTGAGGTTCAATCCTATAAGTAGTCTTGTAGAAAGATCTTGAAACAGACCAATGCATTGGGTGAGTGTTAATGCAAAGGAATTTTAACTGGGTTTGCCCATTTACCTTGTTAGCAGAGTAGACTCATCTTTATGCTAATTCTGTGTTGTTAGAGGTCTGTAGCCTAAGTGTAGCAAGTTACTGTTCTACTTCTGTTCCTAAATCCATTTGTGAAGGCAAAGCAAGCCAAA
The DNA here is from genome assembly GCA_020086605.1 of Lanius collurio. Classification (NCBI taxonomy): domain Eukaryota; kingdom Metazoa; phylum Chordata; class Aves; order Passeriformes; family Laniidae; genus Lanius; species Lanius collurio. The sequence continues at coordinate 22,796,250 of JACBWW010000005.1, read as the reverse complement.
AAAAAACCCAAATAATACCACTCTCAAATTTTAAAGTTTTGTTACTTTTTTATTTATTTACTGATTATAGCTTAGGGTGTATTTTTGTTTTGGTTTGGTTTTTTTGGTGTATGTACTTCAAAGATTAGGTGAATGTTTTTGGCATAGTAATCAACTTCCATAAACTGAATATACCAAAGTAAAAGTAAAATCTTAATGGTGATTTTGAAGTTATGGGAAACTACTGAGAGATGAAAGAGACACCTCATTGCAACATTTGATGTTATGTAGTTGATGATGCCAGGAGATTTGGGAAGATCAAGCTCACCTGTTATTTCAGTGTATTTTATAGACTTAGAACAGTAAGTTTTTGATTATGTGTGCTACAAAAATATGTAAATCTTAGGAGAAGTGGATGGGTTTGAGCACAGACAATAAAATATATAATAAGTAAGCTTCATAAGTGCATGCAGGTAATCAGTTGTGCAGGTTGTTGGTTCTGAAATTTACAGGTCCATCTGCAGAAGCAAAATGGAGACAAGTTATAGACCTCTCAGGTTTAAGGATTTGGTTGAAAGGCTGATGGAGCTTCTGCATACTAAGAACAGTTTGGTACTGGACTAAGAAGGTTATAGTCTTTTGTAGCTTGCCAAGCCCATTAGTTGTGGTTCAGGAACTTACGGTGTTGCTGGTGAAGAGTGTGGAGCTCGTGAGTGCAAGCCTGAACTTGACAGTAATCTCAGACACCCGGTAGCCAGAAGCAGATAGGCAGAACAAAGGACTAGTGCGAATCCGACCCTTGTCCAGGTTGGAAATAGAAGACGACGTGGTGGTACTTGTGCAGGCAGTACTCTGAGATGAGGAAAGCCCATTTTTCATATGGACTTTTTGGTTGTGTTGTGTCTGATCACTCTAAAACTCCTGTCAGGCTTTTTTGAAAGAAGAGTCACTCTCTTCTCCCATGCAGCTTTTGGAATAGAGCCTGTGATAATGTGGTGTTTTGTCTTCCACAAAGAAAACCAGTGCTACTGTCTGCATCTGCATTTGCGTTCCCAAGCAGCAGCTGACTGAAACCGGCAAAACCAGTCACTTTGTATTTGGGTTGAAGTTGGAACACTGCCGGTGATTTTATTCTGCTGCTTGAAAAAAGAAGCCAACCTGTCGGCAGCAAGAGAAACCATGAACCTGCCTGAAGATGCAGAAAGCAGAGCTAATGGTTTACATGTTAGAATGTGATCACAGTTTTAGAAAAAAGAACTTTTTAGTCCCTGTTGAGAAGGAATAAATATATGGGTTTTTTTCTAAGCCCTGAAGAACTTCTCAGTACATATATTGAAGCAAGCAGTGCTTAGGGAGCGTGGAAAATAGTTAACTGTGAAAACAGGTGACTTGAGGGGAAAAAGAAGTTCAAGATGTGAGCTGTGGCAATGAGTACTTGGATTGAAAAATTCTTAAAGATTGTTTTCTTGGCAAATACTCTTTCTTCTTCATTGTCTATAATAGTATTATCTGCTCCCATTTTGTGTAGATATGTTCTGCTTTGTTGTTCAATTACTGCTGGAGAAGATATTTTTGTATCTGGAATTTCCTAGCTTGAGTGTTTGGAATTGTATGTTTACTCTGCTGCTTCATTATGCCTTTCTTGCACAGTTCTGTGGTGCTGCATGTTCTGAACCTATGACACATCTTACTAACTATGTCTGGTTCTTCTGAAATGGGTGATTTAGCAGCTCTTGGGGCTATTTGTTGTTTTTTCTTTGCAGTAACTGCTGTTTATATAGAGGATCACGGCAACCTTCAGGAAACTGCTATTGCAGCATGCCTCAAACTTGACCTGGAGGAATTGCTTGTAGGCATAAGATCATTAAGTCTTCTTAGTGATTTAATTTCTGCTGCTTTTGAGACATCAAAGTTGGAAGGGAGTTTTTGTTGTTTTCCTGTATATCTTCACTGTGCTGTAAATGTTACAAACATCTTTGCTCTGAATTGTGATTGTATGGTAATGTTTTCTATGAGATTGATCAAATTTGATAGTGTGAGCCTAAATTTCTCTGCAAAAAAAATGCACACAGTCAAACTGCAATGGTGTATGAACCAGTTTTTCAATATGAGTCAAAATGGAATCGCAAGAGCAGTGAACTTGGCAGAAGCAAGAGCCCTTGTTCTTACATTATGTGTGTTTCAGAGCTGCAAATTTCAAAATACTGTCCAAAGGTGAAGCTGGTGTCCAGCTGGCAAGTCTTTGGGAACAAGTTACTGAATTTACAAAAGTATGCTTCTGCTGTATCAGACTGATGCCTTAACAGAAGCACAAAGTATGCTGGAGTGTCCGTTGCATGTCTGGGTTTTCTCATTAGGAAGCACTTCTGCTATTGGAGCACAGATTTCTTTGCCTCATATCACAGCACATAACTGTCATTTTCTGATTTCATTTCAGCAACCTTAAATGAACAGGGAATTTGTTATCCTTAGCTGCCTAGAAAAAATACAGTTTAGATGAGAAGTGCTCTCAACTCTGGCTTGATCATCTGTCTGACAGTATCAGTGAACCTTTCGTTAGTAATTTGACATAAATATTAAGACTGGTGAATCAGCTGGAGAGACAGCAGGGGAATTCTTCCCACGTTTGTGTAAGACCAGGCAGAAGACAAACTAATTATCCTCTAGTTTAGAGCAAATGAGGAATTCTAAGGACAGCTATTTTAGTGGCAGGTATGCTTGTAAATTTCTTGTTTCTTCTTAAAAATAACAGGTTTGGAGCAGTAATTGTTTTCACACCCCAGTACTTTGCTGTTCGTTTGCTTGAAAATGCTGAATGATGCTGTTTATTCCCAAGGAAGCACTGTCAAGAGCAAATGTAATTTCTAACGTCTATTAATGCTTTTTTTCCCATTCCTTTAAAATAAGGTTTCTTTTATCTTCCTTGAGGCAAAGATTTGCTTTCTGTTCAAGTCTGCATAAGGCCCCTCATCTCATTTTGGTTAAAAGTTATTGTTGGACTGGTTTGGCAAAGCTAAAGGATATTCTTATTCTTCATTGATCTGAATGTTTTGCTGAATTGTGACTGTCTCAATTGCAAGCAGTAAGTTACGTTCTTGAACTTCAGAAACCTGTAGGTTCTTTTCCTCTGTGCATGTCACAGCACATTTCTTATTGCTGAAAAATGTGTCTGGAACTTTTGATATACAGCAAATTTAGTTAAAATCTTGATTTCTGAGGACAGTTGACCAAGAGCCTTAGCCATGTAAGTTCTAGCAGGCATTATATATTGATCTCCAGCATCTGTAAAACTGCTGCTATTTTCTGTAAAGTCTGATGTCCCTCAAGCATGCATCTTGATGTTACAGGACTGCTGCCTTGAAGATTCCTTGGAGAAATTGTTAGCTTCTCATGGTAGCACATTTGTGATTGCCTTGTTGCAGACATTTTGGAGAGTCGTGAAAATAGCATTTGAGAAAGAAGAGCCAGGAAATTTAATAGCATACAGCAGTATCACAGTATATATGCTGGTTTTTTTAGATTCTCCATAAACAATTGACTCCTAAGAAAACTCTTCGTTTTGAGGTGATTTAGGCAGAATGGAGGGTTGCAGAGTGAATGTTGAAGCATGGAGTTCATGTCTTTCTTGTTAACTGGGTATGTATTTATTTTCAATTTTAGGTTGGAGGCAGTAAGCACACAATGAATGAGCACCTACATGTTGGTAGCCATGGACAAATCCAGGTTCAGCAGCTCTTTGAAGATAATAGTAACAAGAGAACGGTTCTGACAACGCAGCCAAATGGACTTACAACACTAGGCAAATCTGGATTGCCAGTGGTTCAGGACAGACAGTCAGAGAGTGCCCACAGGCGACAAGGGAGCTCCAGCTCTTTGAAGTCTACAGATGGAACAGGGAAGGTGAAAGCCTCTGTTATCACACCAGAGCAGGCAATGAAGCAATACATGCAAAAATTAACAGCTTTTGAGCATCATGAGATTTTTAGCTACCCTGAAATATATTTCTTGGGTCCAAATGCAAAGAAGCGGCAAGGTGTGATTGGTGGTTCAAACAACTGTGGGTATGATGATGACCAGGGGTCTTACATACAAGTACCCCATGATCATATTGCATACAGGTATGAAGTCCTGAAAGTTATAGGGAAAGGAAGCTTTGGGCAGGTGGTGAAAGCCTACGATCACAAGATGCATCAGCATGTAGCACTAAAAATGGTGAGAAATGAAAAACGTTTCCACCGCCAAGCTGCGGAAGAAATTAAGATCCTGGAACATCTCCGGAAACAAGATAAGGATAACAACATGAATGTTATTCACATGTTGGAAAACTTCACATTCCGCAGTCATATTTGCATGACATTTGAGTTGCTGAGCATGAACCTTTATGAATTGATAAAGAAAAACAAGTTTCAAGGCTTTAGCCTACCTTTGGTTCGGAAGTTTGCCCACTCAATTTTACAGTGCTTGGATGCTTTGCACAAAAACAGAATCATTCACTGTGACCTTAAACCAGAGAACATTCTGTTGAAGCAACAGGGTAGAAGTGGTATTAAAGTGATTGATTTTGGCTCAAGTTGTTACGAGCATCAGCGTGTCTACACTTACATTCAGTCACGGTTTTATCGTGCACCTGAAGTCATCCTTGGTGCTCGTTACGGGATGCCCATAGATATGTGGAGCTTGGGCTGTATCCTAGCAGAGCTTCTGACTGGTTATCCACTTCTACCTGGAGAAGATGAAGGAGACCAGCTGGCTTGCATGATTGAACTATTGGGCATGCCTTCTCCAAAACTCTTAGAATCATCCAAGCGAGCAAAAAACTTTGTAAGCTCTAAGGGTTATCCCCGCTACTGCAGCATCACAACCTTGTCTGATGGCTCTGTAATACTTAATGGTGGACGCTCTCGGAGGGGAAAACTGCGTGGCCCACCCGAGAGCAGAGAATGGGGTAACGCATTAAAGGGATGTGATGATCCCCTCTTCCTTGACTTCTTAAAACAGTGTTTAGAATGGGATCCTGTTGTCCGTATGACACCCAGCCAGGCTTTGCGGCATCCCTGGCTAAGGAGACGTTTGCCAAAACCTCCAACTGGAGAAAAGGCCTCGGCGAAGAGAATTACAGAGAGTACTGGTGCTATAACTTCAATTTCCAAGTTACCTCCAACTTCAAGCTCAGCTTCAAAACTGAGGACTAATTTGGCACAGATGACGGATGCCAATGGTAATATTCAGCAAAGAACAGTGTTGCCAAAACTCGTTAGCTGAGTTTGAAAAACCCAATGCTGTTAATATGAGAGATACAATGTGGCTGAGCCTTATTTGTATGAAAAATTAGCTCAGATATGCATTTTTATTTGCTCAATAAATCTGTTCATTTGTATCTTTCAGCACTCATTTTAAATGTAAGAAATGTTGATTTTGTTTTTATAAAGACACGGGGACAATGCTTTAAGTTTTTATACTTATTTTTTAAAATGTTTGTCTTCTACAGTACAATTAGCCTTACTGTAACTAGTGTGACACAGTAATAAACATCAGTGGCAGGCCACTGGTTACAACATGACTGTCATGCATTGCAGCGTGGTATCAAAGGTATTAACCTTTCTCTTCCATGGTTCATACTAGTTTTAACCCGGGGTAAATTTGAAAGACTACCTTTTGGATTTTATGGGTTTGGTCCTGATTCTGTGAACACTCACATCTATGACTGACTGGACTCCAGGGAGAATACTCAAAGAATACAGTTAAGCACTTGTAAACTTGTAGTTTAAAGTGGAGCCATAGCATGTTCTATTGTCATTTTTTATGTGGTAGCCCAGAGAAAGTCATGGTATCACTAATGATACTGTCACCTCCTATGGAATGTTTTCTCTATTTAAAAGTAATGGGCTTTGATTAAAATGATCATTTGAATATAATGCAAAAAATAAGAACACCGGGGCTAAAATGACTCCCTTACCTTGCATGCCATGTGGTTGAGTGAGAGGAACAGGTAGTCTTGGAAAGTGCGAAAATGGCAGTATGTCTATTTCTCTGAGTTTGAAAGTGGCTGATTAGTTGGCAAAGCAAAATGTTCTGAGCTTCATTTCAGGTCTGTAACATTGAGCATTCACACAGCTTCTCTTTTTTTTTTTTTTTTTTCCTATCTCTTCTCTTCTGTTTTTTTTCTAATGTGCAGCTTAATCTCCCAAAATCACATAGGCAGAAGTGCTCATTCTGTCAGTTTTATACTGTAACTTCCAGACTGTTAAACTACATGGATTTCAAGGTTGCTTTTATTTCTTCTGACAATGTTTGAGCAACTGGAACTTCTGTGGTACATTTACATTTCAGATCAAATCTGCACATAGGGACAAACATGATGTTGCTTCATCACTTCCTATAGAGGAGTACTTTACCTTAGACAGCTTAACTGTAGAAGGAAAGATCCTCAGTGGAAAGCTTTTCGGTTGGAAGACACCATCCTAGGTAATTTCTAAAAAGGGAGAATTATCAAAGGAAAGCTAAACACTTGGAATTTGATTTAATCTTTGGCATTTGTAGATGAAAATTGACTTTGAAAGAACAGTTAGAGATATGTGTAGATTTGTTTGTGTGTGTGCACTAAAGCTTGGTTTTTCTTTTTTACTTTTAACTGCATTCATGGAAGAAAGATGGTCTTTACTGAAGAGTAGAATCTAGATCTGAGAGAGGTATTCACATGTTGTAGTGTGTTTTCAACAGGAACAGTTTGAAATCTGAGATCAGTATTTTAATACATACAATAGCTGTGGTCTACATTGGATGTATAGAACATATGAAAAGGGAATTTTAAACAAGGAACAATCTAGACAGGTTTATGGATGTTAGAACATGACATATTAGAATGGATTGCATTAAACCTCAGTAACGTAACTTACAAACAACATTTATATGCACAGATTTTACTGAGTTACTTGTACAAATTATGAAAATTACTTAAAGCATGGTCCCCTGAGAGGCCAAGAAAGTTTCCGGTTAAGTTCTCCTTCATATTCGTTAATTTACCACTTACTGCTTAATTTTTGTTTGTTGGTTTATTTTTAATTTAATGTAAGACTAGGGGAGGGATATAAAGTGAAAAGTGACAGAATTCTCAGGAAACATACTGCTGAACTTCTTGCCAAAAAGTCAACATCTAAAGAAGCTCCAAAATAATTTCTGAGTAAAGGATGGTGTTTGTTGATTGATAAATGTAAAAATTAGACTGTCAATCAACTGTTTTTCTTACTTTTTAAAATAAAAAGATAATTTCCTGCCTCTAGTCAAATTAAATTATTTAGTGTTAACTGTTCACAACTTTATACAGTATGTAAGTGCAATATGTAAACATGTATGAAATCATGTTAAAAATGAAATATAATAATACTTCTAAGAAAAGTGGGGTTTAGAATATGAATATCCAGTAAATTATGGTCAGTAAATTCTAAGTCTGGAAAAGAGATATATTAATTTTAATGTAAAATTAACTAACTCTCATGACTGTGGGAATACAATACTTTGTATTTTTCTACAGTAACAGGGAATCTTTACTTCCTCCACCACCTGCTTGGCTTTACCACTCCTTTCTACCTTAACTCCCTCTGCAAAAGTCAGGAGATAGGGATGCTGATGTTAAGGGTGAAAGAAGAATCATCTCCCTTGATATTTTTTAAAGCAGACTTTGATACATGTTCCTGCCTTTTGTGGAAACTTAAGGTGAAAACATTCATGATGTTCATGGGTCATTAATGGGCTACAACCACTAAATTTTCGTTTTCATGTAAACAGTTCTTAATGCCAATAATGCATTTATGATTCACCTTCTTCATAAATGCTACCGGAAACTTAAAGGCCAAAATATAGTGTGAAGAGCTATTTTTTTAACCCAGATACAGTGGAACTTCCTCTATACTAAAGGAGCAGCTACATCAAGGTTTTTAAGTGATGTAGCTGCATTTTATTGTAGCTTATTTATACCTGTAAAAAAAGGGGGGGTGGGAAAGGACGTTGCCTCTTGCTTTGATGTGATTTTATTCTAAGGGCTCTGATAATTAGGCTTATAGAAGTTGGCTTGGAAACAGTGCTTAGTCTCACATGTTACCATTGTCTGGGGGTGTCTGAGCTATTTTCAGATTTAGTAACAGCACAGTGTTGTCTTTGGTTGCAGTCTCACTTGGCTCAGTTTCTTGCACCACTGGTGTGTTCATTACCACTTAAGTGTTGGAACAAGAGAGTGATGCAAGATGTGTAGATTAAGGATAGAGGATGGATTGTGCCCTTGGTGTTAACAATGTGCCTTTTGTTACAAATGCATCTTGGCCTCTTTAACCCTTGGAATACTGCTTAGTAGGGATGAAATCTATTTTTAAGTGCTATACCTGTCTTAAAACATCCTGTAGATGATCGAGGCCTTAATAGAAACAATAAGGCAATCACACTGCTGGGGTGGAGAGGACACTGTTCTTGTAGTACCGTCTCATTAAGGGGTTAAAGATGGCCCTTCCTCATTGGTTGTACTTTAACATCAAATTGATTTTTTTTTAAATAATTTTTTGTTATAGTGACACTAGACAGAAATCAACTGTATTTGTAAAAATTTACCTCAGACTCTTTAGTTTTATAGTGTGATTTAATCCCAGGGCATTTGGTATGAACCAAAGTGCATTCCTTTTATATGTACCTGGCTCTTATAAAGGTGGCCAGGGATTTTTACAATTTGGGTGCAAGGCACTTAAGCCACTTTTAACTTGGTGGGTGGTTTGGAGTTATAAATGACTTCATGGGAATGTTGAAAACACTTAAAAGACATAAGTAGCATCGGGCAATATTAAAATCTTTAGGAAGGGGTGTGCATTATTTAATGCTCTCCATTTGTTAATTTTCTTTTCCCATCAGTAATATTTGTGATAAATACGAAAAGAACTCCTTTTACAGTCAGCAAAGATTAGAATATTGCCCAGTGTAATGCTATGGTAGCATTTCAGTAAAATAACATTTGTGAATTACTGTTTCTAGGGGCTTGTACATCTCTGCTACAAATTGTAATTACTCAGTTCAACTGCTACAACTGCGTCTAAGCAGTAGCTTGGGTTTTTATTGGGCAATGACTTAGACACGTGACTGTAATATGCTGCAACTGTGTGTACTGAAAACATGTGAAAAATGATTGAATGTGGACTGTGTATATATTTATGTATAATTTTCTGTGAGATGCTGCTGTTGCCACTTAACATTAAAGATGTTGTAGTGGGTTTTAATCCTAGTGGCCAGTTTTATGATACTGTATGTATTGTACAGCTGATGACAGGAGTTAAGACTGTTCTAGTGAATATTTGTTACATTTTATTGTTGTGGCCAGAGATCATTTCAGAATAAAATTTTATGTCCTACTTTAATTCTCTCCACTGTACTTTGGGTTTTTTTGGAGTCGTAAAGAGAGCCCTTGGAATGCTGACATTTCTTAAATGCAGAAGGGCCTTCTCAGTCAGTGGCAGCAGTGCCTTTGTCCCTGAGCTTGCTTGCCAGTATCTATATAGCAATCATCTATTGCTGGAGGATGACTCTTCTTCTGCTTTATGTGTCTTGACAGCCTTGAATATTGCCCAAAGGCTGCTTTTGCCCTGAGGTTTCTAAAGTTCTTCTTAGGACTTAGAAAGTAATATGTTTTGTATTTCTATTTGCCCCATATTTGAGAGACAAGATCTTTGGCAGGAATATTGTGGACATGACTGTTGTAACTTTTTTTTAGCTGCTTTTGAAAGATTTTAAAAAATAAGAATAGATCTGATTTTATGAGACATACTTGATTGAGGCAGGTACAGTGTGTGTTCTTAAATCTGCTTTTAAAAGACCCATATTTCTACACTGATTTTTGTGTCTGACTGAGTTTTCAGAGTCTGTCAGACTTTGTAAAGTCCCAGGATAATGAGAACATACCAAACAAAGCTGGTAGGCTAGACTGAGCTAAGTTCTGTTCACAAATACATCCAGAGTAATTTTACCATTTAGTGCAGAACTGTCTTTTAAGTGATTGGCCACATTCTCTACTTGTTGATGTCTGTGTGCACCCAGAGCGGTTTCTCTGAAAACTTTCTGGTTCAGGTGAGCCCAGGCTGAAATCAAGGGATTTAATTGCACTTTTTTAGTGTCTCCTACAGCATAGCTGGGAGATTTTAGAGCACAAACCCCATCAATATTAAATACAGATAAATACAGTTTACAGCCCCAAAGAGCAGTCAGCCAAAAATGACATCTTTGTGGCCTATTTAATGATTGTATTCTTCTGAGGACAAAGGGCTTTTTTTGGTTTTAGTTAGTTAAATTTTTAATGGAAAAAAGTTTAACTAACTCCAGGCATCTAATCCTCTTGCCAGCTTTTGCACTCTTTTGTCACTATTGTTTTTTCATTTGAAGAAGGATCGGGGCCATCTCACTTGATTTCAGTTGTCTGGAAGTTGGCTTTTGGCCTGTGCCATTTGCTGAGACTCCCAGTAGCTGGTGGGGAATTTGTGTTGTCCTCTGGCAGCACTTCCTTCCTAAATCTTTCAGCATTCAGATCCCTCCCTAAAATGGGACTCTTGGAATCCCACCCTGAATGACAGTCTGCAGTTGCTGTTAATCTCCACAGTGCTTCCTTTTGTAAAAGAAGTGTCTTGCTTTGGATGTCAGCTGTGCATCTCTTGTTTTCTACAGAAAAAACAGTAAAGAATGCAAGAAGTGTAATGATGATCAGGTACTGTGTTGTTCACTTACAGATGCTGCTGCTTTTCTTCAAGATGACATCTTGTTCCACTTTTTAAAGATCGCTGATTGAAAGATCCAGGAGGAATTTTACTCTTGCTCAAAACCTAAGAAATGAAAAAGGTACTAAACATACCTGTATACGGCTGGCTGTGGTCAGGAGTGGAGAGGGAAGAAGGCACTTGTAAGACAAATAGGGCCAAGTTTTGGGTAAGCATGATCCTTCTGGAGTTCAATGAAGGTTTAAGAATTTCAGCAGTATCAGGGTGAGAATGGGAAAGTCGCAAGTGCTTCTCAAGTGTCTTAAACTATTGATAAACTATTATTTCAGTGGGAAAAAATCATTCTTTTGAAAGCCTGTCATTTTAGACTCTGTGCTAATAATTAAAGGATAAAATTGAAGTATCTTTTCTGTAGCTAGAGCTTTATAAACATTATTATACATTTCAAAATGTGATTTATAGTGCTGTTTTGCTGCTAGCATAATCTTATGTTTTATATTTAATTGTTCTTGAGAGGAAGAACATTCCTTGTCTTTTTCTTGAGTACATGGTACTAGACATCTCCCAGCCATCAGATACACTACATCAGAGTGGCATTGGTAGCATTGGTGGCATTGGTGGCATTCTGTTCCTTCGCAGAAATCCTCTGCTACTCTTGGAACTGGGGTTTCTCTGTGTCATTTTTCCCTCTTTGATTTTCTCCGCTGTTTACTTGCTTGTTCATTTGTTTGTATTTAAGAAATGCTTTCCAGCCACTGGCTGTGGTGAGTCTTGGATCTCTGCCAACTACTGAGCACTTTGGGACAGGGAACACTGCAAAAACAATGTTTCTTTAGCTTTTTCCCAACAATAAACAGAAAGTATAGCTTAGTACCGAACTTCAAAGACAGGGAAAGCACATTCTTCTCCAGCTGCTGGGTCCACACTAGCTGTTAACTTCTGCATGAAGTTCAGTGGAAATGCCAGGTGCTGCAGAATGAAATGGCTTGTGTCCATCACTTTGAGGAGGGAAAAGAGACTACAGTGGTCATGAGATCTTTTCTGAGAAAGTCTGGGGTAGAGATGGAGCTAGGGAAGGTTTTGTTGAGAGATTCTTGTAGTGGAAGCTCTGCATAACACCATGGGAAGTGGCAAATACAGTGTTCCTGTTAACAGAGTAGGAATGGTTTCCTCTGTTATGCAGACTGTTTTCATTTCTTTACTGTGGTTTGATTATCTGCAAGCTGCACATAGCTATGCATACCTTTTGTACCTAAAGATACTGTCTGGAGCAGCTGCAAACAGTGAAGTACTATTTTATAACTAACATTGGCACTGGGAAATCCAAAGGTTCTCATCCAGAGACTGACTGACCTGACATTGTAGCACCCACAAAGTCCATTTAAGACTGTGTAAATGCAAAGCATTGCTGTGAGCTCTTAAACCTTGATTGAACATAGTGTGGGAGAGAAATGTCCACAGGGCAGAAAAGCAATTGACAATTGTTTTATAAAGACTTTTAAGCATGTTTCAAGTACCGTACTGATTTATTTAAGACTACATCTTTAATTTAATAGAAGTGGTCTAAATAAAGACATAATACTAAGATTTTTATTTCAGCTTCAATGTGGCGGTAAAAATTCCACATTTAATTATTTTTTCCCCCAACTGTGTGGGTTCTTGCAGACACTACAAATATACTTTCCTCAAACATCTAGGTATAGAGATCTACTCTAGTATCAGCTCCTGACAGATAAGCAGGACCCAAAATTAAGGAATACGTGTGTGTATACAATGTATATTATAGGTATGTATGGATGTACACATATATGACTCTTCGAAAAACAAACCCAAAAATTCTGCAGGCGTTCTTTGTTGTGCTTTACAAAAAAAAAAGAGATGTAGCTTTGTTTTCCGTTTGCCTCCTGGAAGTTTCAGTGGAAGTCCAACATTTTTGCATTACATACACATCAAAGCCATTTCTCTCTGCTGTACTCGTTTCACCATCAGGGTACGCACAGTGAACCTCAGCTTTCCTGCGGGAGGCAGAGGGTGCTCAGTGAGCAGGAGTTGAGTGTCACCCCAATGACAGGAGGTCCTGTCACATTTTCTGAAGTGGCCTTCATCAGTGAGAGAGCTGTTTTGTAGCCTACCCTGCTTGGCAACTGAAATAATTCCTTTGTGGTTGAAGCCTGAGTCCATGTACTTAGACTAGATTTGTAAACTTCAGCTGAGAAAGAAATTCTGAGGTGAAGTTTGTAAAGTCCACAGCTGAAATTAAAAATGGGTTTGTAAGCGTCCTAGTACTTGTCTTATTCAACTGTGATGCTTAAAAAATGGCCTTTAAGACTTGAAAGACTTTCCCGAAGGTCTGTGCAGAGAGTATTTTGCCCAGGACAGCCCTCGACTGATGGCCCTGTCTGTGGTGCACACAGATGACATTGCCTTTGGCTACCCTGGGACGTTGGCACTCATCCAGCACTTCTGGTTTCCTCAAGGTACAACAAGCACTTCATGGACCAAACCACTGAGAGGCGTTGCTAAGGAGACTAAACATTTGTGTCTCAAAGGCCATGCACACTGCACAGGAGACCGCACTGCTCCTTGCCTGGGTGTCAGTCCTGTGAGCTGTTCTGTCCCACTGGACCTGCTCCTCCACAGACACCTCCCAGTCCTCTGTGCCCTGTTGAGATGGACCAGCAGGTCTCATTCCTCCTGAACTAGCCCATCACTGCCCACAGCTCCGTGTGCAAATTTCTTGCCAAAGGCAGTGAACGGCTGGTCCGGTGCTTCCAAGGTGAAGTTGCCGCCATAGGGTACCCAGCAGGGTGATGCAGCCCACCAGTGTGAGCCCAGCTGTGCACCTGTAAAAGGGTGGTACTGGCCCTGCTTCCCATGGGGTGCTCCTGTCCCTAACTGAGTGTGGAGGCAGGGACATTTTCCCTGTCCTTTGGTGTGTGGCAGGGCTGACGTGTGATGCTTAGGTGAGTACTCTCATGCTGCAGGAGAAAGAGGAAAGTGCTCCCTGCCCTGGGACTGGTAGCATCAGGCAGAGCAGCCTAGCACCTGTCAGGGTGGGATGTGAGGAAGCTGTAACACACTGTTCCATTGGCACAGGGGGGAATGTTTCAAATCAGAAACATTTGCAGATGGCCTGTCTTAATTAGATTTGACAAGTATCTAAGTTACTTCAAGTTTCACTACAAACAGGATTCTGAAGCTTTCATTTTTGTCACTTTTAAATAAAGCTTTTTCCCTCCTCCTGGTACAGCATTTCCATGTTTTGTCCATATAAGGCTCTTGAGAAGAAATAAGATCTTTACGTAGCTCAGGAGCTATATTTTGATTGACTAAACGATTTATAATTAGGAGGTAGCTCCTGCCAGCACTCTTCATATGTTGATTGAGGATTGCCTGCAGCAAATCAATGCCAGCAGAGCTCACAGAAAGCACACTGGTGCCTTCTCAAAGCAAATAGTTTGCAACCCCAAATTTCCTCCTTCCTCATAGTGACTCAGAGAAATTATGGCCAATGACTACAGGAGTTACAGGGTTTCGCTCCAAAGGGCATTAGCAGTATACCTTACCCATGCAGTTATTGATCTATTATGTGGGAGTAGTGGTGCTGGCCTCCTTGTTAGAGCCCCTGAATGAACTCTGTGTGTAAAGAAGCTGGAGGCAAGTGTGCCTCTACCTTTGAATGATGGGAAGCAGAAGCTTTTCCTCACCTGGTAGAGGACACTTGATCTGATTGCCAAAAGGGTGTTTCTGGAGTGGGATCACTTTGGCAAGATTAGAAACAGAAAAAAACCAGCTGCTATGGACCTTTGGGGAGATACAAATAGGGGTTTTTTCCTCCTCTGATGAAATTATGGCATAACAGGCACCCAAAATACTCTAGCCAGGAAGGTATTGGGCACACAATCCATCCCCAGCTGTAGCCGAGGATCAGTGTACTACTCTTTGTTCCCATTGTTCTGGTTTTCCCTTGGCTGAGGTGCATCTAATAGTGTGGGCAGACAAATTCCCCTTTTGGACAAAGCTGAGGAGATCCTTGTGAGCTATTCTCTCTGTAGATGGGCAGGTTGGAGAGACAGGGATCATGGTGGCTGCAAAAAAGTGCAGTAAAGTAATAAACAAGGGATCACTTTTCTTCCTCTTGGTGATTTCATCCAACTCTCTATTGCATTGAACTTTGGTATCAAAAAACAATCACCTGAGCCATGAGCACCTTATGTATTACAAAAACCAGATACAAGCCACATAAATTCAGGAGATTAAAAATACAAGTTACCTATGGAGTACTATTTAATTTCCGTCATGGATCTCAGCTTTCGGTGTTTTATATTTTTGTATTTATTTTCTACCTTCCAACCAAGACAAGCAGAACTTTTCTGGGAGCGTAGGGCCTCAAGGGCATCCACTGTCACAGCAGATATTATTTCATAAAATCCCTTATCTAAAGGTACTGTTTCTCTACTATAAAAGTGCTTATTAGCATCTACTGCTTCTGTTGAAAGACTGCCATAAAACACTGTTTCTCTGATGGTTAGAAATGTGCTTTTAGCTTAAAATAGCTGATGATTTTTTTTCATGCTATTTGTTCTTGTGCCAGCATTGTCTTATGGTTTGAATGATTCTTCTGCCGTGCTGGTATTTGGACATATAAAGTGTAATTGTATCCCACTCCACCTTTCTTTTTCTAGGCTATTAAGCTATATTTGTCTCATCAGTAAAACTAACTCCCCATGCCTGTCCTCCTAGGTCTCTGCACCTGTTCTGGCTTCAGTCCAGCTTTCTTGGAACTGTGGTTGGCATCCTGCTAGTGGTCCCATCAGGGGTATGCACAGTACGAAAAACACTCCTCCCTGCCCCCTGCCATACTTCACCCAGAGCACCCCAGAATTTTTCTTCTCTGTGTCATGTCAGCAGCTCCATTTGGGCCATTCTTCAGTCCTTTGGCTGCTCCCCTGTCTCTCCTTCCTTGTGCTGTGCACAGATGATGAGATGCAAGTTACAGTAGACTTTCTCTTGGTATGTATCTACTTGGCTTTGTTTGAGTAGATTTCTGTTGCCTTGTTGTGAGAAATGAAACTCCATCATTCTCATTTATATGTAATTTGAGCAGCCAGAACTTTTAGGAAAACATTAGAAATTATGTGACTGTAAGGAAAGAATAATCATATTCAGCATTCATTTTTCAGAGATGCATTTCAGATGTGATGCACTTGGCTCTAATCAACACTGATGCATCAAAATGTAGCCATTACACCAAAAGAAAAAAAGGCAAAGATGTTGCCAAATCTCATGACTTCAACTGGTGTTTTTCCTCAAATCTGCTCTCCTAGAATTGTTATTACAAGTTGAATGTTCTAACTTTTACTGAAATAAGTTTCTAGTTTCAGAAAGAAGTATGTTGTAAACCGCAAATCCAGGAATCAATTCCTATGAACTTAAAAGGAACAGATTACAAAAAGAAAGCAGGTTTAAATCCTAGACTACTGAATTTGCAGGGAATGTAGCAATATTGCTAAGGTTTTCAGAGTATTTAAAGTCTTCAGTGCTACCAAAGCATATGAAATAGTATGATTTGAACCAAAAATCCTGGGTTTCTACACTTTTAATTGAGAGTTGCTTCATGAAGAGACATCAAGTCAGAAGCGGTGGGACTTGCTGAGACATACCTGGCTATCTTGTGTTGAAATGTCTTTCACTGAGTGCTCAGGTATGTTGTTCTACTATAAAAAGACACAAAGAAGGAAGATGATAACAGTAAGGCAGCCATGGAAAGCAAGAGATCTTTAGTGCCTGCGAGGAACTGATAATGAGGCTGAGCTTTGCAATGCACACTCCTATCCTGGGTCATGAGAAAGCCACAAATGGGGTGCCCCTGCTACTGCCAAATCCCACTCCTGTGTCACTCATGAAAGGGGTGCAGCTGGTGAGAGGGGTGGGATATGCCAACTTGCAGGCTTGAGTGGGATTCACAAATGAGCTTAAGACAAGATTGGAAGGCTTGTCTTTACAGGTGGTATGTTTAGACTGTATTGACCCCCCCTGCTGCTGTCTGTGCTGTACCGTGTTCATCCCAAATGTAGGGATTTCTCTAAAAAAAGCAAAGCTGTGTTGATGACTAGGGAGGAAGCCTCAGTGTAGGTGTCCACTGCCTGTCCTTTTTATACTGTTTAACAATGAGCTAAGAATGGAGTTTTCTTGCAAAAAAAGGCTTCTGCTTGGAATTGTTTCTGCTCTTTCCTTCAATACAAAGCTTCCTGGACAAGCTAAGAGAATGCAGTGAATGGAAGCACAAGACAGTATTGGAGATGACTGAATTAAAGTTGGAAAAAAACCCCATTTTGCAAGCACATTTTGAATATTTATTTTGAAATACTATGAAAAGCAGGAATTTTTAAATCTTAGGTTTTCTTTTGGTTTTATTCCTGCGTTTATCAAATTTTTTCATTCCTTTTCATCACTTGATGCCTTTTTTTTTTTTTTTGCTCCAGGAACCTGGAGAGAGATTAAAAGTGAAAGAATAAAACAGATTAAAAGTGAAAGAAGTCAGAGAAAGTAAGTTTAAACATGAAACTTAAAACACTGCAAAAATTTTGCACAGAGCTTTCATTTTCAGACACAAAATTTGCTGGGAAAAAATCAGTTAAACAAATGAAGCATATCTACATTTGGATTTTCTGTACAGAGAGGTTTTATCTGACTAAAACTCAAATCCTACTAAGATTTTATTGTCTGTTTAGCTTAATACACACAAACATGTTTTATTGCCAGGACTGGATTAGAAATCGTGTTCAAAGGACATCTGTAAGCTTTTAATTGCTCTGCGATCTCACAATAAGGACCTTAAGCCCAAAAGAATTCACTTTGTGTGGTGACTGGAAAACAGGACAATATTATGGTCTGGCTTCGGATGAATGACAGGAGATGACAACCAAGGCCCACTGCTGAATAAGTCAATATTCACACCCAAGGGTTCACTTTATTTTTCAAGGAGGGCTTAGGGACCTTGCAGGTATGTTTGCTTCCTCAAGATACTGTTTAAATTAAATCAGTTCAGGAGAGCAAAGGTGTTTCTATTTGACAATGAGCATAGCCAGATGCAACTAAATTCTGCTCCAAGACTAGAAAAGATTTTGATTTTGGCATTATTTATCTGTTTAATAACAATTTTTTTTTTTTTTTTTGCTGCCTTTCATACCAAGGTTATTAGGAAAAAAATCAACCTGACTTTAGCCTTCAAAATGGGCAAGGGCCAAGCTCATAAAGCAACCTGCTCTATGAGCTGGCTGGTTTGTTTATGTTGGGTAATGCAAAAAGCCAGGGCAGAGGAGGAACATGGTTTGGTTACTGACAGCTGCTGTCCAGCTGATGTAACTTGGTAATAGCCAGTGACAGGCAGAAACTATAGAAGATACAAATGATAATTCTTTGGGGAGCTCCAGAGATAAATAATTCATCAAAATTAATTTTATAGTAGGGGTCAAAAGAAATTGAAGACAGCCTGAGTGTTAACTCTCTGAGGGAAAATTGACAGATTGTTTTTGTACGAACTATGCAGGGGGGGAAATACAGGCAAATTAAATGTAAATGGAGAATACAGCATTGTTCCTACTACCTGGAACCAAAGTAAGAGAGAGACAGGAAATTAAAAAAAGGGAGCATTATTAAGGAAGTGTCAATAACTGAAACTGGTGCTGGATAACAGTGCCAGAGAGGTGCTGGGTAACAGCAAAGGAGAGTGAGTTGCCACAGGCCCATACTGTTGTATACTGTATGTATCATATAATCACAGGAGAAGAACGTCTTCTTAGCAATCAGCTCAGTCACTTGCCTACAGTTAGGAGCTGATTCATTTCCCCAAAATATTTCACATGGCGGAGTCAGGATATGTCTGTCTGTGAAGGAAGGACAGAATTGCCACTATGGGACACTGTTCTGGCTCCAACAGGTGCCAGGGACTAACCCACAGGGTGCCCAAAACCATTCCCTGCTGACTGGGGCTAAGTCACCCTGCATCACCTGGTGCCATTCTGCAGCTGCATCTCGGAGGCTGGTTTTCCAGGAGGAGGAAAGCCATCACAGCCTATGCAGCTCAGAGGTCTCGAAGGAAAAACGGTGCTGCTTCAACTAAGCAACTTTAACATCTGTTTCTCTGGAACTACTTTTAAAAGCATTTCTGGGTGAAGCTCTTTTTGAGCTCACCTAGAACAAGGTGACGTTTTTCCCTCATGTACCAGGCTATAATTCTGCAACTGTTTGTGTTTGATGTTGCCTTAGTTTGTGAACTCTTGACTAGTCAAATAACTTCATCCAGACCAAACTTGGCATTTGAATAAACACTATCTTAGGAATAAGTTGTTATAAGCCCGTGAAAATGGCATGTTGCTTATGTACAGTACAAAATTTTCCACCCAGTCTTGTATTTTCAAAAATGGTCTCTAATTTTGTGTATCCAAATTTAGTCACCCATAGGCTGACTTTCAGAGGTCCTTCCTGCCCCCAAGTTTGAGAGTGTACACATCACAGTCCCCAGAATAGCTTCTCCAGGCCAATCTGCTTTGTTGCAGCTCATGTTTTGTGCTATTCTAGATTCATATTTTTTCATTGTCTGAGAACTGCTCTCTGTGACATATCAAATGTTTTCCACATTGCAAGTTTTGTGCTGCCTAAATCTGGGAAAGTTTGTTTTCTGGAAACTTTAATATTGTCATAGATCAAAGGTTTCCTTCCTATCCAGACCCAGGATAAAAACCTAAATACTTTAATTTCCTTTATAATCACATGTAGACTGCGACTGTGAGAATAAAAGGAGAGATGCTTTAACTACTTGAATTATTAGCTGTGTAACTTAGAGAAAATCTCCTTTCAGCAAAATGGGGGAGGAGAATCAGAAAATAAACCACTTAAATTGTTACATTTTTTGTATGCCAATTTTGTCAAAGACAGGGAGTTTGCTGCTTTCTCTTCTTCCCTTTGTGTGCTTGCACCTTTTCACAAGGAGGCATTTTTATGATCTGATAACAAGTTAAAATGTGATTCTCTCTCTTATGTGCAGGGATTTTGCTGTGATTTAGGGAAAAAGGATATGCATGCGGTAATGTATTAGTGTCCAAAAATAAATAGAAGAATACTATAGTGAACTGTGCTGATTGCAGGATTAATGCTCTCTCTTATTACTGGATTCATGCTGGGTGCAGGTAGCATTAAAAGAGGCTGGAAAACCACAAGGGACTCTGCAAGGCTTTTTTTCCCTCTTTGAGACAAAAAAGCCTGCCTCTCCTGTCAGTTATATACAATTGCCAGAGCCAGATGAGAAGCAGTGACATGACAAATAAATGCCTGCAACACGTGATAGGACCAGCCTGTGGCTAAAAGCTGCTGTCCAGGCTGCTTCTACACTGAGAAGCAACCAAGCCATTGTTTTTACTCTGAATTCTTCAAGATCACTCCATTTTATCCACTAGGTAAAGTGAGCATCTGCGGGAACTCAGTGCGTCTGTACAACAAATCATTATGATTACACAAAAGCTTTAAAACGCTCTAAAATATACATCACCTCTTTGGGCATCATACAGGAACTCACACATCTTCCAATTTTTACTTGATACCTGCTAATCACCTCTTTTGTGTATTTTACTTACTTATGCTTTTCACTTACCTAACACAGTACTTATACAGTTACTAACTTATCCATAATACAGCACATATACATTTTGCAACTGCAGTGTATGAGATTACACCTTGCTTGATTAGTCCCTCTACTTTGTCCAAGAGCTCTGCACACACTTTTCAGAAAATAAGATTGGCTTTAGTCCCATGAAGCACAGTCCTTTTTTATCTATTCCTTGCTGTCTTAGTACTTAGTTTTTCAGCTTCTTCTTTCCCAATTCTTTTCCAGTCTAGCACAGTTTATCTTTCAGTACCTTTCAGTTCTTGATGCTCCAAATCCAGGCAAGCAGAGTCAAGATGATGGCAGCAGCCACAAAACCCGTCCAGGCAATCCAAACCAGATAGCAAAAGATAGGGAACAGATACAAACCCACCCCTGCAATCTGAGCCTTCTGACTGGGCTTAAAAACCTCCCAGGAGCTGATCAGCTGAAGGTGGATGGCCATGGAAGCTGATGAGGGTAATTCCAGCCTGGTCTCACTCTGAGGGCTCCAGTAGGAATAACTACAAATGGTTTGGCTGGGGCACACTATCATGGTTCAAAACACCTTACAACAAGCATCACTTCCATGGTGATATAGCTTAGAAAACAAAGAAGGAGGGAGAGCTGCTGTACCATTTTTCAGAAAGCAAGAAACAGCTGCGGCCTGTGCAAGGGATGTCAGCTGCTGATGAAGAGGAGCATGTTTTCTTGACTGAGCAAGTAGCAGACTGCGAGAAGCAGAGCGTGTACACAAAGTCGCTTGCTGGGAACCTACCAGTGAGCTTTTCTCAAGGTTTTTTTGTTCAACAAACCCAGCATTGATTGACAATTTTGCAGATGTATGTGCAGATAAAGAATAGAAACTCTCAGCCCTTATACCATGAGGGAGCACAGTGCCAGCTTTTGCCCATCTCCTGTGATGCCCAGTGCTGTCTGTTGCTGTCTGCCCCATTAATTCACACTCCCTTTGAAGAACAAGGCATGAGGGTTAGTGCAGCCCTGGTGGAGCACAGGGTGGTGGCAGGATCCTGCATTGTATGGGGTAGGGGTCAAGGTAGCCCTGGCTGCTCTATTCCATAAGACTGACCACAACCTACACTGCTGTCCTGCTCCTCAACTTGGC
The DNA here is from genome assembly GCA_020086605.1 of Lanius collurio. Classification (NCBI taxonomy): domain Eukaryota; kingdom Metazoa; phylum Chordata; class Aves; order Passeriformes; family Laniidae; genus Lanius; species Lanius collurio. Next base: position 22,774,763 of record JACBWW010000005.1, on the reverse strand, counting down.
CAGGGGGCCTTCAAGCAAGCAGACACTGAACCATTGCTTGTAAATAACAGAAATAAGCCAGGAGCATGAGTTGGAGGTGGAAATGGGTTCCCCTCAGTGTGAGACCCTCTAGAGTGAGAAATGGCTGAAAGATGCTCTTGTTGTCGATGTGAGGCAGGTGTCCTCCAACCAGAACCCCACAACCCACGTGCAGGGAGTCCTGGAGGACATGGGGTATATCCAGTCCACAGTAAAAATTCCCGAAATGCAAGCACAGGATTGCCAGCATACACAGGTTACTGCTGGGCCACAGTTCTTGCTAACAGGGAGAACTCCACTACAATAATAAGGAGACAAGGAGTTTTCTCGTTTTCCCTCTCCATGTCTGGATACTTGCTCTTTTCCTTTACTTGTAGGGGGAAAATACAGTGCTGCTCTTCCTTTTAAGGGTCAGACACATGGATATGTACTGGCACTCCCTAGCTGCAGCATAGGATTAATCTTATGTTTCTGTATAGGTCTCCCTTGCTCTCAGCTGTCTGATTTTTGGTGTCAGTGCAGAGCTGGCAGCAGGTCCCACTGTCCCCATCAAAGCTACTGTAGCATTACCCACACAGAATGCCTTTGAAGTGAGGCACTTCAGTCCCAGTAGGAGAGTCCCAGTATGGGAGTGCCTATCACAAACCGGATGCTCCCAACGAATAAATCCCTCACGGCACTCTGCTCTTGCTTCTGGGGTAGTAAAACAAAGGGATGGCACAAATCCTTTCCCACTGTGTGCTTTAAACAAGCTGTTCATTTGCTGATGTTATCTGGACATTACTGGAGGGCAATTTTGTTCGTCTAATTCTCCAGAGACAGATATTTGTTCACTAAGTTGGTGCTAAATAGGGGTGTTCATTTTTCTTTTTCTGCACTGATACCACAACAGCCAATCTGCAGTGTTAACTGCTTCAACCATTTTTATGGGTGTGGCTTTTCTCCACACATTTGTCAGGTTTCTAAAAAAAATAATTTCCATTATTTCCTCTGTAAAACAGTATTAACCTGTAGCAAATGTTTATAGCTAGACTTCACTCCAAGAATGGGATGTCTGCTCACTTAGATATGAATACACTGGTAACGTGACACACTGATATGTATAATGATGCAATCTCATTAATTGCTCTCCATAAAGCTTGTCTAACCTTGTACTCTCCATATTGATCCTGGGAGTGACAAATTCCATGTGAGGAAGGCAGCACTTTGAGATATTAAAGTGTAATTTATGGATTCATTTACTGAGGTTCCAGAATTGATTTCCTTAAATGTTATGGAAAATATCTGATGCAAGTCCCCTGTGATTTGGAACAATATAGTAAAATATCATCAATTCCTAGTTCCCTTTGTAATCATTTAATGAAGGCAGAATGTCCTTTTTTAAATGGGATTTTTCATTCTCTGCATGAATTAGGTGCAACTATAATTAAACTTTCTCTTAGAATTGGAACTAAATTAAAATCATATAAATAACAAAATCTTCAGGATTGTTATTTCTAATTAATAAGGTAACTGCTCTTGCTGGAATAGATTTTTGATGATGTATTAATAACTCCCAGTTTGTATTACATATTTATCTAAGACAATACATATTATTTCAAATGTTTAACAGAAGACTCCCTTAAGGAAGGCTCTAATAAAGTACTCTAATAGGTACTGAGTAGTTTTAACTGTACTGCAGATTCTCTCAGTACCTTCTGCTGCTCCTGAATGTTGCTACTATAAAAATCCACATTGCAATGGGGTGCAACTTTTTATCTGGAATGGTGTTCTTGGAGTGCCTTGAAGAAACTGGGTTCTTGAAGTGCCATGCAGAATGCTAGCACACTGGCTTGTGTGGCATGCATACACACACTCCCCTCCACCCAATAGCATCAGTTCATTACATTTTTCTTCCCTTCAGGGCTGGTTTGATATGTACTTGAGAGGCTTTGTATGTCATTCTGCAAAGTAGTCGATGCCTAGGGTTTAGGGTTTGGACTGTGTTTCAGAGTAATAAAAGTATTACTCTTGTGTCTTATATTGAAATGTTTGTAAGCATTTATCTGTTAAATCAGACTCCTCCACAGATCTCATGCTCAGCATGTGCTTATTTTCAATGTGGAAAGTGCTTCATATGAAGCTTTAACTGTGTAACATTCAATTAGGCTTACCTACTTCTTCATCTCTGTAGTGCTGCCACCAGCACTGGAGTCATGGTGTTTGCTGCCCCGGGGTGACAGACAACATGGGACCTTGGACAGGCTCCGCTTACTTCCCAAGCACCCCAAGCCCAAGCATTTCCCTTCAGCTTCCTTGAGTCCTTCCAAACCCAACTGAGTGACCTGGTTGCAGGTCACTCCAAGTGACTTTGGCTTCTCTAATGTAAATATAAGATGCAAAACAACAGCAGAAGTAATGATCATTAGGACATAGCAGTAGGCAGTGAACATAATCCTCACTTAGGAGAAGAAAAGGGAAAGCAACATTATGGAAGATGTTAACCACTTTTTAAAGATACTGTGATGGTAAGGCTAGTACAAAAGATTACATGGAATATAATTCTCTAATTATATTTTGCAAGAAGCAAATTTGGGACATCTTTCTATCATTCTGATATCTAGTTGCTCATTGCTATCATATGTAAAATGAAGCACAAGTATGTCCATGACTGTTGTACAGTCTATGTAACTACACTTTTGCAACCTGCCTTTTTATTTTTGCATAAGAAGTGCTTTAAAATATTAGACAGCTAGCACCAATAAAACAATAACCCTCTCTGATTTACTGAAATGTCTAGAAATATAGAATTTTTATGCCAGAATATATCTGACAAAGTTGTTTTTCACTAAGCTTAGGCTTTTTTATAGGTGGATACACTGTAGACCAGTACAACATGAATACAATGTCAGTAGCAATGAGACATTTGCACACAGCATCTTTTGGTTTTTGTACTCCTTAATTGCAGAAGAAAGGAAAATTCTCTCACCCTTTGAGAACTGCAATCATTTCAGCAACTGAGCTGAATCTTTTTAAGGTGGAGAGAGCAATAAAACACTGTTGTGATTTGCTTTTAACTACTCAGATTAAGGTCCCAGTCAGCCTTCTGGCACAGATCTGCTGGAATGGATTTCATCATCTAGGGGCTGTTCATGCTGTGTTTTGTAATCAAGGCATTTCGTAACTGTAATTCTGTGAGTCCTGTATATAATTTTGTACACACTGTTATAATACTTGCCATGATAGTTTGGCATCACCCGTGGTGGATTTTGCAGGCTCTGATTTGCCCTTGCATTGTACAGACCAACAAGGAGGTAACTTGTCTGGAGAGATTCTGACAGCCAGCAGCCATGTCTGTGCAAAAGGCCCATGTAAAAGTGTTGAAATTCACTCCATCTGACATGACCTTTTGACCTTCCAGGTCAAATAGCTTTCTAAGACCTTCTCATTATGTAACTGCCTTTGTAGTGGATAAGTGTTCTCCAATGCTGTGACTTTCAAGAGATGCTTTCCTGTAGGAAAGTCTCAATATCCCCAAGCTGTCTACTTTAAGCCTGTGTAATTTTATCATGAGTCCTCAAGAAATTATAGAAGAATGACAAAATTACACAATAATTTATGCTGAATGGACCTTGGGAGATTGTCTGTGCCAATCCCCTGCTCAGACCTCATTTAACTTAGATCACATTGCTCATTTGTTTGGTTGGGTTTTGAATATCTTCAAGGATAGAGGCTCCACAGCCCCTCTGGATACCCAGTCCACTGTTCATCCTAGTGGTGATTTTTTTCCTCCCTAATGTTTAGTTAGAAATTCTTTTGTTGCAACTCTTGTCCACTGTTTGGACAAATATGCTGGATGTAAGACTTGCATGCAATGTGACACCAGACTCCATCTGCTGTGTCTGTACTGGTAGAGTTGGAAGTTTTTTAACTGTAGGGCTTCTTAGACTATTTGAAATCAGCTGTTGGTCTCAGTCCAGTATGTCACCTGTGTCACAGAGCTGCCAAGGTCATTTGAACTGCTTGTCAACTTTTCTAGCAGACTGAATGAAGAAGATAAGGGCTGAAAGGACAGATAAAACTATCCCTTTCATGCCGGATGCCGGATGAGCTCTTTTCAGAAAGGCTTAAAGGACAGTTGCCAGCAGCCACTGGTGCTTTGCTGATGCCTGCCCCAAGTTTCATGTCTTGCTAAGGAGAGGAGTGCCTTTTGCCAGGGCAGTCATTGCAGCACTTCCTGTGGACAGCAGAGGCTGTGTCTCTGCACTCACCAAGCCCCGGTGACTGCTGCCAAACTGGTGCTCTGTGACATGGCTCGTTCTCCCAGTCCATCTGTCTCTTGCATCAGGCCCAATGCTAGCCCTAAGCTAGCACGACGCTGGCCATACACACCCATCCCATCACACACCTCTGTGCAGGGAAGGGAACACAACAGTTGCAGTCCCGGTGTGAAACCTGTCCACCCACCAGCCCACCTTCTGCAAATAATGGGTATTCCCATCTGCTTTTCTGAGGAGTGTCAGGAAGAACATACTGTCAGATCTTGGCCCATTTTAACTATTGCACACTTAATCTTGAAGATCATTGTAGGGTGGACCTTGGTGCAGACTTTATTTCAGTATTTTCACCTCAACCAGCTGGGGTCCCTACAGACTCTGCTGTGACAGCTACCGGTGCAGAGTCTGCAGTCCAGCTGTGTCCCGCTCTAGACACAATTTATTTTTATTTTGCTATGACAGAGTTGGTTTGCATTTCTTTGGCCTTTAACTTCTGTGTTCTTTGTCTCTATGATAAGTGATACAAAACAGGAAACATCCTTATTATGGTAGCATAGCATTATAAAGTAAATAAAAAAAATGTGTAGAAAATATTCAAGAGATTTGAGAAGGCAGTGTGCCAAGAGCCACTGAAGTACACTAGGCATGGGAGGACATCATAGCTGAGTAAATGTTCAGTGCCTATACAGAAAAGAGTATATCTAGCAGAGATAACCTTCTTAACCAAAATAAACTGAGAGTCAGCAGAAAGATTTTCGTCTGCTCATCTATAAAACTCTTACCCATAAGACCTGATCCTGGGCAGCTCCTTAGGGCAAGCTCTGACAGCACAGGCTTTTTTGTACTGAAGGCACAGGATGTCTCTCTGCTGTTGGGCCTTCTGCAAACAGAAGCATGTCCCTTCTTTCCCAAAACTTCTCACACCAGAATGAAAGGTGGTCTTTGTAGAGTGCCTGGAGACACTCTCCCACCTCTGGATCCTTTTAAAAGCCTCTCTAGGCAGACATTGTTTGAGTCTAATACCATTTGATTTGTGTTCGTTGATGAGGACTGAGACAGAGATAGAAATTGTCCTTGATTTCAGACATTCCTGTGTCATAACCTGTCTTTAAAGACTGAGAAAGACTGCTGCTTCCTTGTCAACTTTCAATCCTCAAAAATGATCAGAGCAACTTTTTTCTTCAGTAAGCAGTACCTTTTTAAAGCATAGGGGATTTTTTCCTGTTACTCACTGTAATGTTTTCTGGCAAGAGAGAGGACATATAATTGGGGACAGGCTTTCTCAAGTCTGATTTTATAGATTTTTGTGGTTTTTTTTTTTTTTTAAATCCCTTCTCTGACAGATATAAATGTATTGCAAATTTATCTTGGTAGCTGCCAGAGTTAGACTTCCTTACTTTAGCTAATGCTTTCCCATCTCTCCCCTTTCCCACCCTCTGTGCCTAATGTCCCAGGGCTGAGTCTGAAACATAACCGAGTCTGAAACAGAGATCAAACCCTAAATATGATTCACCAGCAGAGATGGGCAGTTCTCAGGGCAACAAGGGCACAAGAAAGTCTGAGGACTGTTTTCACTGAAATCCTTCATGTATTAGGGAAGGCAAGAAAAACATGGTTGCCCATGTCTTGGCTGGGATTTTTAAAGCTAAGGCTTCCTGCATACCTCTGAAACACTGAAGAGCATTCTGGACATCTTGGCCATGCTGCCAGACCTTGGCTCCTACATAACTCCTCTGACTCCCAGCATACTTGGAACACACACTAACTTCAAGGGTGTCGGTAGGTTGAAAATCCAGCTGCACTTCTGAAGCTCAAACACAGGCTTGGGAATCCAACTTCAGCTTTGATTTTTTTGGAAAAGTATGCCTTCAGTCAACAAAGTGATACGGGGCTTGGCCTGGCTTTCTTTCAAAAGCCAGGACTGCATTATACAGCTCATGCAGTCTCTGCTCTGATGTGAGCCTGCCTTCAGAAGGATGTGGCTTTTTTGGATAAATGGAGCCTTATCTAGTTAGTTATTTATATATCAACAGTCTCCACAGAGTGCTGAACACTGAAAAATTACATCATAGGTCTAAGGAGGAAATTAAGCCTCATGCTTTGACATGGAAGAAGGCATTAATGATTCTGGCAATAACTTCTCACTATGTCCCTTCACATAGGCTCTCTTTGTGATCTTTCTTGACCCCTAGGCTGAGCTCTGGAAAGTAAGTGCAAAAGCCCCAACTCTGCACTTTTTTCAGAGGCTGATACCTTCCAGCTTCTCATTGAATCCATGCAGCCCTCTCACAGTAGAAGTGCAGACCAGCTAAGCCAAACAGCCTCATCTCAGTTTGGAGCAGTCCATCCCCGGGAGGGAGCCAGGGAGAGATGGATTGCAAACTTCTCATTGTGATCGTGATCTGTGATGCAGTCCTGACAGCTGTCTGCTGCAGAATTGTTTGAGCTCACCAAAGACCTCCACAAGCTACTTGTTTTAGATGGCAGTGCAAAGGATGGAGGCTCTCTGTCCTTTCTGCAGTCCAGTCTGCCACTTAAGCATTTGCCCCTTTCTTTAAAGGTCAAAATTAAATGGATATTTCTTTACCACTTTACAGACAAATGCTTTGATAAGTAAATGCTCAGCAGCCATTGGGATGAATACAGAATGTGGTAAATATCCTGACAGATAGATGAGCTTTTTAAAGTACAGGATTTTGTTTGTAATGAGGAAGAGGAGGTAAATTTTTGATTGTTAGATTTGGCAGGGGTGGGTCTCTTCAGCTTATCACTGTCTGTGCCAAGAGAGTACTGACATTAGACAGTCAAGCTGCATAACACATGGAGATTATTAGTATTCAGTAAATAAATATGCTTGCAGTTCTCCAGCCCTGGAGTAAAACTGTTCCCTCTGGCTGAAGGAGGCTCCAGCTGCTGCACTGACAGAATAAGCCAGAGGTTAGGTCAAGGTATTGCTCAGGGCCAGCCTGGTCCCCACAATGACAAAGACTTCTCCAGGGACACAAGAGCCTTTTTTCCTGAAAAGATTCCTTAAAAAGCATCCAGAAAAAAAGAATCACAGTCTCTGCTCTCAAATGAGGGTATGTTCTCTCTGTATTTCCATAGAGACCTGCATATCACTGGATATTAGCAAGGAAAGCAAGAAGCTGGATGTTTGTTAGAGCCACCCAGCAACGTTGCATGAAAACCTAAAGGTTTTGCATAAATGTGTCAGCTAATCTCTGCCAAAAACACAGACAGAAAGCTGGCACCCTTTCTGCCAGGATGTCTCAGATCTCCTAGAATCTTGCAGTTTGAAAGAAAATCAAATTGAACTTTTAAAAAACATTGAATTAAACACCTCATTGTGTACACTAATCGGGTAATGCTGACACAAACCCACCTGGGACATGCTGATACCTCAGTGTCCATAAAGCTTGTTCAAACTGGTGGCATGTGCATCCTCTCGTACTGCTTCCACAGCAGAACCTCAGATGAAAGCCTTTGCCCTTCCTCTCCCTTCCTAGCTTTAGCAGGGTGATAGAGCACACCTTCTCTGGTTCTTTCACTTGCTGGAAGACCTTTGCTAGTTATTGTTTTCATTTGAAAATGCCTGATTTCATTCAGTGCCGTGTATCATGGGTCACTTCAGTCAGCCTCGACACTAAACCATATTTATTGCATTCTGCCATATTACAGTTGACTGTACCCTACCATTCCTCTTCTTTATAACAACAATAAAGCCTTAAAATTAAAGCAATTTCATTTTGGATAGAAAAATGTAATAAGCTCTTGAGTGAGCCTCTGAAAGGTCAGTTGTTCTAAATAAATATTAAAATCGATGCATGATACTGGTGAATTCTGATGAGAAATCTTTATTAAAAAGTGGTTTTCATTTTTAATAATAGGATCTGCAAGCCTAAACAGTGAGGGTCTTTACGTATAGGAGCATACACACATCTCATTGGCACATAGCAGTGTATTTTGTGATTCCAAATTCTGAAGTTTTTCAAAAACTCTATTGAAAGAAAATATAAATTCTCCATATAATTTAGATCCAGGTAGTAAGATTATTTTAAAAGGCAAGGGGAATTTTTTTCATAAGCCTCATTAGTAGAAATGTTCTACTACTAGTATTTTCACTTAATGGCACTTACCTAAACCAGCCATGGCAGAGGTCCAATGCAGTGTTATGTGTAGAAAGTCATAATTTTGGTCTTCAAATACATGTGATGTGCAAAACAAAAGGAAACAGGGAGAGGGGCAGTGGGAACGCTCTTTTGCTCCTGTGGGAGTGGAAGCACCATCTTGCTGCCTGGCCATCCTTCCTCAGATTGTTTATTCTGGGTAGTCTGTGGGGAAGTATGTTTTGAGGTGGGTGAGTGAAAATTGCTTTCATGAATGATGAAAGAGATTTTTCTGATGGTAAGGGGAGAAGAGAGGGCAAACATGGGCTCATGGGAGAAGTGGAGATTCACATGACTGCAGACCCTCCTGGTGATGGAGTGACAGTAACCTTTAAATATGATGACAAGACAGGAATTGTATCCCGAGGGGGTTTGAGAGGTAGGATAAAAATTTTGATGTGGTAGAAGGTGAAATTAAGCTCAAGTTCAGTGGAATGGGTCCCAAACTATTGAAACACTGTATGTTTAAGAATATAACAAAACCTCAAAGCTTTTCTTTCTAAGTAGTATTTATTTTTGCATACCTTTCAGCTTCCACAGTCCTCAGCTTCTCTGCCAAGTTGCAAGCAATGAAGTTCTGCTTCTTACAGCAGATCCTATGCATTTCATGCAGGTCCCTCTGCTTGGTGGTGCTGGGCATGCTGGTAGCCCTCCAGGGATGAGCTGGCTGTTCAGTGTGGCTTGACAAGCTTCAAAAATGTTGTGACTCCTTGCTCCTGTTTGACTCATTGTACCAGAAATATCGTATGCCCAGGTTTTATTTTGTTTTCTATTTCATTGTCCATTTTTATTCAGCAACCTCAGATACTTCCCATTGAAACAGCTCTTTGTCTTTTACATTTCTTCACTCACAATAGTGTTTAAAGGACAGCTTTGGTTATGGTCCTTTTGTGATACCCTTTCTGCTCCTGCCATAGTTTAACTTGTTACACAGTTTACACAATATAAGGAGGGTTATCATTTGGGTGATTAAAACACTATGTTTAAATACCCTCTTTGAGCTTGCTGCTATTGGAACAGACTGTGTGGTTGCTGACAATTTCACAATGGACCCTTTAAATTTGACTAGTTCTCCTGCTTTTCTGATTTTCTCAGCCTGTGGATTAAGTGTTCAGAACTTGGGTCTTGTTGCAGGCAAAATAAGGACATTGTTTTGTCTCTCACAGCCTTTCAGAAATGAGAAATGCTGTTGAAAAAGCTTTGCCTTGCAGGAGTTTATGGCATGGAATGATCAGCACTCAAGCTATGGCACATGTGCAGTACATGCCATTACCTGCTCCATATCTTAAACTAGAGAGTGGAAATCAGTCTTGTAAACAGCCCCTGACTATGCTATTTGCTGTTGTTATGTGCTGAAGGAGGAGAGCATCTGCTGCTTCTTTTTAAATACTTGTTAATGAAGCAGCCTTCCTGCCAAGAATATAAGTGAAGGACTGCTTGTATCCCAGCAAGAGAAAACTGGACTGGGAGATGTATTTAAGGTTCATGCGAGGTGTGAAATCCTCCTGGAGATGGGTGGGAGACGATGTTCTAGTTCTATGGCCAGCCCTCTGGGGAAGGGACTGAACTCCACCCTCTCACAATTCAGAGGGGCCTTCATCTGCTTTGCAGCCCTTCTGTAGAGGATTGTTTCTGGAGTGGTGAACACTGAACCCATCAGCACCTGTTTTCTGCAGCCTTTGGCTACCTTGCTGTTTGTCCTCACTAAGGAACCTTTGTATTGTGATTTTCTTGCTCTACTGCCTTCCAGCAGAGCCTTTTGGCTTGCAGTAGTAATTTACTCGGAGGCTACTTAGTTGAAACAGCAAAGCTGATGCTTCCTTCCTTATACTTTCCAGTGGTAGCCCAGGAATCTGGCAAGGAGGAATGAACCATCCAGCTTCAATCTGCATGTTTTTTTCTGGGCAAGGGCATTGTGAGCTATTCTCTTCAGAATGTGACAGTCTCACTGTTTGCAACTGAGCCTCTCCTTGGAGCATTAATATTTTTTTGGGATTTCACTTTAAAAAATAATGGAATAATGGCAAGCTAGAACATCCAAATAACTTCTAAATTAGTGTGGTTGGTGCCAAGTATATCAGCACTAAGCCAAAAATTCAAAATCTTGGACAGCAGATCATTCATCTAGTTGATGTATATTCATTAATTCTTGTGGGAGTAGGGAGGGAACAATGCACAAATGGAAGGGAATTCTTCTCTTCAGTTTATGTATAGAAATACTAAAATGAGACTGGTTCTGTATAATTGTTAAATTCCAGAGCTGTTTTGGTTTGGGTTTTTTTGTTTTTGTTTTTGTTTTTTTTTTAATCATACTATTTGTCAGGGCAAACAGTTGGATAAACAATAGCTAATTTAATTTGTCATCTTTTGCATGCATAGCTGTGGATGGGAAGGAAAGCTCTGTTCAGACATCAAAGACCTTCATGATTCAGCCTTGCTAGCTTTAAGCCATTTTAAGAAGCATGCTTGGTTATTAATCTTTGTGTGAGAAAATTCAAAGCTCCTCGAAAGCTGGAAATGTTGAGGTCACAGCTCAAAGTCTGTTCCAACCTGGGGGCTGGCTCTCTGTATGTTGTCCTCTTCGTTGCTTAGCACTGCCTGTCTTTCACAACATTTAATCACAGGCTTGCAAGACCATACAGAGAGTGGGCTACAAATAGCAACTTGCAGGGGAAGACTCTCAAGGGTTTTCCCCTCCTTTCTGACAGCTGTCACTGAACAGTGACACAAACTTTTTGTTTAGTGGTTGTTCCTCTCCTGTGAGCTCTAAAATAAAGCCACCCAATTAAATGCCTTTCTGAGTGTTGTTTTACTACTAATCTTGTGTTAAGGGATAAAGGGACAAAAAAGGAATATTGTGTGATTTGTCACCCATTAAAAGGATCATCTTGCATTTATACTCTTAACTTGAAGTTTGCCATTAATCATTGAATGCTCGTGAACTCAGTGAAGTGCAGATACTAGCATATAAGCCAGCCACCAACCAAGCTATACCAGTGCATGCATAGAAGTGCTAGTGGCTTGTTCTTTGCTCTTTCATGATGGTTCTATGCAGGAAAGTGTGAGAAGAGGAAATGTGAGTGATTTCTGTTTCTACAGCCTTTTTTTGGGTTGTTGCAGGAGAAAACCCCTCCATGGGTTTCCATGACAGGGGAACTGGAACTAAATAAACTTTAAGGGGACTTCCAATCCAAGTCATTCTATGAGTCAATGATTCTATGAAAGATAATGTGTATAAACACCTCCCAGTCCTATCAGTTGTGATTAAAACATCCTTCAGAGGGGCACCAGAGAGAACAAAGGGAAGGGGAAAATGGACTTGTGAAAGGGGCATCACCATTCCTGATACAGGCCATCAGGATTGTCAGTAGACTGTGGAGACAGGAGAAGGAAAGGAGGGACATATGTGGGCCATGATGAGCAATCCTCAAATGCTAGTCTGCAACAAAGTAGAAATAGTGGTTAAAAGAAATTAGTGGAGGGCCAGTTTGGAAGCTGAGGATCAATGATAAGAGAAACACAAGCATGAATTTCCTGCTGATTTTTTTTCTGCTTTGAATATTACTGAAATGTCCTGCATGCTGCCACAAAAAGAGATGTTCAGTTTCTCAGTCATACTCAGGCTTTTACAACTGCGTGCCCTGGAAAGTAACTACACCAGCTAAAAACTGCACCTTGCTAAAGGCTGAGTGAAATAAGTGCTGAAGTGAGTACTTAAGCCTGAAAACCCATGTCAAGGTCGAGATCACTGACGACATGATTGTGCTGTCTGCAGGTAGCTTGGCCCGAGCTTGCTTCACTTTAGATACTACCTTTGTTAGCCAAAATTCCTGAACATGAACAACAAAAAGTAGTTGTGTTATACATGAGAAAGCTGACAAGAATTGAAAGGCTGAGTGGTGGAGTTGCAGATTTTCTTTCAAACCATTTTCATTGAAGGTGGAGTGCTTTGGAAAAAACAAAACAAAGCAAAACAAAAACCACCAAACACTTGCCATTTTGGCTACTCTGTTTTGACATCCTAGAAAGTATTTCTGCTAAAAAGATTCACGGACCTGTGTCCACATCTCCTTTCAGTCATATCAACCCAGGTTCTATAGAGGAACAGATCAGTTTTTTCTTATTTTATAATTGTGATTTCCTTTTAAATTGTTTTAAATCTGCTTTGTTCGTGGTAAAGAGGACTACATTTTCTTTCCACCCAGAGAACGGCAGCATGATGAAAAGAAGCAGGAAGACAGAATACTGTATTCCAGTGTAATGTATCCATTAGCAAGGGACAGGCATCACAAGTTTTGCCCTGAGATTTGAAAACCAAAGTGATGAGAATCCAAGCCCTGAGCACTGTGGTTGACCTGACTTTTGCTTTATGGGCTCTCCACAGTGCCAGCTGTGTCACTGTGCTCAGGAGCATCCCTTCACCTCCCTGCCCAGTGATCCCCTCTTGATGTGCCAAATTTATCTGCCCTACTCTAGCAGGGTTTGTGAAGAGGCACTGGGAGAAGACGGCTATGGGCATAACAAGTCTGTAGGGCAAGCAGGTTTCCAGACCATGTGCAAGGAGAGATCATTTAAATTGCCCTGTACAACCTTGTAAATAAAATAGGTTGGCACTGCTGGCAATGCTTGGTGCATGGAGGGAGCCAGGTAGGAGGAACCTGTCTCTGAGTTACTCTATGTCCTTAGGCTTTCTGCAGGTGTTCAGAAGCTTCTCCTCAAGGTTTTCCCTTTACACTGATGCAAAATCATCTAGAGAGCCAAAAAAACTTCAAGGACTGTCTGCACAAGACTTTATGTGTTAGAGTTCAATCTCACAAAGAGAAAAATCATACTTCAAAATTGCTGCGTGTTCAAATTATCCTATAACAACATTCAAAAAAAGTGTTTGTTTGGGATTTTTTTCCCTAGAGCTCTCTACTCTTGTGCTAGTATTTGCTACTTACCAAACAAAGCACTGTTTACTTCTGGGCTGTTGTTATCAGAAGAAAACACAAACCTTAAAAGTTTGGGTTTTAAGTTCTGGGGCAGCACAGGACGGGTAGGTATGTGTGTGTGTGTGCACATCATCGATACATGCTGTTGTACCTGGAATGTTGTGTCCCAAAACAGTTTGTTGAAAGGAAAACCCTGCAAAAGAGGAGAGAAAAGGTTATTTCCCGCCATTATTTTAGGGAAACCAGGTGTCCTAGAAGTTAAGGACTGGTCCAAGAAAAAAGACTGTTTCAAAGCACTGTGTCTATGTGCTCACTTTTCTGGGGTCTCAGCAATTTCTAACAGCAGCTTAAATGCTGTTTATGAAACCTAGAAAAGAATTTACTTACAGAGGAATCCTTTTTGTACACGTGAGTCCATATCCTCCTTCCCCAAAGACCTGTGTGACTCACTGGCACGAGGAGCCTGGGGACTGAGTGGTTGGTGGGGACCCATCAGATGTCCTGGCCTAAGGTGTGACATGTGTGTTTCAGCTGGTTGTGTGACACTCTCAAGGATATTTTGAATATTGTTATCCTTCATTGGCTGTTCCTGGTTTTATACTGTCTCATATCCACAGTTATCACAGTTACCCATCTCCTCAATGAGTCACTTTCACCTTCACATCATCTTGGCTTGGCTAAAATATAGTTAAAACCTTCTAGACCAATACTCTCCTTTTTCTATTGCTATTTGATCCTGGACTCTGGTTCATGTTTAACTAGGTTTTAATTTAAGTTTGACCTTTTGCTATCTCAAGATGCCTCCTGCACTACAGTTTTTCTACTCTGCCTGTCACTTCCTGAGACAATCTTCATCAAATTATTTAATTTTCTTTTTGTTCTGGCTACACTAATTCATCTTTTAAAACATAGGTTAAAAATAATGTTCTTAGAGCCTTAGTTGTCTTGGATTTTTACTTATGGTGAGAAGAAATGATTATTGCATCTGATAAATATCATGTCTGTATCTTGGTATAGAAGAGCTCTCTATTCATACAAGTTCTTTTCAGGGAGAAGAATAACATAAGCAAAAACCCCAAACTGCTTTTTTCTCATTCAGTTGCATCACTGGTATTTATACCAACACCTTAAGCTTATCTTAAAGTCACTTTTATTAAAGTCACTTTCAAGCTCACCCTAATAAATGTCAGTTGTATTATTTACTCTCCTTCTGAAGTAAAAGTTGTGATAGTCATTAAAGTCATGTAGGTCTGGGAACATAAGCCAAAATTTTATATATTTATCATTTTTTATATATTTCAACAGCTATGATAAAGTTTACTTTTGGAGGGGACTTTAAAAAGTTTGAAAATTAAATTTCACACAAAGAAGCTTGCCATAAGTAAGAAAAACATTTGTCCTTGTCTTTGTTAGAAAGATCTTTCCAGCCACTGCTTTTTTCCTCTTCCCACTTTTCTCTTTCCTCTGCTGCACTGTAACCAATGCAATGCAGCAATACTCTACAGATGACAGAAGGGTTTTTGTTGTTGTCGGGTATGAGTCCCCAGGGTGCACATTTCTAGGTTTTCACAGCACTGCCAAGGACAGTGGTTTCTTGGCTTTTCCAACAGCCCAGCAGAAGCACAGTGTGGTGCTGGTTTCCTGGGCATTTTCCTGTGCCAAGAGGGAGTGGAGTCACCCGGGTTTACAGTGCCAGGCGGTGTCTGAGACCAGGCCAGCTTGTCCTTGCCCTCAGTTGTGTACGTAACTGCCCTTCGAGAGCTGTTTGCATAAGGCTTTGCAAGTGTTTGATACCGGGTTGGAGGAACAGCCCTTAGCTTTTCAGAGGAAATCAGAGAGCAGTTTGCAGAGCTCCCAGTGCTGGGCTGCTTTTCCAGCCTCTCAGCCAGGAAGAGCATCCTTGCTCCCCTGCCACAGCCAGCCCAGGTGGGCTTGGCTGGAGGAGTCCTTTGATATCTTGGTTGTAAAGAATATATTAAACATGCTCAGAGGGAGGAACTGTTTACTTATGGGTCTGAGGCAAACTGGTTAAGTCTTTAAGTTCATGTGCAACATACCAAGATGACAGGTTTTCACTGAGATTGGATTTAAGCAATGTATGCAAATCCAAACTTTTGCACCAAGCTCCTGTTATAATTATTGATGTCAAAGGTGACTGACTTGATTACAAAAGGGGAACAATTTTAAATCACCGTTGCTATCCTCAAACAAACAGTAAGTAACTTCCCTGAGCCTCAGCTCCTTATACAAGTAACAGTGCATCATATCAGTCATACATAACAGCTGCTACCTCTGTTCCCTCTTAACCACAGGAATGCAGAAAGGACTTCTTAGAGCAAACTGCATACAGTTCTGCACTCCTTTCAGTAAAAAAGCAGGGTCCATTTGAAGACAGTGTGCTTCAAAATCCATGAGCGAGACAAACCTGATCTGCTGCTTTTTGTCACAAAGTAGCATTATAAGTTACTCCACGGTGGAAGGTGCTTTGTCCAGCCAGCTGCTGTGTTAGGCTTCACCAGCAGGAAGGCTTTGAATGGATGGCACTGTGGGTATGGGGGAAGGGGACCTGCCCCAGCTGAGTAATGAATGTCTTACAGTTTGGGCTGGAGTCCAGAGGGTGAAAGTCTGAGCAGGTCAGGTTTTTGCTTCCTGGTCTCCGTGGCTGGTTTTTCTATTACAAAAATTAAGCCTGTTGGCAGGCATGGGAAAGAAAACGTGCACTGCTGGGTGCCATGCTTTCCCTACCCTGGATCAATGCGTAGGTGTCCCTGAGTCCTCTCATTAAAACCTCATATAGCTGTAAAATGAGCACATGCATAAAAATAGCCTGATGATTCCAGAGTTTTACTACTGATAGAATATGAAAGAGAGAAAGGTTTCATTTTGTTGCTATCTATAAAGACAGACCAGAATGGACCTTCTTAGGCTTCCATTTCTGTTTAGTGTAAATTGGACTTCAACCTCTGAAAGGTTTCTAAGTTGTAACAGGGTGAATCACTGACCGCAGACATGCACTCACAGGTCAGTTCCTCATATGTGTACTTAAAATAGAACTCCCCAAACGACTCAGTTCATGGCCCTGAAGCCTGAAACTGGAGTAATCGGATATAATGTTTTGTGTTTGTCAGCTCGGCCTCCCCCAGCTGAGCCTTGCAGTAAATACATTGGATTTCTCTACATTTGTGAATTCCAGAAGCAGGACTGCCAGCTGCCAGCGGCACATGTAGGAAACTACTTATGCCTAAGATGGTAACAAGAAAAACTGGCACCCTTTTTTTTTTCTTGCAGGATTATCTGTCCTCATCAATCACATCTCATACTTGTAAACTAATTAATGGTTTTCCATGTCAACTGAGTTTTTGTTGCCCAAGTTCAGTGGTGATCGTAAAGAACCAACGGAAAAATTTGCACAAATAAACACCAGGCACCTTGGAAACAAAACAGAGGAACCTGACCTGCTAGTGCAGGATGTGAAACCAGATACTACAGGGAGGGCAGAGACATGGGGGAGCAGCTAAAGTCACTAGAAAACACATATTCAATGGTAGGCATTGCTCAGAAATGGAGGTATAATCAAAGTGACATTGATGCTTGTCAGTAAATTTCAGGGATATGAGAGTGGAAGGAGCAAGAGATGTTGTAGTTAATAGAAAGTTCATTTTGGTCCAAATAGTTTGGGGAAAGGAAGTAAAACCTCTGTTGGAACAGTACTGAGAACTGGTTAAAGCACTTCCTTTCCTCTCTCAGCCATCACATAACTAAATCTGCAGCCTTAAATCTTCCTTAGCCACCATGCTATTTCCTTTCTCTTTTCTTGCTGCCTCATGAATCTCCACCTGAACTCATCTTTTCGGGATTCTAACTGGATTTCTCCATGCCTTTCACTGGCTGGACTGAGCAACTTCTCATCACAGCCTGCAGATTATAAATAATGCATTGATAAGCTTTGCTTTTTGTTTGCACAATGTTTGAGCCATCTGTTCATTTCCCTTTTTTGGTGTAATTGTCCTTTTTGTTAAAAAGTATGCTTAACCTTTATATTTCAGGAAGGCAAATCTTGGGAGCCAGCTCTAGCGAGAACAAGATGTCATCTCTGCCTAATATGAAATGTTTTCATTGTGAGAGCAGGAAAGCCTGGCTCTTACTGGAGGGCCTTAATGCCACCTTCCCAGTGACTCTCCAAGAACCCATCCCTCTCCACCACATTGCCAGCACTGGTGTGGGGGTCTCATCATGTGTGTCCAGATGTGCCTCGTGCCCTTGAGGGGGATCATCCTGCAAGGGCTGTCACAGAAAGAGCTTCGCCACCACCTTGGGCAAGTTCCATGGCTTTCTCTGTGCTCCATGGTCCTCCAGACAGCACAGAGCTGAGAGGATGAGGATCACAATATCCTGCCTCATAGATAGACTGAGGAATTTTATCCCAGTATTGATATGCTTGTTTATGGTTGCAAGAAGTCTCAGGTCATATGAAGGGGTAGAAGAAGCATTTAAAAAAAAAACTGAGTATCTTCCAGACTCAAAATAACTGAGGGATTAAGGCATCCTAAACCCTGAGGGATTATACAGGTTGATAATGGTCATATCCTTCTTGTCTGGAACCTCAGATGGCTTCATAGCTAATGTGGCTCATTTGTCTTTACACTCTCTTTAAGTCTCTGGTGTATAAAAGTTATCTGCCAAGCTCCACATCCATGTGGCAGGACCCTTTCTTACATCCAGCACTGACCAAGGTGTGCTTTCTGTGTCATTGTAGGAAAGTCCATACAAATAGATTTTTAATTTAGATTATATTGCTGTAATTGAAGGTTCAGGATTTAAAAGAGAAATGGACCAAAGACATTGTTCACCTAACATTAAAGAACATTAAATTTCTAGGAGGTAAGCCAGGAGGCCGGTAAGAATCAAGGAATATTCTATGTTTTGAAGAATAATAATGTGATTGCAAGTGTCTGTATGATGCAGGGCAAATGAGTGGGTTTAAAATGTCATAGTGTAGATTGAATTGAGATGAATCACTGTAATTTTCAAGGACTGCATGTCTTTGGTGTGGAAAAAGCCAGCCAGTACTTTCAAATGCACAAATGTAGGAGTTTGTGTATTCAATTCTTCTCTCCACCAGGGACTTCCCTGCAGGATGCCTTTTATATCTCAGATGTAGAAATGAAATGGAATTAAAAGGTCAAAATATTCATCAGTTTCACTAACAGCAGCCCAGTGCTCATCTTTCTTGCAATAGCCTCATGGAGAGCTTCCCAACTCAACCTTGATGTAGCAGGCTGAAGAGCTTGGGAAGGTGGGTAAAACATCAGGTGCTTAGGTATTGTCAAGCTGTGTGCTTCTCTGCCTACGCTGGTGCCGAGATCTGCTTTATGTTGGACATAGATGTGTGAGGGGTACTGGGGGCTATAGATGAGTACATTGAGGAGAAAGAGATAACTGTGAACAACTTGGTCAGCTATGGGTGAGAACTGCAGATGCCTACAGAAGTATGCTTAAGCAACCCTCATCTTGACCTCACCTTAAATGTCTTGATCAGTCTCTAATTGCTCTCTTGCCCCAGCACAAGGTTTCCTGTTTCTTGCCGTTTGAAGCTGGCCAAGTGCCACCCACCAACAAAAAAAAACCCCATTTTCCTCTGCTATAGCTGAGCAGAGGAGGGGGAATTGAAAACTTCATTTTTCATGAGTTAAGGATTATTGAAAAAAAAAACCTAAAACTTTAAGGCAAAACAGGTTCAAAACTTAAACAGTATAAAGAAGATGTATTATTAACAGAATTAAAAGTAAAAACGGTAATGAGAACCAAAGCAAATCTTCAGAACATCTTTCTTTCCCAGTCCTTTCCTCTTTCCTCTTTCCACTGACCGTGCAAAGAAACAAAACATGGGGTTTTGGTCAGTATTTCACTTCCTAAAAATCTTTGTTCAGTATGCTTAAGGAAATTAGTTTCTTCTGCTGTGCTGTGGGATCCTTCCCACGGGAGATAGTTCTCTGAACTTTTCTAGTGTGGTTTTAACTGCCACAAACAACAGTCCCACCCGAACCTGCTATAACGTGAGTCCCTCCCACGGGCCAAGCAGTCTTCCCACAACTGCCTAGTGCGGGTCATTTTAGCTCACAGGTTTAGTCTTTTAAGGATGAGCTGTTCTAGTTTGGAAGCAAGGGTCCTCTCTCTTTGTTCGAGTTCCTCACTAGATTACGGCTTTGCAGTATCCACACACTCCAGCATGAGCATTCTTCTTCACGGGCTCCGTGTGGATCTCTGCACCCCTCCATGCACCTCATGAATTACAGGGAAACAGTTTGTTGTATTATAGTCCTCACCACAGCTTGCAGGAGAGTCTCAGCTCCAGCGCTTGGAGCACCACCTCCCTCTCCTTTCTTCACTGACCTCGGTGCCACCATGTTGGTTCTCCTCACATGTCCTCACTTTTCCTTTTCCTCTGACTTGGAAGAAAGTTCGTGTCTGTACGTTGCAGGTAAGAGGTTGATGTCATCCAAGCTCCACACTGGGGAATTGCTCACCATGTCTCTCACTGCTGGCCACGTGGTCCCTGCTGGCACCGTACAGCCAGTCCCAGCCACTTGGTTCTTGCCCTGGCTGAGCCATTCTAGCCTCAGGAGGGCTCCGGCCATGTGGTCCCAGCCTCTGGAAGGCCCCGGCCGTGCAGCCCCCAGTGGGATGGGCCCCAGCAGCCCCCCGCCAGGATGGACCCCAGCAGCTGCCTCAACACCCCTTAGGAGAAGAAAGAGAGCTTCCTGCACTTTTTCCCTTTCTTAAATATGTCATCACAGAGGCGTTACCAACTTGTCTAATTGGGCTGGTAACCTGCCCATTGTCAGAGCCTTCAGCAATTGGCTCTGGATTGTGCCGGACACAGAAGTTGCGAGCAGCTTTTCTCCCACCCCCGCTAAAAAACAGGCTGTGTTAAACCAACGCACTGCATGAGGGAGGCTGTGAAACCAGAGCTCTGCTCAGGGCTCAGCTGCTGCTTCTGTCCTCCCCCAATCACACTGAGGACTTAGAAGTGTTACTGCTCTCTGAGCAGGTCTTCTTGCTACAAATGATAGATTAAGTCAAAATGTCATTGCTAACTTTGCTTCGTTCTGCCAACAGCTTCGAATGAAGCTGATCAGAAAGTCACAATTCCTCTACTGACAGGATCTGGCAAGAATTCATCATTAGCTTTTCCCTTGTCAGTAAACTTAGAGGTGCATCCCACCAGACCCGCTCTGTCACAGCTCCTGCTGAGTGCTCACATGCCAGTTGTGGTTTGACTGCTGTGCCATCAGTATGCTGGTGGCATTCTGCTCCGTGACTATTTTTAAGCAGATCCAGATGGTATAATTTCCCTTTTTTCCCTGAACCTGACCAAGACAGATGTCTGGATGAGAATCAGCTGGCAGACAACCTGGCAAGAGGAGGTGTGAGGTGCAAGGTGCGAGGAGATGGGCAAGACGAGCAACCCAAGATGTAGTTGCAAGTTGTGACTGCACTTTCACAGCCCAACTGTGACCACCTTTGCCAGCAAGTTAGGCCATTTTTTAATATTTCCCAGAATCTGCTGTCTTTTGGATTCCCAGCTAATGAACTTTCCAGGCAGTATCTTCCTATACAACATCTCAAGCAACAGGAGGACCCTGAATTTTCTTGGTCTCATTTTCAGGTTAAAGTATGGCAAGGTGCTGCTCTGGCAGCTGCCTGTGACAAGCCTGGTGAGGTGTCCTCTAGGACAGAAGCTAGGGCCTCCCTGGCCATGATGAAGGCATCAGCAATATCTCATTTATTTCTGGCTGCTTCTGTAATCTGTTCTACGTAGTCTACCTCATCAATTTTGTCATGGCATTTGGGCAGCTCCCAGTAACAATTTGAAGAGCTTACCCACCTAAGTCTGGAACATGGAAACAATCATAGCAGACTTTCTACTTTTCTGCAGAAAGCTTGGATTTGGCTCCACCACCTTATTTCCTCATTTTTGTTTGTTTAGGTTTGAATATTTTTTGCCCCTGCCTTCCATCCCACTTTTTTTTTTCTTTTTAAATATGATTGCCTAACTTTTGTTTTGGGGAAGAAAGAATGAAAAGAAATGCTTGGACACTCAGAGTTTCTGCTTAAACATTCCAAAATAGGTTAAATTGATTTTTGTGTTTATAGAGATCTTATCTGAAGTAGATAAACATTCAAAAAGCAATAAATTGGGGATGGGGGGTGTTGAGATGAAATTATGTATTATATGTACAGTTTTGATAGATATACAAAATTAAGGTTTTCCTGAGTAAACAGGCATTTGAATCAAAAGATTAATTATGTAAAGCACAAGTCAGCTGTGATGGTGATTAATAAACACCTCCTCTGTGAGGGGATGTTTGTACTTTCTAGCTCTGAATTGCTTAAGTACATGCCTAAAGTATATTGAAGAAGATGGGATGATTATCTTCCCTCAATGAACATTTTAAAGAGCCACTGGTAGACTATTTCATTTCAGAGGAATACCTCCAATCTGTACCTTTTTTTCTGGTGGCCCACTACTGTTTACCTTATGAAGACAAGTATTTTAGATCACACTTTTGATTTATTGTTGATGAACACTAGCTGGTAGGTTAGATCAATGTATAAGAAGGAGTTTGCTGCACTGAGGCTTAACAAGGTGGTGTAGTAAAATCTATTTATTCAATTTATAGTGCTAGAAACACACAGTAGCTACTGGCTTGTTCTGACTATAAATAATATGTTGTTGTCACTTTCAGTACTGAGGGAACCTGAGCGACAGGAGCCTCTATTTATTTGCAGTTTTAGCTTCCTTCATGCATCATTGATAGTGGAAATGAAACACAGAAAAAAAAAAAAGGTAAAAACTCTCCTATAAGCTTCAGTGAAGCTTTAACATATTGCAAGAAGTTCCTGCAGGGATTTAACATCTGCCTTTACCTACCAGGGTTACAGGAGCTTATCCACAGCAGCCACAAAGAAATGTTTTCAATATGTAAAAGCATCCCTGAGCACTAGATCCTGCTAGTCATGTCCTTTATGCTAAGATTTTAGAATCTGGGATGTTTTGTCTCCCACCTTGCAAACTTAATAAATTAAATTTGATTTTCTGTGCATTGTTTCCTCTCCCTCCCACCAGTAAAAAGCAAGGAGTGGTTTTCACAACCATTTAAGAATGGATGCAACGTACTATAAATTATACATTTCTAAAGAATACATTTTTTGTCAAAGAAGTTTTTCCTTCTTCTCTTCCCCACTTTTTGTGCTGGTTACACTTTGTTGCTGCTTTAAAGTTTCCTTCACCATGCCTTTTCCATAACAAATTCTGTTTCATCTGGCCTTTGTGCAGCACTGATTTATAATGTATATTTCCTTATAAACCTCCAAAGATCTGGAGGTGTCTAAATGAACACTTCTGTTGTATGCCCAGAGGGTGCTTTTATGGTTTGGAAAACCTCAGCCTGCAGTTCAAAGTCCCAAATGGTGCATTCCCAGAGTATCCTGGTGTTTACAGAATGATGATGAAAGGTGCAGAGATGTTAAGTAAGAGAGAGATGGGTGAGATTTTGGAGCAAAAATAGTCATTGTGAAGTCGAGGGGAAGAAGAAGGCCTGTGCCATATTTGTAGCTTATTTTCATGCAAACCTGCTGACATTCTGCAGGGAGGCAAATTTCTTCAGTGTAGCTCTGCTGGTTGATTTTCAGGATCTGTGTTTTCAGGGACTGCTATGAAACTCATATAATCATGCAGGAAAGGTTTTTAAATTAGTAATACAAACATTGGCAAATAGTTGTAGATGAAATCAGCTATTGCTCTCTGTAATAATCCCTTGGGCTCTATCTCCATGGCCTCCACAGCACAATGCCCTGCAGAGATGGCTCACACGCCAGCACTGCATATGAGCTTTATCTTGGTCCTAAAACTAGGGTGGGAAGGGTGACTAAAATGAGTCCCATGTTGCTTTACATGTCCATTTATGAGCCTAAAACATATTCACAGCGAACATTGTCTGCATTTTGTCCCTTTTTGCCCTAGCCAGATGTTTCTGTAACCTGGTTGGCTGCTGTGAGAGATGGAGGGGCCAAGTGGGAATTCTCAGTGCTGGTGTCAACTGGAGGTTGGCGTCACTCGCTATTGCACAGCCGTGCCCTTTCGTGAGAAGTCAGTCGGCTTCACTGACAGCTGATCTGGAGCCAAGACACCAAAAGGTTAAGTCACAGCTTCTCTGTGCCTGCTGCTGCTCAGTTTCCCATGGCATGGGGAGGGATGATCCTGTGGTCCCAGTTT
Organism: Lanius collurio; assembly: GCA_020086605.1. NCBI lineage: Eukaryota > Metazoa > Chordata > Aves > Passeriformes > Laniidae > Lanius > Lanius collurio. The sequence continues at coordinate 22,751,110 of JACBWW010000005.1, read as the reverse complement.
ACCCTCTTGAGTCCTTCCTGAGCATTCGCTTGGCTGCAGTGCTCTACCATATTAGGAGTGTATGGAGCAAAGCCCAGGAGCCTGGATCAGGAACTCTCCTGTCAATCTGGAGAGCTGCTGCTATATTTAGTAACAGGCGCATGGGAATAGCAGCTTAAATGTGGGAGGGGGCTGCTGGAATGCCAAAATGTGTTTGAATCCACTTGACTCTTGATGGAAACTCTCACACTTTGCTATCTTTAGAGGGTCTTGTACAGAAATAAATTACATTTCCCTATTTTTTTTTTTCAATAAAAAGAAAAGAAATTTAGCTGCTCTATACCTCCACCACAATAGTTTTGATGAACACCAATTACAGCAGAGCAAAATAAAGCCCTTGTTAAATGTTTATTTACCCTCATTTCACTCGCATGCAAACTAATCAGCAGGAGTGTATTGCATTTAAATGCAATTATGGCAGCCATTATAATGGGAACAACTTAGTTGTAGTGGCTATTTTTTTTTCTTTTTCTTATTTTTGTATAATCATGAAGATAACCAAAAGATGCACCTTGTGTTTGAAATGCTCAAATAGGAAAGTGGGATAGTACTGTTAGGAGCAGGAAGATTTTAATTTGCAATTAGCACAATTTCCTCACTGTAAACAAATTAACCCCCTTACATCTAGTGACCACAGAACAAGAGAGACCCTCCTAAAATATTAAATTCATACAGGATTTAGTGTGGAAGCAGTCTGATGAGTCTGATGTACCACACTTAAACAGAAATATAGAGCTATTCTTCACTCAGAAAAGCAGCAAAGGGCAGTGTTTTGGGGTTTTCTTTCCACTGTCTACCTAGGCTGAGTGCTATCTTGTGAAGGTCAAGTGACTTCTCTGTGGTCTGATACTGAGTCAACAGCTAAACATGGAACCAGGATTCCCCTAGTTCACACTCATCTACGAGTCACTCATCTACATAATCTTTAGGGAAAGCTTGTGGGGCCAAATCACCATCAGGAAGGCTGAGGGAAGAAATTCAGTTGAATCCCCTTGTAGAAATTTATTTCCTTAATGTATGCAGGGAAAGGTAGATGTTTGGCACTAACTGACCCATGGAGGAGTTGATTTTTCCCTCCCCCCCGAACTAGTTAAAAAGGAGAGTTTAGAGCACTCTGTGATCCTGCCGTGGGTTTTGAATGCCTGAACCCATTGCCCTGCCTCTCTGCAGCACTGCAGTGTTACACCCATTCTGCCACAGCTCCACTCTCCAGCCCTGTAGGCAGGGAGCATGGCAGAGGCTGGAAAACTTGATGCAGCTCATGGCGGGTACTATTCCTTGTTTTTCTTCTGCGGCTGGTCAGCTTCTCTCCACACATGAATATGGCTGGACACTCTTTCTCCAAAAAAAGACTATCTGCCTTTGTTTAGCATTTGTCTAGTGCTATCTATCTCCTCCAAATATTCAAGATATACTTTGTGGATACATAGAGATTTATATGTGTTTATATTTTGAAGGTATACACACACATCCACATATATACTTACTTTAAAGCCGCTAGTGATCTTTGATAAGATTTGCCTGTTTCTGTGTTTTCTTCATTCTTCATTTAGGAAAAAATACTTCTTAATGAGCATATGATTGAATAACAATGTTGTCTGAGCAGTATTTCCATAATGACATTGCGACCCAAGCCTGCAATGCCAAGAAACACTCCTGCTCAGCCTCCTGCAGGCAGAAATGTACAGCCCAGGTCCGGTAATGCATGAAAACCTGTCTGAGGCATACAGAATTATTGTAATTTGGGAATTACTGGAAATGATGGTACTTCCCATCCACTTTTGGAAGTGCTATGATTAACTCCTGGATCCAGAACCACCACAGGAGAAGTTCCTGCTTTTTTTCTGGACTTTCTTTGTCCCTTTAGTTATGACAGATGCTCCAGCTTTATGATGGAAAACTGTTTTTTTTTCTGCTATAAATACCTTTCTCTGGTTTCCTCCACTACTTGACTGGTATTTCATGTGCATACTGCTATATCAACATGGAGTTTTTCTAAGAACCAGAAGGTAAATTCAGCTAAAGAATGAGGAGACACCATAGCTTCAACAGGAGTTGCCTCAGTTGCTGGCCTTTGACCTGGCATAAGTCAGTATCTAAGGAGTTTCATTAATGTTTCATTTTCCTTATGAGAAGTCATCCACTTTCTTTCTGTCTGAGCTGCTGCTGAGGAAAACAGCAAAGAAAATTATGCTTTTTTCCATTAAATTAGTTTGGTTATTTTCAAATCACACAGCAGCCTGTGAATAACCGGATGCGTATTGTGTGTATAGATAAACAATCATTAGTACAGTTTGTAAATACACAATATATACCCAGAATGTGTCCTGAAATTTTTCATGCTGTTGCCAACCGAGTGTGTCTCTGTCTGGAATATGAACAGCGTTGGCCGACACGGGGAATCTGGGGATTCTGGATCTCCCTGCCTCAAAATAGAGGCTGTGATGCACTAAAGCACTCAGTAAATGCTGCCCTCTCCATCCACAGGTCTCCAACACGTGCGTCACGGTAGGCAAGCAGATGTTTATCTTTGGTTTATGGTAATTTAGCAAGTATCAAGTACAGTTGTTAACAGCCAGACCTCTAGAATGCATGTGCAGCAGGGGTAGGAAGTGGGTGGATGCAGAGGGTTAGTCATGCTTACATCCTGAGTCTTTGAGGTCCAGGAATAATTAGTAGCTCTCGCCCATGGGTGTGTATCACAGAGATGCACTTGCACACTCTGTGGCAGGGTTCACTACAGCTCAAGAGCCACCTCCCCACAATGGGGGCTCACCCTTAGGAGTCAACACATCTGGGGAGGCAGATGGATCCTGAGTAAGCTGTCTCTGGCAGAACACAGTGCCACACAGAGGATCAGTGCAGCTATATTCAGTGCACTGAAAGGCAGATGTGTAGGTGCAGCCCCTTCTCTTCACCGCCTCTGTACTGCAGGTGATTTTAAAACAGTGTCTGAATGCAGCTGTTTTGCATTATAAGAACAAATACTTAAAATAACCTAAAAGCAAGGAGCAAATCACTTTCTGAAGAAAATCACTATGGATAAGCATCTTTCTGTTTTCCTGTGAAGTGGTCATTCTGCTTAGCTCATTGTTGGTGTGCTGTATCTGTCAATTGCCTGTAAAACTGATGGAATGATGAACACTTCTAGCAGTGTAGAAAGCCTAACCATCAGGTTAAGCTGACTTTCAAAATAACTGTGTTGATCTACCTGACTGAACAGAGGCACAACAATTTCCTGAGTAGGAAGATGTTTAGGTTGGCACAGGGTGATTTACTAGTTCAGAGGCCTTGATCAGTGGGATATGAAAGAGAAGTTAGGGAGGGATGTTTCAGAGGTGTTAGAAATGTTTCCTTCCTTTGTCACTGTTCAGCTCTCCTTTTCTTCAGAGTATTGACTCAAAAGATCAGGCATTGCACTGTTCAGAGGCATTTGTTTGTGTCAGGTGTCCAGCTGTGCTTCTGATCTTCATCTGCATCTGTCTAGGTTCCTGTATCACTTCCATTGATATTGTCCATACTGGTAATTGAACAAATGCAATCACAGCTTCTGCTTCTCTCCCAAGGAAATAAAATCTAGAATTTCTCCCTTTGTCCGATGACTGCAACTGGAAGAACTGTTGGAAAGGGCCATCCTGAACAATGCTCGCTTCCACTTCAGGCAGGGATGCTTCTTAGCTCTGAGAGAATTGTATGTCACTGATCTGTTCTCCTCTGACTTTTCTCAATTGGTGTTAGTCTTACTTTGCTCAAAATGGCTTAGGATCCCTAAAACCAGGCATCATTTAGTACATTTTATTGTATTTGTGACTGAGAAGATAGATAATGGAAATACTTGCTGAGAAAATAGGAGCCTTTGAAATACTATTCTTGGCCATTTGTTTTAAAAATTATAATTTCCAGTGAGCTTCAGATATAGCTGTAAATATCATACTGGAAAAGATGGGATGTTCCCCCTCTATATCCAGAACTGATCTGAGCTGAAAGGTACAATAAACGTACCTTCCATCAGCAACTAAGAGGGGACTCAAAGTTTACCATCCCTTGTTTCAGTGATGAATGATGCCTCCGATAATCAGTCCCAGAGAGTGTGAAGAGTAAAGCAAATAAACTCATCTGCTCTAGCAGGCACAACAAGTCTTTAGGTCTAGATAAAACACTAAAAACATTTGTATTTTTTTTTCCTATGTTGGGTTCTCCATTCTTGAACAAACACCCTTCTCTAGGGTGGCAGGGAGGGATGTCCTCACCTTAGTCCCCCTCTGCACCAATCTTCCTCATGCCTGGATTGGTATGGCACTTGTGTAGTCTTTGCTGGCATTTAACCATGCCTTGGCACCCTGACAAAGTCTTCTTTGCTTTGCAGTCCTATTCCAGCTGTTCTAGGGTTTCTAGGCCAGGCCTGAACCCTGGAGTCCACAGATATCTCATTAGACAGCCTGCAACTCTATTGTTTCCCCTGCTGCATTTAAATTAAGCCTGCTCAGAAGTTTTGCATGTGAAAGTATGAGAAACACTCAATAGCTCTTCTGTGTTTGTCTTCTGTCAAGTTAAATAATCTCTTTGACAGCCTCCCATGGGCTTTTCTTGAGACCAATGATCCCCACTGCCCCTCTTGCTGAACAGGGGAGTGCAGAATGGCAAAGGCACCTGCACACAGAACCACCGGAGCAAAAGTTTTCTTCAACTGCCAGCAAAAACTGCCTCACCCAGGATTTGGTCTGGCTCCAGACTGGATTTTTGTTTGTTCAGCCATGGGCTACTTGTCTTGCTTCAAGCAGCAACAGGTTGAAAAGTCAAATTGGTGTGGAAAATTCAAACTGGCGAGTATTAAGGTGGGATCTGGACTCCATACCAAAATTAAGGGCTTTGAGGAACTAGTGATCTGTAAAAAACATGGACAAGGGGGACAAGGGGGACAAGGGGGAAAGAAGCAGGACTTGCCAGAGAAAATAGGTGATTTTATGTGTCATGCACTTGAGTGGATGTGAACTGTTCAGTCTCAGAGATGACAAATGAGGCTAAACTTTTGTTGTTTCCTATGGACGTTGCATAAGTTTTCACTGGGAGTCTTCAATACCCTGCATGTTGAGATGGGAAATTTTAGGATTTAAAGTGTAGAAGGAGGGATCATCCAGGGGGAAAGGTCTTTTTTTTTGAGAGGCATGATTGATAGCTGAAATCCTGGGAACTACAGTCATCTGTTTGCAGAAAGCTTCCCCACAGCACACAGCTAGATTTTTGCCCTCATAAATATTGTTCTTTCAGGACATATTTGCTAAATCATGTCCAGTTCACTATCATTTGCCAGCCTCATTTAACATAATTAGTGCTGTGGTCCGGTTCATGTTGTTTAAAATGCATAGTGTTTCTTGGGAATGGTACATATGAAATTATGCAAACTGTTTAGAACAGCTTCACCTCAAGCATTCAGCATGGGTGAGTTAAAAGGAATTTGAGAGAACTGCATTGTACTGACATGTTACATTAAGGTCAGTAATTAAGTAATGTGTGTGCACTAATACATGTAAGACAGTAAGAGAAATGGATGGTAGCAAGCACCCTTGCTCTCAGGGATGTGTGGCCATCTAGGGCCATATTCTTCTCTGCAGCACTGCCTGCTTTGGCAGAGTTAGAGCAGAGCTGCCCTTTATTGTTTCCTGTAGTGATGGCGGACATATATGCTTATACTGAGCACACTGCCATACTGCAACATTGAACAGCCATCTACAATTTGGGTGAAATCAGCAGTGTCTGTTGATCTGAGATTTGATCTGGCCAGATCTCCAAGAGATGCTTCAGATTAATATGAGTGTATGTGTATATACTTACTTTTTAATTTTTCTGAACTGTAACTGTACCCTGACATTGCCCTCCCCCTAGTAGCAACAGAACGGTACTGATAAAGTACATCCATTTTTCCAATGCAAACCAAACAAAATTTATCTAAAAAAGTGTATGCAAAAGCGTGCATGCTGGCCAATAATTTTGATGGACTGTGAGCATTGCCCTTTGCTGTACAGAGAAGACTGGGTGTTCCAGGCTGTCCTTGCACATAGTCAGGGCTGGAGCAGATCTCAGGCCATATGAGTTGCATTAACTGGCTCTTATCCCACTTCTGGGGAATAAAGGAATAAGTGTTGTGGTGGTCTGTTCCCTTTCTTGCAGTTACAAACACAGCAGGGGATTGTGCTTGGCTTTAAAACACTGCAAGTGCAAGTGCTTCCTTGTCCCTCCTGAGGTGCAGATCGCACCATCACTTCTCTAAGGTGAAATGCCTTCTGAGTCAGTGGCTTCTACTGAACTTGCTAATTGTTAAATATCTGTAATTACCTTCTAACCTCTCTCTCCGTCCTTTCCTCCCCTTCCTTTAGTACGTTGTCTGCTACTGTCCTGCTTATCCAGGCACCTACCCACATGGGAATCACTCAGTTTGCTCCTGGATTGAGCACCTCCCTGCAACTTGCATTAGGTGGTTCAGAAGGGTAATGCTTACAGTAACAGTCTGTGTTCTTCCAGAAAGGGTGTGTTTTAGGTCAAAGGATAAGCATGTTGTTGTAAAGACTGTTGAATAGTAATTAAAACCATCGGGAAATTAATTGTGTATTCAATGAAGTGGAAGGCTGTGCTGTATTCCCTGGCAACAGACTGAGGCACTGTGTTGTGATGCAATTGCTCTCTTTCCCCTAAAGCCTAAGCACCAGCCAGGGCTGTGGTGTGAGACTGTCCCAGGCTCCCACAGCCAGGGCAGGATGGGCTGCCTTCACTGAATGGTGGATTGTCACAGAGGGGTGGGCAGTGCCATAGCATCTCTAGGCTGTTTTGCCATTCTGAGAGTTTTTCTCCCTAGGAAACCCCTGGCTGAAACAGTGTGATTCCCACTGCAAAGCTGCACAAGCTGACATTCAGAGTAGGGGACTTCCCTTCTCCAAAGTGCATCTTAGCCTTAAATAATGTAATATTCCATGAACTTTCCCTGCCTTCCCCCATTTTTGTTTAAATGCTCTGATTCTGTGAATTGCAGTTGGGGAGGTGCTGGTGACTGGGTTAAATTTTGCAGTTTACCACTTTTGCTCATCCTATTGTGTTTAGGAAGACGCTGACAGTTTAGTCAAAAGGCCCCACTTAAATTTCAGTCATCTGCCGACACATGAAATGTTTTGGATGCCTTCTGTTGGTGATTTACAAAGCAATAAATGAAATAAAACTGAAGAGGGAACCATCACAAATGGGCATTTCACGTCTCCCTCTCTCTGTCTGTCTCTCACGCTTTATTGGTGTAATTACAGCTCATCTCCCCATGTTCCCTTAGCAACAGATGAGGAGGTGGATGGCTGCCTGTCTGCACCACTGCCTTGCTCGGAGGACATGGCAAGTGGTGCTGCTCTGCCTTCTGCCCCGAGGTGGGATGCTGCCAGGAGGGGAGCTTCTGCAGAATGACCCACAGCCATAAGTACTGGGACATGCTGTTTCGAAGTACCAGACAGGTTTCTCAGATGATCTCTTGGGGATTTTATTTGAGTTTTATAAGAAACATGCACACAATGTTGCCGGGTCTTGCACATTTTTTTGTATAACTATGTCCTTGATCAGAATGATTTGTTTTTAAAACTGCCACCCTAGCACAAGGGCCTGGCTTAGGTCAGCTGGAGAAGGGCCAGAAGCTTCCTGCACCTCTGCTCAACAAAAGGTAACAGCTGAACTCAATTCTTGGGCCTCCTAAGCTACCAAAGGAGGCAATCCCATTTCTAGTTCCTCAGACATCTCCTTCCTGGCAGGTGCTGGTCTGGGGCTGGAGCTTCTTGCCTTTTCTGCATGCCTACCTGGCAGGGGTTCTGACTCCTGTCCCCCCAGGGGTCACAAACATGGAATTGTCTCACTGTCTTTGTGGTATAACAAATATAGGCTTCTACATCTTGTTATGCAGGTGTGGATTAGAAATCTCAATGGCAGCACCCATCTGCATTTCTTAAAGTCCCATCTTCAGATGTGTGCTTCCCCAGGAGTCCTGGCAGAGCATGACACGGGTCTGTTCTTTGGTACTGATAGACAGGAAAACTGTGAAGTAGCAAATAAGTGATTGAATGCTATACAAACTGTCCAAGCAAAAGGGAGACAGAAAAAGGCTACCAGCCATTTTATCACCGGCTTGAGCCCCTTGCCTGCATATTTCTGTCCGTCTGCTGTCATCTTCAGAGGAGGAGTTTGGTCACCACAGCTATGCTGTCATAGCTGCATCTGCTCTAGAGATGTGAGGGTCAGGAGGTCAGGGACAGGGAGCAGATGGGAGCCATTATGTTCCATAGCCTCATACCCAGTACAATGCATAGGTGTCATGGTGTGAACCAAACAGACACAGAATCAAAGTGTTCCTGCCCTAGGGGAGAAGCATCTTACAGGGGACTGCCTTTCTTAAAACATCTTACATGGAATTGATACCACATCACACATGCCAGTCCCTAGGCCCAAAGCCCAGCACCTACCAGTGGCTGAGTCCTGCTCAAAAGAGGAGAGGAGGGGTCACCTGAGAGTCTGTGCCCCCAGTATGGCCATGGTCTGCATTGCCTGAGGGCCCCATGGAAGCTGAGGGGAAAGGAGCAGGACCTGTGTCCTGCAGGTCCCATCATCCCCCACAGCCCTGGATGCTCCTGGCACTTAGAATGGCTGGCTATAGCTGAAATCTGGCTTCTCTGCAGCTACACAAGGCTGGGCTGAGGCTTGACCACTACCCAATACCCTGGTATTCCCTTGGCTTGAGCTCCTGTATTTACTTTCAGAACAAAGCTTCTTGTTTGGCAAGGAAGCACAATAGAAATAAAGGCCCAGATGTTCTCAGAAAACCCTAGTTCAGGCATTGTCAGTCTCACTCTGTTAAATTTAAAAAGATAAAGCCACTGGTATTGAAAAGAGCCTTGTCAAATTAAATAAAACCTATTCCTCTCTGGAAATGAATCACCCCAGTTTAGACTGGAACAATTGTGTGTGCTGCCTGAGACTTACTTCATGTTCCCCTCTCAGATTTTAAGGCACTCATACAGCCAAAGCAAGCTGTCTACTGTGTAATTCTGTGCAAACTGCAAGCTTGGACTTCATTCCTGCCTGTGCAAGGGCTTGTTAAAGGTGCAGGAGTTCAAAACATGCAGAGCTGAAGGAGAAGACCAGATTTCAAATAGACAGGTCTCTGACTAAATACGTTTAAAATTACTCAGAGATGTACTTTATCTTTTTCAGAAATGTAAGAATAGTTCTTGTTTTTGCAGGATCAAGCATCAGCCCTGCTTTCCCATAGAATGGCAGCATGTGGGCTGTGCAGAGGCATGCCTTTTCTGTTTGGTGTGTGTCTCTGGGTGTCCAAAACAGGAAAGTCTCTTGTTCTTGAGAAGGTAACATTGTTATATGATTGAGTGAGGCTGGAGGAAGGTTTTCCATACTTCTACTATGGACAAAGTGACATTAAAACAGAATCTTATAATTTTATGATGCAGGGTATGCTGCAGTGCTGCTCCATCCACGTCTCTTCTCTGAGTCTGCTCAGTGTCATTACTTCCAGCTAAAGCCAACATAAAATCGCAGGGAAGGAGTAACCTTCACCTGCAGACCAGGGTAGAAAGGAAGGGGAAGTTCAGCCAAGTCTTGTTTCTGTTTTACCCATTGAGATGAAATTTTTAACTCTTAAATTGTGCTGAGCTTTTCAGACATGAACAAATAAGCTCCAAGTACAGGTCCTGAAAACAAGACAGGATTCAGAGACAACCCTGGGGAACCTCCAGGTTTTAGGGGAAGAGCAGTGCACATGGAAGACTATTCAGTTTGACTACTTGCTCTGTTTCCTGGGTGGTTTGGAAACATATTTCTCTCAACTTCAAAGACATGTAGGCAGAACTGAACTCCCTGTTTGTGAGTCCACCAGAGTCAGACTAGGGGCAAATATAGACCTGAAATAGACCAGCTCTGGCAGCCTGACTGTGAACAGGAACCACCAGCTGTTGACAGTACAAAAACTATTCAAAAAATCTGTAGTGCCTGATGGCTCCTTCCATCCAACATGAGTGATAGCTGTAGAGAAGTCTTTGGAGAAGCAGAGCATGCCTTTCCCATTTCCAGAACCAGAACCTGCCTTGGCTGACCCTGGATGAGGGCTGCATTGATTTATAAGCCAAATGCTCAGAGAGATGGCATAAAAATATACCAGATTGCTTAGGATGAGATGTGGGTCCAAGTCTCTTTCTAGTTCAGCTCTTTCAAGAGACATGTCAAGTGTGTCCGTTCATCTTCCTGCCTTCTCACCACCAGCTCTTCAAGACTCAACACCAGTCAGTGTCACTGGTGCTGAGTAACTAGATCCCACAGAGTCAACACAAACACCACAGAACTTCCTTCCTTTGGAATAACACAAACACCATTGAGTTTTCTTCCTTTGGAGCAACCTCCCTGTTCCCCAGGGAGTTTCAGAGACTTGACAAGAGGCATTGCTGGCTTTCACTGGCCAGCTTGCTGACAGAGGAGTCAGTTTGCAGTGCTTAGCCTTGGAGATGTGTTGAAATCATGTGATCTCCTAAAAAGCTGGACCATATGCCCCTTGATGCTAAATATCCTCTCTTTTTATGCTCCACAGGCACAAAAAGACAGTCCTCATCCCTTTCTAGGCTGCATCAGTGTTGATGCAAGTTGTTTGCCTACATTTTGGAAGATAAAACATTTCCTAGGGTCAGCCACAATTCTTCCCACCTTCAGGTCTTCTGAAAGAGTGGGACCATAGAGTTAGGAAGTATTTGAACATGTCTTTTTAATTGACCCAAGTGGTAGCAAAATTTACTTCAGGGGCTTAGTTTGCGGGTAATGTAAAATCCTATGGTAGCCCCAACCCTAATGTGAATTAAGTAAATAAATTGTAATGAAATGTAGATATTTCCATACCTGCAGAACTGTGCCCATCTTCTTAGAAGAACATTGTTCTCTTTAACATCTCAAATGCAGTGCAAAGTTGCAAACTTTGGTTCTGCAATTTCAAGCCTTATATTGACTCAAGAAGTAGCTGACTGCTTAGGCTGAAAGGTATTTTAGTGAAAGGATCACCTTGGCCAAGCTGGTTTTTAAACTCTTTTCTAAATATCCACAAACAACTAGTCCTGGCTATAATCCCTGGTTTGATGCCCTTTGCTCTTTTCTGCTATTACCTTCTTTATGCATGTTTGCCAAAGTCACTGACCTGGCTTGTGCTGAATAAATTGTCTCAGTGGGATTTTATTCAGCATCAGGCAGACCTAATTTGACTAAATAAAGCACATGCTGCCCCACAGTTATCTCTCAGGCACTGTCAACAGTGCCTGAAGCTATTTTTAATATGGTAACCAGAAGTACCATGGCTTATCTTTTATTATAGGTCCAAATTACATACTACAGAAGGAGGCAGGAGAAAACCTGAGAGTGTGACATTCTTCAGCACAAGGAAGCTTGAATAAATCTGGACATCTTTAACTGAACCTCTTCCTGTAAACTACATCCCATTACAGAGCAAGTGGATCTGTAATAGTCTCCTTTGATCTCTGCCAATACATGTACTTAAGAATTGTGCAGGCAACAAAAGAAATACATGTTGTTTTCTAACCTCTTTCTGTACGTGTCAATATCTGTGGACCTTCTAAAACCCACTTTCATTATGTGTGGGGTCCCAGCCTTCACCTGTGTGTGATATTTAGAAAGTGACCCTTCCAGACTGCCTTCTCCCATTCCTTGTTGTTTGTAAAGAAATATCAGGAAAGAAGAAGTCATAAGGATTGGCTTTTAAAATGATTTTAAAGTGCCACTTGGTTGCTATGACTGGACCTGGGACAATGATAGATGTGCCTCAAAAGTCTGCTAAAAATTAAAATGTATCATAGGTTGTGATTGTAAATAGTTGGCCTTCAGATGAAAAGGCCAGCTCTCTGGGTGTCTCAAATCTCTGAGATGGCTAAAAAAATAATTGGTTATATCAGTTAATGCAAAATACAAGCTCTAATTTCTACCTTTGTACATTGCTTATACCAGAGGATCTATGTGTGTATACTAAGGGTATTAGATTTGTTGTAGGACTTGCCTCTTCTCAGCATCTTCTTTGCTTTCCCGTGTGCTGGCTGCTCCTACACACTTGTTTGTGCAGTGCATGCTTGGACAAAGGAAGACAAAGGCAGACTCATTTTTCCTTGGCTGACTGTTGCCTTATTTTATTTAGATATTTTCATTTCAGTGATAGGCTGGAGTCATACTTCTGTCAAAAAAAATCTTAGTGGTAACTACACAAAGCGCCTAAGTTTTTAAAATACATATGCTTAAATCTGAGGGCGAAGTATCACCTTGCTGAATTTCATAGTCTCCTTCAAGGCATGGACCCACTTTAAAAAAGTCATTCTAATCTTTTTTCTTCCCTTCTTAAAGGTCCCTATTTTAACCATTCCTCTCAAAAACAGTCAGACTGTTGTCAGCAGATGTTATAAAACAACAGGCTGTGTGGTTTGAGACACAAACCTATATGGAAAACTTCAGCTAAAAACCCAAGTGAAGTTCATAAACTAGTAAGAGCACATTGTCTAATGCTACAGTAGTGAGTTTTCAAGGGCAGGATCTGATGAAATAGTTAAAATTTCAGAAGACAAATTGCTGGACACTTGTTGGCGTTAGGGAAATTGGTGTGGGGCAGATTCCATGGTCAACATCCAGTCTTTTGTGAATGAAGGATTCCTCCTTTTTTTGTTGAAATGATACTCCAATTAATTCTCTACTGATAGACTGAATCTCTCCACAGTCAAGCCTAAATAATCTGCAGAGTCATGCACTGCACATATCAGTTTGTGTTGGCATATTAACCACTGTGTATACTTCTATGTGTTATACCTTCTTACTAGCAATGGTATGCTGTAATTAGCCTCCCTGGAGTCTTAATTCAGGAAGCAAAGTTAGTAATTTCAGCTAATCTCTTTTTCAGTGTATGTACAGATGTGCAAACACACATACACAAGCAAAATATTTGGCTGCCAGAACTGTGTGTCTGAGGTGACAACTGTTTTAAGAGCAGAACACAATAACCACTAAGCTCAAGAACAAGATCAACTAGTATTTCTGAGCTGCTCTTTAACTTCTCACTCTGTAATTTTTCTAGTAATTTTTAAAATGACCATAAGGTGTGTCTGTCTCACTAAGGTTATATGGGATTTCTCATGCTTACCAGGGTATAAGCAGCTCTTTGTCCCATCAATGTGAATTTCTTCAGAGCAACTATGGAATCCCCATGTATTTGGCACAAGCTGATGCACTGTGGATAATGGATTTCTCCCTACCAAATTGGTAGCTTTTAAATTCAGGCCGCATGTGATGAAAGTCATGCCACGTCCTGTCTTTAAGCTTAATTCCCTCTTCAACCTACTTTCTCAGTCTATACTTGTGAGAGATCAATTTTCCAACTGTCTTCTGGAAGATTAGAACTCTGTGATTAATATGTAAATTATTTTTGTTCTTTTTATTAGGTTTATGTGAATTATGTTTAACCTACAGGTTCTCCATAAATCCAAACATGTCATCCTCATCCATTTCAAGGATATAGGGTATTATTGGATTTGATTATTCTGCTGACAGAATAATCAAATCCATACCACTAGTATAATAAGAGTAAGTGAAGGATGTGATTATATGACTGGGGTGAGCTATCATGGCTTCAGTCTCACAGAAGTATTCTCCTAAATTTGGCAGTGCAATGCAAGGTTTTCCTTTGCAATTCCCAAGCAGCCCTTGGGAAGTAGCCCACTGTTGTCATTGCAGCTGTTTCATGGATAGTTCCAGTTGTTCCACTATTTGTTTTGTAATCTCTTCTCCAACAATCAAGGTAGCCTAATATGGCTAGGGTAGGGGGAGACAAATGTGACAAGTCTGAATTTCTAGGGAAAAACATGAGGTAGACACCATCAGCTTGTTTCTCCTTCACTCACCACCTCCCCTACCTCTCATTTTAGCTAATCATCTCTCCATCCAAACCATTTTTCTGGTTAGCAGAAAATGGATCAAACAACACATGCCGTGTCTCTGTCATGAGTCCATGCTTGAGGTCCCTGCCCAGGAGCCACCCAAGAGATAGGAATGTCCTTCTGCATCAGACCTAAGGGGACCTTACCCAAGATGGGGATTTTCACAGCAGCAGATGCCAACAGAGAGAAATAACTGCATCCAGTTACAGACAATTCCATCAGAGTTTGTCATTTAGGTTCCCTCTGGAGAAAAACTGCCACCCATGTGAATGTTTGATTCACCTACCCTAAAGCAAATGCTTAAAATAGGGCTAATGAATAGCTCCCTAAAATGTGCCTCTTTCTGTCATTGGAGCATGAAGGAGCTAGGTTGAGAAGGTCAGCTGTCCACATCTTGATTATCAGTGTCTGAAGTCAAGCAACATAAATCCCACTTGCACAATGTTTTAAGACAAAACCATAGATTTTCTCAGAGCTCTGTCACAAGGGAGGGAATAAAGGAAGGGGAACTGGAATATTATTTGAGTGAAAAGAGTAAATGCATAAAAAACTTTGAAATTAGTGTTGTTGCCATGACTATGCTGGTTATTCTACTTACACTCTCTGAAATCCTTTGTCTTAAATATTTAAGGTGTATGTTTTGGAGGCCTTTGCTGCATACTGCTGTGTCCATGCACTGACAGAGGTTCATTTTTACTGCTCTTGTTTTAGGGCTTATGGAATGTATGTATTTTATTCCAGCAAGCTACTCTACAGAGAGGGTTGTTGTTCAACAAAAAAACATAGCCTGAAAGAAATAAAGCTTTCCAATGTTGATATTCTATCCAAGGTATCTTTTGCATTCTTGTCTATGCATAGAGAATATATAATGGCCCATCTCTGTTTTAGACACTTGTCTTCATGATGAAAGGCAGAAGGGATAATTCAAGCCTGATGTCTGGTTTGTATTAATTGAATTAAAAATGATGAGCTAAAAATGCTGTTTTCTACCAGCTCTCCCTGGAGGATGAGCCAACATATGCCTAACTGTCTAGGTACTGAAGTTCAACAAATGCACACAATAAAAAGACAATGAAAAACAAAAAAAGGAAAAAAGAAGAATTTGAAACTTTTTTTTAATACAAGTTATTATGGGGTTTTTAAACAAACTTTCATGTGATAGTACATAGGATGGGATATTCAGGGATTTTTGTTTTTATAGGGGAATTCTGAATTGCCACTTTTATATTACTAGCCTAAGCAGGAGAGGATACAGTGCTTCTGTCACCAGTAAGCAGTAGTTGATGCAGAATTTATGTGGGAAAGCTTCTTCTAATTCTGGTTGTGACACTGAAGCAAGTCTTCCGTGAAAATGATGGGCAAAAGCTTTGAAGGATAAGTTTTGGTTGTTCCTTGTTAATCTCTTCTTTTCACGTGCAGGAGGACAGGACAAACGGAAAACCACAGGTCACTGTGAGAGCCTCTGCAATTCTTAAACTACCATGTGATTGCAACTGGTATAAAAAATAGGAATTTAAGAAATTAATTTCATTGTACTTCCATATGAGTCAGCAGTGTGCCCTAGCAGCCAGTCAAGGGAGGTGATTGTCCTGCTCTGCTCTGCATTGGTGCGGCCTCTCCCAGAGTCCTGGGTTTTTGGGAGCCATAATATCAAAAAGATATAAAACTGTTGAAGAGCTTCCAAAGGAGGGCCATGAGGATGGTGAAGGACCTTGAGGGGAAGCTGTATGAGAAGCAGCTGAGGTCACTTGGTCTGTTGAGCCTGGAGAAGAGGAGACTAAGGGGAGACCTCATTGTGATCTTTAACATCCTCATGAAAGGAAGCAGAGGGGGAGGTACTGATCTCCTCATTCTTGTGACCAGGGATAGAACTCAAGGAAACAGTATGAAACTGTGTCAGGGAGGTTTAGGTTGGATACCAGTAAAGGGTTTTTCACCCAGAGGGTGAAACAGAGGGTGGAACGGGCTCCCCAGGGAAGTGGTCACAGCACCAAGCCTGACAGAGGCCAAGAAGCATTTGAGCAATGCTCTTGGGCACATGGTGTGGCTCTTGGGGTGCCATGTGTAGGGCCAAAGGTTGGACTCAGTGATCCAGCTGGGTCTCTTCTAATTCAGCATATTCTATGATTCTATGATTTTTCATTTCCTGTCATTTCTTTTTTTCTTAGAGTAATCTTGGACTATGAAAGCAAGTATGACTTGGAATACATGGTCTGTCTGGCTTCCCTGCAGAAGTGCTTTGCAGCAGCCACCACTGAGGTGTGTTTGACATGGTGTGTAAGATACAGCATCTTCGTCATAGTTCCACAAAGTAGACACAGGGAAAGGTATTTGTCTACAACATGTTACAGGCCAACCAATAAAGAAAGAAAGTCAGTCCTTGGAAGATGGCCCTATGCCTGAGGATCTTTATATAAACTTGCTCCAAGACAGCAAAGCCAAGTATTTTCTCTTATGTCTAGTTTCCTGAATTAATGATCACCAGGGGGCTTTTGAAGCATCATGAGTCAATGGTTTCACTTGAGGGCACCAGATACACTCAAAGTAGAAATGAAGGCAAACTCTTTTAATATGCTTTGGGGATAAATACAAACTAAAAGGAAAAAAATCATGCTCATCCAGCCATCAGCTTTAAAATGAAGTATAAACAAGAAATGTCAGCCTTTACACTCTTCAACTTTATTATGAATCTTTAATATTATCCCGTTCTTTACAGTCGTAAAAATGTATGCACACATAAATAAATCACAAATATATAAAAATCTACTTGTATATATGTGTACACATGTGTGTGAAAACTGGGAGTGCTAGCATATAAATAATCCTCACTGAGAGTACCAAGATTCCACCTAAAGCATTCATCAAGTTTCCTTTGAATCAGCATAAGGAGACCTGGAAATCTAAAAGAGTAAATGGCCACTTGTCGTTAAATGATAACTCTCTTGTGATCTATGACAAATGGATGAAATGAATGTGAGACCAAAGACCCATTAATTCAGATGGAAATTTTTAAAAAGCTTCATGGAGACTGCAAGCTGCCTAATCAGGGTGTTGCTCCTAAAGTCTGTCTGCACTTTTATAAAATAATCCTATTAGCACAGCACATCTGGAATACATCTTCCAGGACTTTAAACTAATGCAATCAGAGGTAGAAACAGTATTTCATCCAGCTCAAATCTCTAAATCTGCTTGTTGTCTAGAAACACCTGGACGCCACATAATATTTACAGTCTATGCCACACTAGTAACAAGAGTTAGATCTTATTATTGCTGAGTGGTGAACCTCTTCATAGCAATAAAATATTGAGCAAGCTATTAAAAAGGAAATAATGGCTTATAGAAAGATTATGTGCGGTAATGCTTTGCAGTGGCTATAAAGCTATCCACCTCCCATTTATCAGTGAGTCTGGTGATTACTTATCAATAGCAATTGAGCTGCAAAGCTCTTTCTGGGGATGAATAAAAACCTGCAGAGACCCAGTGATCCACACAGCCTATTTATTGTGGTCATCCAATGGGTTTTTAGACTCAGGGCTCACTATAGCCAACACTGGTTACAAGAAGGGAAAAGGGAGAAAGAGAGGTACAGGAACATGTGCCACATGGACAAACCATTTTTAAGCTGCAGGCAATATTGGGTCGATGCTATTTAGGCCTCCATTTGGCAAGGACTTAAGCATGTACTTAAGTACAAGCAAATTAATAGCCTCATCCCGTAACATGATGCTACTGGAAAGTCCCATAAACATCTGAGTATTAAGAGTCATCTTGGCAGAATTCCTTTACATTTTCTATATATTCTTTATGTATACTTTCTTTACATAGTCTCTATCTCTTAAATGTAAGCAAGAGTTTTGTGAAACCAAGACCTCTGTAGCTAGATGTCCCCATGCACTAATTAGTGCTAATATGTCAGCCTAATGAATTATTTTGTTAACACTCAACAAGCACTTGAATTTACAGTCTGGTTCCAGCTTTTAGGAGAAGTTGGGTAGCCCTTTTTTTGCTTTCATTGTAGCATATTCTCTCTGTATAAGCATATGTAGTTTCACATGGCCTTCTCCTCAATTATTTAGTAGAAACTTTTATACTTCAAAATTTCAGATGGGAAATCCTGAGGGAAATTGCCCAGCAAAAATAAATATCTTTTTGACCCAATTGTTTTTGAATATAATGGTCTTCTGTTGACAGTAGTTCCTGGGCATCATTATGAGTCACACTTTCAAGTCACTGATGATTTCCTAAATTAATCTGATACAAATAAATTCCCCATTACTGTTAGCCATATCTGTTTTCCCCATGAGTGGGTCTGAAAGGGGAAAAAAGTGCCCGTTGTGAAGTCACCACCTTAAAAAAATGTCCATCTTTGAGAATTTCCATGTCTTTCTATTCTTCTTCCAATCATTCCTGTGTGGTACTACTCCTAGTCATTCCTCACTTTGGAATAACAAGCCTCTGATGAAACACAAGAGTCAGGATGGCTGATACAAATACTTTTTTGTCAGCCTCTATGCTTCCCTGCATGGCTGTGGACAGAGGGTCTTCTGAGAAGGGCCAGTGTAGGGGAATGAAAAAGCAGAGTGGAAAGCAGAGACCTGAAGATTAAGCAGTGCTGTGGTGGTCTCTCACTGTGCCATCAAGACAACGTGGGTATCTTCTCTTTCTAGCACAAATGGGTGGTGAGTGTATGTGTTGCTGGCACTGGCTCTGTGCATGCAGCCTTCATTTTCCAGAGCTTTGCAGTTCCACCTGTTCTTCAGAAAAGATATGTGTTGGTTGCCTTGGTACTTTCCTAAATAAACCCAAGGCTTGCAGGCACATGGCAGAGATTACAGCCCTGTCCTCCCTGACCTGCATAGGAGCCCAAGATGGGGAAAGAGTGGACAAGGGCAAGTAGACCACAGACACTGTCCAGGGAAAGTCAAAAATCACAAACAGCTAATAAACTGGTAAGTTTGGCCCTATAACCACATACCCTTGATTTACACATATAACACATTTCAAGGGTTCTGGTTGCCAGGGTACTCAGAAACTGGATTCATTGAAATTAAATGAAAACTGTAAATGGATTTTTTTTTTTTAAACTACACTCATATGAATGCATTTGGTAATACAAGTGCAACTGCAAGTGCAATTGCAAATGACTAAGAAATCTTTTTTTTTTTTTGCAAATACCCAACATATTCACTGTTGCCTATAAAATTTTACTCCATATTTTTTGCGAAAGGACAGGAAAAATCATAATATTTCTTTTTTTTTTGTTTCCTATGGCAAAAAAGTTCCTCTTTTCTCTCCATCTTTCTGTTGTAGGCAGACTCTCATTCCCCAGAGGAGGTAAAGCAAAGATACCATAATGAATATGTTATAAATTTCACCTTAGGACATGTTCCACTTCTAGAAAAGGAGTTAAAATTAGAAGTCTTTCTTCAAATAAAAGAGTGTGTCACTTCATTTTAGAGGTCCTCAGAGTTTTGAAGAGCTGTATGAACTGGGGAAGTGCTGAAGCATAAAGCATCCTAAAAACCTCTTCTGTGTGACCTTGTGTGCATGGAACCTGTAGGTAGCTGTGGGTGTGCATGGAGAAATAGTCACCAGAAAACAGCAGGTCCAGGAGAGAAAAAATGTGGGCTCAGGAGGGTGTGAACACACTGGACACTGGTGGTCCTGCTTAATCTCTGAGAGCTGAGAAACTCAGGACAGCCAGAGTTGCCTGACAGTGTCCAAGGCTGCCCCACACTCAGGACACCGCCATGAAGGTGCAAAGACCATATACACACATGGTATGAGTAGGCAGCCCTGGAGGAGTTGCTCAAACACCCACCCAGAAGCTGTTGCACTTCAGGATGATTGCCCACTCCTGAGTAAAGTGTTGGGGCTACAGCCTCCCTGCTTGGGCCCCAGCCTGGGGGGTGTAAAATCTGAGTGTACTGCCTGAATAAGTGCCTGCTATTAAAACTAGTAGCTTGGATTCCATTAATGATAACAATTTCATTGGTAAGAGTTGTTCCACATCTATTCGTTGGGATCTGCCTCCCCAGACTTGATTCCTGGAGGGACAATGAAAGTAGAGTGCATACAAAATTTACATGGTCCTTTACTGTGTCCTGATAGACTCCCACACCAGAATCCGTGTCCCTCCCTTCATACCAGGAAGGAGCCATGGAAAGGTCACACACAATTGTTGGTAGAGCTAAGAAAAGAAGCAGTTTAGAGGAGCTTTAGTTATTTGTCTCTTTTCCCTGCTGAAGACAGAGGGATGGGTTGATAGGAGAACTTAACTTTGAGATGAGCATAACCTATCTTTTTATTTTGGCAGCAAATTTATACCTTGGCATGAGGCTTTCACAGGCAGAGATCCAATGCTGAACTCAAGCAAAAGTAAAGGCACTTATTGGCACTTAAAAATATTGTGCTATGTACAAACAAATGACAAGAGAGAGCCCCAGCTCCAGGGGATGTACAGAATAGACAAGACAGTGTGATGCTGTCAAGGAAACCATCGGAGGCAGGGAAGGATTTGCTCAACATCACAAACATGGCAGGTCCTTTGCAGGGCAAGTGCACTGACCCAACTCTGGGGCCATGCCCAGTAAAATGTACTTCCCTGTTTCTGTCATTTTATGATGAAAAAATCAGGTTTACCAGCATTTCTTCTTCATTTCTACCTTATCTTCATCTGACTTAATTTAAAATAAACTTAAAAGAAAGTAATCTGAGTAAAAGCAAAAAGTTATCCAGTCTTGTCTCCCTATCTTGGTGTGGGTTGTGTAAAACATAATTCCTGTTTCTTAAGGGGTGAATAATAGTAGTGAAGAAAAGCATTCATGCACCAGGCTTCAATTTGTAATGAATGTGTTTTAATGGGAAAGCAGTTTACTGCTTTGGAGTACATTCACTTGAAAGTACAATGGGACAGCTTCTGTGATGGCTTTCTTGATGAGCACAGTTGAGAACATGAATCATTCATGATTTATCATCTGCAATTGATGTCCTATTTATTCTCTCCTTTTAATTTAATTTACTTGTATATATGGGAGATTAAATCACACTTCTCCTGCTTAGGCAAAACATAACATGAATGAAAACCTAATCAGAGAAATGGCAGCAGCCTAAAACTGTTGTGCTGAGTAAAACACAAACAAGCAAGGTGTAAAAATGAAGAGGCGTGGTAGAAACCATAACACCCATAAAAATGGGTGGTAGGACTATTTTAGGTAACAGTAGTTCACAGCTCAGTTGGGCTGGGTGCTGAGCTGCCTTGATAAAAGGTTGCTTAAGAAATGCTCAGATAAAATTATGGTCTTGATATCACTATCTTTAAGGACATCCAGAACTTAAGAACTTGCATAATGTTCTCCTTATTACTGTCTAGGTTAAGGGCTAGGAAACAGAGGCTCAAAATATTTACTTTCTCTGTGGTGTCTGCAGCTCTCCTTCTGCAGGAGACTCCATGAGGATGGTGGTTCTCAAGAAACACTCCGTGGGTTTTGGTACTTTCAGTTTTAACACTTTGTTGCCCATTCATGGGCACATAAGTCCCACTTCCAGCCCCCTAAGCTCCTCCAAAGTCCATTTTGCAATTTGGCAATCACCACCCTTTTCAGCCTTGGCAAACTCAGCAATTCATGTTAGAAGAGCTTCTTGCCATCTCTCAGCCAGCTCCAGCTACTCCCACACTACTGTGTTGGTCCCCTACTCCAACCCCTCTTGAAAGACCTTGCACTTGAGCTGTGCCCAGGACTTGCCCCTTCTTACCCTCACACAAATGCCAAAATGTCTGAGAACTGGGAGCAGGGAGAGAAGGGAAAATGGGCAGGCACCACTCAAAGACCAGCTGGCTGCTAGCTCCCATCTTTCCCCAGGTAGGTGTTACCTGTGTCCAGAAAGAGATTTACTGCTACAAAGGGATCCAGATCTGCAAAAAAATATGGCTTCTGGTATGTAGCTAAAGGACAGACTTGTTTGCACTTATTTGGAATAGAAGTAATTTTTTTCCCCTGGTATTTATAACTAGGTAAGATGTAGCTGCACCTGATTTTTCCTTGTCTAGCTCCTGCTTTCACGTGGGCTTGTGTTATACTAAAAATGATCCAGAAATGTTTTCTGATTGTCAGCCTGTTCGCTTGAGTTTTAATTTCCCAACCAAGATAAGAAGCTTGAAAACTGATATCCCAGAGGGAAATTGGCTGAAATTCTGTAAACTACAGTCTGTGCTAAAAGAAAGCCACCTACAGAGAAATATATCAGCACTGAACATATGTTTAAAATTGACTTTTAAAATAGATGTAACTGGGGATTAACTACTATCACTGTACTGGCAACTCAGCACTAGTGTGTGCAAAGAGAGCGTGGGGATTTTAATCAACTCGTTCATTCATGTCAAATCTTTGTAGCTTATGTAAAAAAAAATTCAACTCTTCTGTATGTCCCTAAGTGCCCCCTGACAGCTGACTATGATTTGATCAAAACACCTCCTTCTCTGAGTGCAACTTCCTTTTCCTTTAAAAACGAACAGTTTAAAAGCATCAGACCTCTAGATTACTTCAATTGCCTTTTTAAAAGAAAAGTTTAACTTAAATATTAATGCTCTGGCTGAAGATGATTTATCTTCAGTGCTTTATTACTTATTAAACTCTCCATTGGTGAGGAAAAAATTTATTACAAGCAGAACCTACTCAATCAGTTGTTCAGGACTTTTGACACTCAGTAGAAAACACCCACAGAATCACCGATTCCTTTTGCATGAGCCCTGACTATTCAGAGGGAGACAATTGGGTCAGGCTTCCTGGAAGAAGAACATTCATTGTTTGCAGTGTTTGCAAAGGAATGCACAGGAGTCTTGTTTGGAGTCAATAGGGCTCTGGCAAATTCAGCTGACAGAGAAAGAAAAAAACAAGATATTTGGAAGAAATGCTGTTTGTGGTTATGTGGACTTAACCCCTCCAGTAACCAGGACATCTAATGAGCCCAGGGCTTGTACCTGCAGGAGTTTTGCCAGTTCAGCTGTGCATGGCTGGAATCACATTGAACACAGGTGAGAGCTTGGCATAAGCCTTATGTATCCCTCCAGAGACCACCAATCCAGTTATGCCATAGACCAAAACACTGCTGTAGGAAAGGGCTCATATTCAGTTGTGTAATGCATTTTAGGGATGTAAGTTCTTTGAATGGCTTTCTATTGTAACAAGGAAATCACCACAATTTGCTCACTGTAGAGGAGAGAGGTAGGTACCTCTGATCACATAGATACTTCAAAATATATGTGTATTTACTATCCTCATCTGGACATAAGTGGAAAAATCAGTATGATTCTCTTACTTGTAATACTAAATATTGCCCCCCAAAATGCATGACCAAGTGAGACATATGAGATACAGCACTTAGCATTGAAGTGATCAGATTGCCAGGACAGCAGTCTGCACAGGCAGTGTAACATCTCAATCCCAGTGATTAGTGTCTTTACTACAAGTACAATATTTGGTGCCTAATACATTCCTCTGCTTTTGTTATGCTTGGCAACATTCATAGTGACTCACATTAAAACAAAGGTAACTCTTGACATCCTTCACAAACTCCCACTCATCAATTAGAGACCATAAAGCTTCAATGTTTCGATGTGGAAATCAGTGAGTTTGAAAGCTGGCTTGTGTGGCTAATGCTTAGCCTTCAGCACATAATCAGCTCAGTGCTAATGAGTTAGAAGGGCTTCAATATGGCCAATCAAGCTCAGGCAGCAGCTTATTCCAGAAAGCTTCTATTTTTGGAGCAGCTGAACCATATAAAGACTTCACTGGTTATTCCAGATGTGTCTTGCTGCTGCATTTCCCAAATGCCACGGATGGTGGATTTGCAGGAGGACAGTAAGAAGAATGAGCAACCTAGTCTAGTGGAAGGTGACTCTGCCCATGGCAGGGGGTTGAAAGTAGATGATCTTTAAAGTCCTTTCCAATCCAAACCATTCTATGATGCTAAGACTCTAAGACTGTGTCAAAGTTGGCCAGACAGGCAAGTCAGGCAGAGAACAGGTGGCAGATGTTTTCCTCATGTCCTCTGCAATGTAAGAAAGTGTAAAGAGTCAGAAATATTGGCTCAAGAGGAGAAGAAGAGGTACCTTAAACTTGCAAGGTCTGAGTTAAGAGAAGAAGTGGAGATCAGGGGAGCAGGGGCAGAGTGTATATGTTTGTAGCTGAATGAAGAGCCTGATTTAACTACTGAACAACCAGGGTTTAGGACAGCATCTGTAAATGAGAGAGATCCTCCACCTCCAGAAGGAAACTTAATGGGTTCCTGCTGCTGCATAGGTGGTAGAGTCCCAAGACCCCAAGTCCAGCAAGCCTGAATATGCTTGAGACCACTGACAGAGCATCTCAGTGCTGATCCTGCCACCTTGGTGGTAACTGCTGGTGTGGACAGAGAGTGCACAGAGCTGCTTTGCATTGCCTGGCATGTACTGAGCCAGATCCTGTGTGTTCACAGGATGGTTTTGCTCTGCAGCAGCTGGGAGCAGGGCAGAGGGAGGTTTCTACACCTGTGGCATGGATGTATTTGCATGCCAGAACATTTCTAATGCTTAGCAGTGGCCCAGCAGACGTGGTGCCCTTGGTGGCACGAGCCATGCTGGCAGAGGAGCAGGGGCTACAGGTCAGTGTGTGTCTGTCTGTGTGAGGTCTCAACTGAGGAGGGCACCTCCTTGGAGTCAGACATACTTGCCATTTTGCTCTTCTACCTGCTGGCTGTGTCTGAGATGAAACACAAGTTTATCAAGGAAACCATTGCCAAAATTCAGCTGCATCACTGCCAGGCCTTTGGGGGTTGCCTTTACCTCACCTGTAGGACTCTGCACAGCCCAGCACTGTGTCTTGCTTATGGCCCTTGCTGGTCAGTGCCATCGTAAAGCCATAAAGGAGCCTGCATTTCTGTGCCTATCCTTTGTGAGCTTCTTATGTCTCCTGCCTTTCCCTGAAGGCTGAATGGAGGAGGCCATGGCACAGTGCTGCTGGCAGAGAGCGAGCTGGCAGGGAACAGATCTCCTGCAAAATCACACTCCCTCTGCACACTTGTAGGAAGGTGTGTTGATCCCTCAACTGCATGCAAGACAGAACATGGCTGTTTTCCAGGACTCCTCCTAAAAGCCAACATCTGGCTAGCAGGGCTGTGGCACAGCAGATGCCACCTGGGTAAATGGAGCTACTGGCTGGAGCTGGTTATGAAGGCGTGGAAAAGCAGCTGAGAGCTTGGCACAGCCTTCAGGCCTCAGAATCCCATACAGACAGGATTGTGCCTGCTAAGGTGAAACTGCTGCCTATTCTCACATGAGGGAGCTCTCCTGGGTTGCCTCCACAGAGGGAGTTGCACACAGTGGCATGGCTCCTTTAATGTCATTGTAACCAGGTAGCACCAGTGTAGTTCCCTGTGGGGACATGGTCCTGGTCCCTGCCTCCAGGCTCCGGCTCTGCCACTCAGAAAGCAGTCTCCACACCAACATCATGCCTTCTCACCCTCTCCTCCCTCATTCCTTGCTGTACAGCAGCCTCTCTGCTAGGCAGCTTGAGCATGGCACAACAAGGCACATGGTCAGCCCGGGAAAATGAGCAGGCACCATAAACCCCTTGCTGCTTTTTGCCCAAAATAATTCTGTTTTGTCTCTGAATAGTACCCCTTGGTGATGTACTGCTGCAAAAGATACCCTCCACTACAGGATCAACAAGTATTACTGGAGCAAGAAGAAAGCCTCCACTATTTTACAATGCCTCTCACTCAAAATGAAGGAAGATGCTGTAATCTAAAATGCTTCTGGTTCCATCGGGAAAATTCCTTCTTTGCACTGGCCTCCATTTACAGAGTTGTTTCAATAAAAATTGAGCCACTGGCCATATTTTCCATGGAAAGCAGGGTGTAAAACCATGAATAATGAAGCTGCTGAGGTTCCACAGGATAACATTTAATTTACACTCCTTATTCTGCTGTCTCTTTTCTTTCAATTGAATGAAGGAATCACTGATTTCATTAGAAGACAGAACAAAAATCTTCCAGACTGTCTTTTGCGCTAGATGCAGAAGAGTTTGGGCTTTTCTCTGGTCAAAGGATACTGTGTAACACCATCCTGTGTTTTCATCTTCCCATGTCTTCTGGTAAAGCCTGCCCCTTCACTCTTTTCCCCAACTTTCATTAATGCTCTTCCCAGCTTTGCAGCTCCTCCCCAGGCAGCTGCCAGCTGCCTCTTTTGCTGTTGTTGTTCTTCCTTATCCTACTTGTCCAAAAATCCATAATGAGTAGCTAAATTTCTAAGAAGATACTTAAAAATCTAGTCTTAATGGTACATTTTTATTTCACATACCCTTCACTCAGCAGCAGATAAATCCAAAGTATAAAAACGTGCTTTACAGAACAGCTACAAGTAATTGGTGCTGTACAGATATTTTTGAATGAACCCATGCAAAAGTTGCTTGGTTTCAAGTTTCACAATAAAATTTATTAACTTTAGTTGAAACTCTGTTTAGTCATGAATTAAAAATTTGGGTTATGCTTTTTCTTTTTTTTTTCTGACAAAGTTCAGCACTTTCACATGGTTTTGACGTGAGATCGGGTAACCCTTTGAAGCCAATAGGTTCAGAGCAGTTGCAGTTTGAGGTTTTGAAGCTGTAAAAACCGTCTATACCAACTGGCAAGTAGATTTCTGGATGTGTGAGGTGTGTTAACTAAAACAAGAAAAGTTTCAGCTGCACCTGAGTGCTGATGGCAGGATGCACTGCAGTGCCCTGCTGCCTGCCAGCTGAGAGGGGGAGAGGGGTTTGGTCTGGCACAGGGGTGTTGTGCTGGCAGGAGAGCAGGTGTCACCAAACTTCACACCTGGGGGCTACATCTGTTCTTCTGACATCTCAAGTGCCATGCTATGGGGTTAAATAACCCGAGCATCAACAGCATTTTGTTCTTAGAGCTCTTTTAGGAGCTCCTCAGGTTAGGCAGGCAGGGGTGAAGCCCTAGGACAGGCTGGGGTCTGCAGTCCCCTCCAGTGCTCCCATTTGGCTTCATGTGCCCTGAAGCAAAGTGTGTCCTAGCTAATATTGTCCTTTTCCTCATGCTGACACATCCTAGTGTACCTATGGCACTTTCGTCTTGCTGGAGGGCTAGGCATTGGGAACAGAGTTACAGGGAAAAGAGGTTTTTCTTGCTCTGAGTACCAGCTAAGTGCTTGGTACCTGAACTTTTTGCTCACTGCCACCATCAAGTCTCTGGAAACCACTGTGCTGTGCAGTGAGCAGTTATCTGTGGCTCTACAGTTCCCTCCCCAGGGCATAGGAGAAAGAGGTTTTAGTTGTGAGAGGTGTGCTCTTCTCCTTTCCCTTGGATTGCTCCTGCCCACGTTCAGCAAGACCTAGGCAAGGTGGGAAAGTTACTTTGTGTGGGTTTATGTGGGAAGATCAGCTGAGTTTAATTTAGGGGCATAATTTTGTCTGCCCATGTCATTTCATTAGTTTATCAGAATATATAGTAGGCAAAATGAGCAATAAGAATAAATAAAGCTAGATTAATTGAACACGACGGCTAGGAACACTTTGAAGCACATGCTAAAATGTGTTGCCATGTTGACCCTACTTCAACATAGCTTCAGCTGTGTGCTGCAACCACAGCAGTACTGCCATCAGCTGCTGCTGGTTCTCTTCCTCACCAACATCCTGCTCAAGCAAAGCAGAAGGAAGCTGAAACCCTGAGGCACAAGCAGCAGCTCCAACCTACCTTTCAAGTAGTATCAAGACCAGAAGGAATCCATGGTTACTTGTGTTTGTGTTTAAGGAATGAGATTTAACTTGAAAATCTCTCAGAAAGGGACTGCTATCGAAGTGGTAAGGAAGAGTGAGGAGAAACACATGAAAAAGGAAAGAAAGGGAATGAAAATGTAAAGCAGGAATAAGTAGGTAAATAAAAAAGCAAACCAAAACAAAAAATTAGTTGCCATAGAAGCAAAATTCCTTTCTTTATTTCATCTGTGCTCACTCCAGTCTAAGAGTTCTCAGAAAGTGATCTCTTCTGTTTAAGGGGGCTGTAAATCTTAGCAGCAGAAAAAAAGCAGCATAACATCTCTTGTTTGCAAGGAGAGATATGAGAGATCAGTCCTGCAGCTGAGATACCACTGCATCCAGTGGCAGGTCCGAGCTGAGCTGTGTTTGTATTTGGAATGGGCAAAAGGGCTGACACCTTCTGTGCATGCAATCTGAGTAAATACACTCTCCCTTTTTCAGTCTGAGAGGTTTCAAGGCCCCCCTGATGTAGTGCCTCTGCTATGTAGTATGAGGAAGATGTTTATCTATTATGGTTTCGGGACATGTGCAAGTGATGCATTCAGCTCCAAGTTTCAAGCCTGAGCAGGACTGGAAGCGGTAGGTGAGTGGTCCTGAACTGCTCACTGTGGGACAGAGAAGTCTGAGCTTCACCTTTGTTCATCACTAAATAGCAGCTTGAGAGGAAGCTGGGTTGGGCTGGATTCCTCAAAGATGAGTGACTTTCATGTTGTACATAATATACATTTTCAACCGAAACGCCCTTGGGGTTGGACCAGTGCCACCTTCCATGAAAAGCTCCTGGAAAACTTGCTGTGGCTCAGCAGGGGAAGACCAAATTGTCCTGATGTGGGGGCAAGAGGGAGAACACTCTTGGCAAAGCTGTTGCTTGTTTCAGGTAAGGAACCTGGTAAACAAGGCTCTGAATAATTGCACCTCTGAAAAAGGATTTGAGATGAAAATATGAGGAGCTTCATCAAAAGAGAAACAAAATTTATTTGCATGTAAAGAAATATGTCCAGCTTTACCAAGACTAAGGTCTGGGCTGCCTGGTGCATTGTTTGAAGCCCTGTCAGAAGAGATTACTTGTTTCATATTGTAATCATAACTAGCATGCTAATGGATTAAAAATACCTCTTTCACCTCCACAATGGAAATTTCTTTTTTGATTAACCTGACTTGCCCTGGAATAACTCAACCCAGGGCCCTTGCATTGCTCTGTCAGACATACAACACACCCTTCAAGGGGCAAAACCTACCTCTGCCTCCTACCTCCAAGAACGATTAAACAAAAATAACACCGTTTTTAAGAGGGAGGACTGAATCAAAGCAGCCCTTTGAAATGTCTGCCAACTCAGAAGTCAGCTCTCCAAAGAAATTACTCTAAATGAGTTAGTGTGATTAGGCAGTGTGATAGCTGGGGCAATTTCCAAGCGTGATGCTCATCAGGCATATAATGCTGGTGAAAGCAAAGTTGACAGGGTACTCACATACCTGTAGACCAGGGTTAAGGAGATTCAACCTGCCCCTCCCAAAAGTCCTGTCATGCTTCCCCTCAGAGTCAGAATTTGTTTTCTGATGGATGTGTCTGATGCCATGTTAATATTGTATATTTAGTGAAGTGAAAAATAAATGAAAACTTGAAATGGAAATTAGAGCCAGGCATAAGGTAATAATTCAATGTGATCCAGACATTATAATTAGTAGTAATGCATTGCATTTCTTATACAATATAGAACTAAATCCTTCCTTTTTTTCCCCCACTGAGTTTGCTATCAGAGCTGCAGGGGTGCACTGCTTTTAAAAGGCATTTCTTGTCACCACAAAATAGCTATTGAGACCCTTGGGATGGCAGCCCTTCCTGGTCATCCAAGAGCACAGGCAGCAACAGCTGTGCCACAGCCAAAGGGCCTGTGGATATCTGTGCACTGCCATGGAGTTATTTGAAATCAGCTGGTTTCCTATGCAGAAAGACTCACACTGGGCATCAAGATGAGCCTCAGTACTGGCACAGTCTGCTCAGGCTCCTTGGCTCAGCATCACTGCTGGACAGCATAGAATCACGCTTCACATGTGACCCAGACATCCAACATTCCTTTCTCCTGTGCTCCTCAGTTGCACTGATCCCTCTAATGGAGGTAAAAAGGTAATGTCTGCACAAGTAAAATGAATAAACACATATTTCTAAATTGTATTTTGTTGTATTCATACTCCTGTATCCATCTCTCCCTCATGTTTTGTTTGTTGAGATTTTGGTAACGTTTACTGTCCTCTTGTTCCAGCTTTCCAAACACATCCAAACACTTTTATAGCTCTGCAGAGGGGTTTCTAGGGTATCTGCTTGCCAGGATAGAGCAGTAGCTTATAATTGGTTTAATTTTTGGCAAGCTGCATTCTTTGGTGTCTGGCCAGAGGGTTTTACATCAGCTGCACACAGATTTTTGGAAGGAACCTGGTGTGATTTTCTGCTGGAGAGCACCTGGGAAAGCAGAGTTCAACTCAGGAGAGAAATCACACTCATCAGGTTCAGTGTCCCCAGGCCAATTGTCTGACTAGGAATATGCTTCATTTCTCAACTGCTCACATGTGCAACAATTTTGATTTCAGCCTCAAAAATACCTCTCAGATTTCTCCCTCCAAGAAGAAAATGGCTATATAAAAAGTAAGATTTTGAGTCATAATGCAAGGAGATTCTTCTGTTGTCACTTCCTTGGTCTGGTTGGGCTTTGTCTCATGGTAAAGAAGGGTAGAAAAAAAGCCCTGTACTTCAAAGCCTGATTTCAAGTCAGTGGAGAGACTTTGAGGTGCTCTGGCACAGGTTTTAAATACTAGTTTTGTCCTCTGAATGAGTTTATGTTGCAGATATGCAAAACACTTCATGTCTCTATGTTTCAAAATGCTTGAGACATGGTCCTGGTACAATAATGCCCTGAGTTTAGAGCTGACACTCTGCAAATATAGATGATCTCCATGGATTTATATTGCTCACTGCTTTGAGGGCATGTGAGGAGCTGTTTTTCTGGTTATGTACTTTACATGTGGCACTCTTTAGGCTGGAAAATGGATTTAGAGCTGCACAGTTTAGTTTTGCAAATGCAGATTGGGTCATTTGTTTGTTTGACTGTTTGATTCATGCACACAACTATATCAGCAATCCAGTATAAGCCTGTTTGAAATGTGTCCCCGGCAGTCAATTGGGCATTTCTAATCAAGCCTGACTCTGGAGCTACTTTCATACTCCAAAGGGATTACACTATCACAAATCACTGGGTACCATTTCCAAATGGTGTAATTGCTGATTGACAGCTAGAGGAAATGCTGCCTGCTTCCTAATTCATAGGAAAAGTTGTTTGTTTAAATGAGAATTAGCTCTTTATCATCTGGAAAAATCAAGTATTAAATGGCAATGTAAATATGTCAGAGAAGTAGTGTGTCAATACGAAGCAAGGCAGAAAATTCTAGAAATCTGAGGAGCCTTGTGTGTGTTTTCAGCTTTGTGCAGATTGTGCTGTGAGTCCTAGAACAAAACTGGTCCCTCTGGTTTGCCATCTATAAAATGCCTATGATTTTATAATTTATCTCCTTTTGACGTCTCTTGGAAAGATTTATCCTTTAGTGTTTGCAAAATATTTTGAGATTCCCGATGGAATATGTTCCATGAATGTAAAATATGCATTATTCATCCCCTTTTTAAAATTGAGTTCTGAGTTAAGGAGAAGGAGATTATCTTGCTAGCAAAATGCAGCTAAAATGAACAAACAAATATTTATGCTTTTCACAAGACCAAAAACCTTAGGGAATTTTTTTCTTTTGCTGGGTTTTTGGCTTCTTTAAGGTCTATTTAATTCAGATTTCTCAGAAATCAGTGCACAATCTACTCTGGATGAGCTAGCTACACTAGATATAGATCCAGCAGTGTGGATATTTGCCTGATCAATTTGGTATTTGACTTATCTGGAAGCATGTTAGCCCAGATTAATACATTCTGCTGACTTTAAGCAGCCCTTTGCGGTGCCAGTGCTCTGCAAACTGATTTTGCATGGAGTCAGCTCAGGTCTGGAAGGAAGATCAAACTCATTGTCACACTGCCTTGGCTCTGTGTGTTCCATGCTGGTTTTTGCTGTTTTCTGCACATCAGTCTCGGGGAGAGTTACCGGCCCAGGTGCAGGGCAGTGCAGTGGGAGTACTCAAGTGGTTCTGCACCTCAGTAAACCAGCCGGGCCAGAGCTCACGCTGTTGGGTCTGTCATACAGGGACACTCCAGCACTCCTGCTGGAAGCACTCTGTATCCACCAGGGCTACTGGCTCCTCGCCATCTGTGTTGGACTGTTGCTGCCCCGTGCTGCACTCACTGCTGTCTCCTGCTGTGGGAGATGTGCCATCCCTGGACACTGGAGAGCGGAGAGCTGACAGCTGCTGTAAACTGAGGCAGCATATTTGATGCCAGCTCATGCTGCAACAGTTTGCACCAGAGAGGGACTAGCACAATGCCTTGATGTCACAAGACCTTCAGTACATTTTCACCAGTCCCAGAATGAAAGAAAGGGTAAGAAAGAGAAAAGCTGATTATTCATATTCTCATCAGTAACGGCTCACTACACCGGAAAAGAGAGTAAAGCTGTCATGTCACAGGCAGCTTTAAAATAATTTATAAATAAGTGGCTGGGAAATTCATCATGTCACAGGTCTCGCTTAACTTGGCAGCATTACAGGTTTATCTTTCCACACACATTTGTTTTTTAATGGCCTCACAGACAGCCTATAATGGCCCAGCACTTGTCCTCCCAGCTGCCAACCTTACCTAGATATTTGGGTGCTCTTCTGGATAGGGGACCAGGGTTGGAGAAAGAGACAGCTCCTTTCTCTCCTTGACATGCTTCCCTCTCAGCACCAAATCCTGTTTTTCATCTAAAAGGCAGTCCACTCTTCCTCCTAAAAATGCTTTTAGCTGTCGTAACAGGTAGGGTTGCAAGCTTGGAGGTAGGTTCACTGGTAGATTTGGACTCCTTTGCAGTCCTTGAGCAGGTTAGCAGAGGTGTACACCAAGTTCATCTATCCAGGGGAGCCAGGACAACACTCTGACCCTAATCTGTTGAATTATTATGTAGAAAATGTTGTCCACTAGTTTTCCTGGGTCCCCTTCAGAGCTTCCCTGGGGATATTTGGCAGGAAGTTGCAGAAAAAGGAGAAACTCAGTCAAGTTAAGAAGGATTAAGACAAGGAACAACAAGAAACATCAAGTCCCAAAATTCAGCTTGCAAGAGAAATAGAAGTTAAGAACAAAACAGTCTGTAAGCTGTTTGGTGGCAAGAGGGCAGTTAGGAGAAAATTGGGTTCATCACCCAACAAGCAGATAGTCCGCAGCAGAGAGGACCAAGAATGAAGCAAATAATTATAATATCTAGCAGTCTTCACTAATCATGATTTGAGGACAAATAAAACCATCAGAGAAAATAGGAAGCGCTTGGATTTAAAAAGATTAGTGTAATTAGCTTCTTTGAGATTGTGTTGACCTGTCAGTGTTCACCTCCAGGCCCTCTGAGTGCTTGGAGGAGGCTGTATTTCCACTTTAGTCCAGCTTTGAAGATGCCCACTGGCAGAATCTCTTGCATACTCCCCCTCACCTCTGCCCCCTGTACAGCCTCCCCTTAGGCATGATGTATGAACTGGACTGGTGATATACCTTGGGTTGAAATAATCCTTCAAAGATGAGAAGGGAGAGCATTATTTTCTAACTGACAAAATTACTGTACTATTTTACTTACACAGGTGGGGTTCAGGGGCAAATGGTGGTTTCAGGACTAGGAAAACTGATGAAGAGACAGCATGGAGAGAGATAGGGAAGGCATTAGGTGCGGTGGTGGTGGGAGGCAGGAATTTCTCACACCACTTTCTGCCAAACCTGACACAGTAAAGTGCAAGGTGGTTTGAGAGGAATTAACGTCATTGTTGAAAATTGTTGTGGACAGAATTGGTTGCTGAAACTGGAAAGCATAAAAATTTTTCTACACACTTAAAGGAGGAAAGAAAATCTGCACAAACTATAGATCTACCAGCCTAGATTAACCTTCTAGAGCAAAAGGAGAAACAAACTACCTATAAGCACAAAGAGGCCACAATGGATATCTATTTTTAAATTAAACAACCCGAGTGACCCTATTTTTTCCCAGGCAGTATCAAAAGCCTGATGAAAAGGGTAAAAGCAAAAGATGTCTGATACCATGAGTGCAGTAGGGGGGTTGACCCTGTATTTCCTCTGATATTTTTAAAAGCAGACTGTAGTAACATGTTCTTGGAGAAACTGGAAGGTTGCTGCTTGAATTATTGAAAATCCTCTCTCAAGAAATAATTGGCAAAGGTTTAACAACAAGCCAGAAAAGCATATCAAATGAGGGCCCAGAGGTCTGTCCAAGGTTCAGGGCACATCAGTATTTCCTACAGTATTTGAGAGGCTGTAGAAAGGAGAAAGTTACAAATCAGTAGCTGGTGCAGGAGGAGCTGCAAGCAATTTGAAGGCAAGCCTAGGACTTTAATATGACAATGACAAATAGGAGAAATGGTCTAAAAACGTAGGAAGCAGTTCTATAAGAAGTGCAAAGTCAGATGAGCGTGTGCCAGCAATGTTTTATGCAGAGGTGAGTTGATTGGGGCCTTCAGGGATATCCGGGTGATGTACCAGTGTTCTGCACAGGTTCTTCTTTTCAGTAAGAAGATATTTTTGGATGGAAAAAAACCAAAGGAAATGGAAAAGCGGAAAGCACAGTTCGGTGCTAGCCTGAGTTGTGCCTGATCCTAGCAACTGCAGTCAATCTCTTTGAGTACACCTTGTAATATTGCCTAAATAGAGCAAATTTTAAGAGAGACCATGAAGTGTATCCTGCACCATTTGACAGTCACTTGTTTTTTGCCATGCAGATCCATACAAAATTTAGCCCAAAGCACTTAGCATGGATTAACTCCAACTGCACTAGCCAACAGAAAATCCAAGTATAGAGAAAGAACAAAAGATAAAACAGTTTTGCTCAATATATTCCAGTAAAGCATGAAGGAATTAGGAAATTATTTAAGTAAGGTTATGTAAAGGGCGGTTCCCTGTCACAAGCTTGACTTTTCTGTGTCAGTTCTATACCATAAAAATAGATTGGGCAAGTAAAGTCAGAGAAAAAAATTGACCAAATTTTCTCCTCTGCTACACATAAAATATATAAAGGACTACTTTCATTATTCATGGGGGAAGGATAAACACTTCACAACTGAGATTGGGGAGACCCTTCCAAGGGATAGTCTGCCCCTAACCTTTTACAGTTGATGCACAAGATAGAGACCAGCAGACAAGTATGAAAATGAGCCTGCCCAAGGGCAAGGCCCAAAACATTAGCCTGGTCTCCAGACCTTTTGTCCATCGCATCACCCATAGATGGATTGCTTTGGACTAATGCAGGTACAAGCTGTCACTGAATTCAGTGCACACTTGGTACATAGGTGCCTGCACCACTGAAATCTCTGCTAACTGGTGCTACAAGTGGCAACAACCACAAAAAGACCCATAAAATTATCATATAGGAATAACGTGTGTCCACTCAAAAAATAAGGGGATGCAGCTCACGCCCCGCTGTCCCAGGCGTCCTGGTTCATCCACTCACTGGTGCTGTGCACTGGGCTAGCACAGGCCCCATGGGGCTCTGGGGCACTGAGTCCTTCTCGAGCACTGAACTCTCTTGCAGACAGTTTCTGATACCCTGCAGTTTCCTAGCTTAATTCTAGCTTGTAGAATTAAATGCTGTGTAACAAATTACATTGTCAAAGTAGACTGAGAAGAAATGAATCTTTCCAGCCTCATTCAGCTAGCACAGAATAAATAATGTGGTATTTCTCAGTCCGTTGCACAGGGAACAGACTGCTAGCTGATTCCTTCTCCCTAATTGAGAAGAAATGGACAGTTAATGCAGTTGGGAGGAAAATGGAGAGGTCTGGCATTTCCAGTGCTGCAGATGAAAGTCTCCGAAAACTCTTTTGCTTGGCAAAGTGTCAGAAAGCATCCTTCCTCTCTTGATTGTAGAAAAAGAGGGCATTTCTAAGCAGACCTTAAAAATCTTACATGCTATGCCGGATGACTGCAGCAAAGAAGAGCAGCCTAGGTGTCAAAGCAAACCAGTTAATCACTGGGCTTAATTATACCCCTGCAGTCATGAATGGCCACAGGTTCCACATTATTCTTCTCATTCCGATGAAAATTGAGCACACCACTTGCAGAAGAGTATTTGTGTTTTGTATTTTCTTTCACTACTGACTACAATAGAAAAGAAAATTACAGCTTGGCTACAAATGTCCATGAGACTGGAAGTGTTGCCTGCCTTGAGTGGACCGCTGATACTCTGCCTGCTAAATATATATTCCCCTCCTGATCACTGTTAGCTATCAGTGCTTTCAAAATGGTTTTATTTGTTAGGGTCCAATTACAGTAGTTCTCTCTGCTGTCCCCTTCTCCCAGTGATGTTGGGAGGTAGGAGACAAGGGAGCCAGGAGAGCTGCAGATGCTGCTGCCCTGCTCCTTGCCATTGGGTAGGCACCTCTAGGAGAGATGGCTGGGAGTATGTCCAGGAGGAGAGCTGTCCAAAGAGCATCTCTTGTAGGCCTGAGAACAGGCTTTGCACTTGTGATGAACAACCATTGCACAGCTTATCTACTTTCCAGGTTGTCCTAGGTTACAATGTAAGGTGTTCCCACAAGCATGAATTCTATCACCATCTTCATGAGCTGTTAAAACCAGGTGGGGCAGTCTCCCTGCCTCCTCCCTCAGGGCTATGTCCTGTTTAATGCCTCATCAGTGCCTTATCTCATGACTTATCATTCCACTGTGAGATGCTCCACCCAGAGGGAGAAACCAAGCATTCAGTTCTGGATATAACTGGGACTTTTGAAGACCATAGGCAGCCTTTCCCACTGGATTTCCAGAGGACAAGAGGTACATACCCACCACTGGACCTTCTGAGGAAGACCACATCTGTCCGCACAGGATCTCCACTTCAACAGAACCACATCTGTTCACTTCAGAAGGACTGCAGCCACCACTTTATCGGACTGCTACTGCTAGTTTAAATCAGTTTTTTTTCCCCTGCCTAAGAAAAGAGTAAAGTAGTAAAAATAGTAAAGAACTATTATTTCTATTTCCCATATCTTTGCCCAAAAGCCTCTGGATTTCAACATTATAATAATTCAGAGGGAAGAGGGGTTGCATCTTCCATTCAAAGGGAGGCTCCTGCCTTCCTTAGCAGACACCTATCTTTCAAACCAAGACACAGGTGAGAACCATATATAACATCTTCTCTGACACTACTTTTATACCATGGATGCTGCAGAGTAAATGAATGATGACCTAAGATTAAAGCTCTGTCTTGCTGAGCATGTGCTTTTTAAAGAGACATGACATTGCCAGGCTGTTACTTTACAGTTCTTCAGAATTAGAAAAAGTTCTGTGACAGAAATGAGACCTATGGTCTTCACTTTCTCAGTGTCTACCCAGTTAGAAATATAACAAGTCCAGAATATTAGGGTTGTGGTGGCTTCTCATATTCCAGCCAAATGTAAGACTTGGTATTGCTATTTCTATATTATTTATTGATATCAGAATTACTACTCTATAATTCAATATTCTATTATAATATAATAATTAAGTCCAACTAATATCTGAATAATTTACTGCTGACTTCAGTGATTTAAAAAATATTGTAATCAGCTGCTGTTTTACATGGAATAAAACAACCTACTTTACATAGCATAGTGCTTTCCAATACATAGAGACAACATGAAAATTCTACGAAAATTTGACTAACAAAATACAAATGGCTTATTTGCATTTTTTCTTTCAAATGTTGTTCAGCTATAATATGCATGAAACATTTAATATAGAACATAAAATAAATTATTCCGCTCTGAACTAACCAGATATTACACACAATGTTTTTTTTTAGAAGTCTTGCACATTAATAAACCATCTCCAAGTTATTAAACATATAAAAATTTCATTAGAAGGTTAAAAGGCATATATATATATATATGTATGTGTGTGTTTGTGTTCTTTTCAGAAGGAATACTTCAATTTGATATAATTTTAAGTTTTTCTGAGACACTCCTTACAATGAACAGACTATTTTTAAGAATTTCTCTTCCAGGGGAACTTTGCAAATTATCCACAGTTACTCTAAGGCAGAGTAAACCCAGAGGTAAGGTCCCAGGGCTCCCTGTGATGCCAAGTTTTGGGGCTCTGAAGTGTGCCTATGTGTGACCCTGGATGTATAACTCATCATTAGGGGCTATGAACAGCACGTTTCCCTGGCAGTGGGGGTGTCCACAGGGCAGCGGGGAGCCTTGCAGGGAGAATCCTACTTGTGCCACGTGGCTAGGGGCTCTGCACCTCAGCACGCTGTGGATGAGCCCTTGGGAGCTAAGCACCAAAAGGCTCAAACTGCTCTTGTAATGCCCTTGCTGCCATCCTTGCAGTCCATTGGTGGCCAAGGGACAAGTAGACAGAGGTGGATCTGCCACCAGGAAAGCTCCTGGCCTCTCTTCCCAGGGCATCCCCAGCTCACTTGAGCTGCTTCTGTGCAAACCCCAGCTTGTAACAGCTGTAGGATTTCCAGTGCATATTTGCCCTATGGGTCCTTCCCAACTCCAAATAGGATCAGTGCCCAGAATTTATTACTTACGTTTCAAGTTGAACACCACTATAAACAGCTAAATTAGAGAGTGAGGAGGGCTCGGCAGGTACACCCAAAGGATGGGGCTTTAAAGAAACTTGGCAAGACTCTAAGGTGTATTTTGATAATGAGCACAAAATGCAGATAAAAGCAAAATAGAAAGTGAATGCTGGACACCTGCACTTGGCAGGAAAAACAGACCCAGCAAAAACACAAATGCAATTCACACCCAT
This sequence comes from Lanius collurio, assembly GCA_020086605.1. Classification (NCBI taxonomy): domain Eukaryota; kingdom Metazoa; phylum Chordata; class Aves; order Passeriformes; family Laniidae; genus Lanius; species Lanius collurio. The sequence goes on along the minus strand of JACBWW010000005.1, from coordinate 22,712,366 downwards.
CTTTGGAGTCTGTGCTCTTGAAAAGCCTACAGCTTATAAAAATTTTATTGAGTCACTTCTAGAAGGCAAATTTTGAAATGCAATCCCTCTTCTTCAAAATTAAGTCGTTTAATAATTGATTAGAAAATAATACAGTGGCCAGCTCTGAGAATTTTGCTTCACATACAGCCATAATTAAGGATGATATTATTCTGGCTATACACTGGACTTGTATAGGCACGTGCAAGTGTGTGCTTGTTTATGTGTCTTCAGCATAGAGGTAGAAGGAAACACATGACTTACAGGCTTACAACTCACTAGGGGCACTACGTTTTGTGTACTAAACCCTGTGAAAATGTAAACAGAAACAACATTGGTCAGACCTAAGTAATAAAACAAATGGAAAAGGAGAAAAAAAGTTGGCCATGGAGTTGAGCTCAGAACACTCCACAGAACAAGTCACTTCAGGAAAGGTTTGAAGTGATGCTGGGCCAAACTTCATGTTTTTCAATCCATCTGGGAAGGATGCTCTAGGAAATAGGTATGAAAAGCAAAGATAAATTCGGAAGTAATCCTTTTTTTTATATGGACGAAAAGAGAAAAATAGCAGCAAGCTCACATTATTCGCAAGGTATTCAGTGTTTTAAGAAGTATGAACCCCAGAAAAATGAAAGATGAAGCCCTCATTTATCAAAACATGTTTTCAGTTTCTGTGAAGCAACTAATCAATTTGTGATTTTGTGTGCTGATGAAGAAACATTCATAGTCTTGATAAGAAACTCACGTTTGGTGGTTTGAAACAGGCTGAGTTCTCACGTCAAATAATTCAAACAAAATGTATTGAGCACCCCCCAGATCTAATCTAAAGGCCTCTAATTCAGGTGTGTTTTCTTCATCTAGTGTAATTTCCTCTGTCATATAACTCCCATTCCTCCTTGGTAGTTATTAGAAATCTAGCAAAAAAGTGTATAGTAAAAAACCTCCTAAGTTGCAAGGGAATAAGAGCCTTAGCTCTCATTTGTGTGTGGTCCTGGGATGACAGTTTCTTTGTCCTGGCTCCTGTTTGCAAGTCACAAGCATCAGTTCTGCCCATGCAGAAACACAGCTTTTCTCGGGAACATTTTCTTCTTGTCACTGCAGTTTTTCTTCCTACCTCCTTTTTGCTCTACCTTCACATTGACTGAAACCCACGGGAAAGGTATGTCAGCACAAAAAACTCCCCCCAGCTGCAACGCTGACTCCAGTAGTGACCAGTTAGAGCTATGTAAGGAAGCATGCCAGCAATGCAAGAGGAGAGGGGTACAACCTCCCCTCTGTAAGCTCTGTCATCACCTCTCTGTCACCAGCAGCTTCAGCCAGTCCTGTTGAGTTTATTGTGACCTTGATGAACTTCCTTCTTCGACTTCATCTAAGTTCTTTTACCATTGACATCCTGTGGCAATTGCTCTGTGCTCAAAATTAAACAAGAAGACACGGTGCTCACATTTCTTATTGGGGGAACAAGAAGTGCTTGAATATTTTCCAGCTTGAAAAGTAAATTAACAAAATCACAAACTATGGGATGTTTATCTCCCAAGCAACTTTTTCCAAGCAACAGGTGGAGAGGCGATTCAGAAGTAAAGCTTTCTTGAAAAGTTGTAGGCATCCCTACCATACCAATATCATTGTGAGTGTACAGTCTGCCATAGTCAGATGGATTTTTCTGAGTTTAAGCTCAGTATTCTACCTAAGATGACACAGGAGATTTTGTGTGCTCTGCCTCTTAACAGGAAGTTTTTAATACACAGTAGCACAGTATAGTGAAGTGCAGATCTTAACAGCTATTAATTAACCTGCTGAGTACAGTGAACCCATTTGTATATTCCTTGTGATTATAAATTACATTGAAACTGAAGGGAGAAAAATCAAATGAGTAACATATGAAAGCTTTGCAGAGATACGAAAGGCTAAAGGGCTTTTGAAATCTAATTTATTTTGAATAGTCTAAGTTGCTTTGAAAAAATCCTGAGCAAATGATTCATCGGAGTTATCTGAGGAAACTGGGCACCAGAAGAAGAGGTGTCTTGTTCAGTCTTTACAATTTATCTTCTGCCTGTCTCTGCTTTTCACTATACTCAGTCAAACAAATATAAAATGGACAGATGAAAACATTAACTTAAATGGCAGTATAGAGACACCATGCAAGAAGACCAAAAGAGGGTTTGCTACAAGAATATGGCCTTAATGTTCTTCTCAAAGTGAGGCATCCAGGCATTCAAAGAGCTTCCTTTTTGCAGGCTTGGAATGGAAGTCGGGATGTTTCAGTTTTATCTAGGCTGTAACCCCATCCTTATATACTGTCTAATCCAGAGAAAAGGTACATTCAGGGTAAGGTAAAATATACCTTTAGCCAAAGTAACCACAGTTTTTGTATTATTGCTTTTACTTTTACCATCCTTTTCTCCCATTTAGCCACAGCCTTTAGTGCCCCACTTCCACTGGGCCTAAGCCAGCAATGCTTCCTCTGTGGAGTTGAACTTATGGGGTGTGAGGACATCCCTTCCAGCCCTACATGACCTGGGAACTCTACCACCTTTTGCCTGAGGGAGTCAAGAGCTCTGTAACTGCAGGCCAGACCATACAAGTGAAGGGTTTTGGTCAAGCTGCACAAGAGTTTGCACAGAAGTCTCCACAATCTATGGCCAAAGAACTTTTGCCAGATTTCATCTGTGTAATTTGGGATTTATAGAGATAGGCATGCTCTAAGGAAGAGCTAGCTCTATCAGATCATAGCAGAGATAGAAAAGTTCAGCTGAAGAAAAGAGGGCTGCCTCTCTCATACACATTTTGACCAGATATTCCGTGGTAAGGTATCTTTTGTGGGTAACTTTAATTAAACGGACTGTCACACAGAAGCAGGCATATTTTAATGCAGGCAGGTTCCTAGTGTTAATATAGAGACAAGTATGCCAGAGTGAGTAAGCCACTGGTCTAAATTCAGTTACAAGATTGGGTGAGTCGTCTGCAGGCAAGAGGTTAGTGTCAGCACAGTTCTTAGTAAAGACTGACTCTTAAAATATCATATCTGAATGTATGGTCTTCTCAAGCTACAAAAATCTGTCAGGCCCATTGCCAAGAAGAATTGGGTTGCACATGCTGCAGCTTTGGTTCCTCAGTGCTCTAGCAGGATGATCTACACACATATACATTTCCAAATCCAGGATAGCCTTTTTATCTTTAAATGGCAGTGGGTGCCAAGGAATTTTCCTGGAGCAATTGTACACCCTCTGGATGAACATGCTGTATTCCACAGGGGTCAAATATCTAGGAGGAAAATTCTTGATTAATAAAGGCCATGGCTAGCTCTCCTATCTCCTCTGCACAGCAGCCTACAAAGGTGTTCCACCTAAGTGCTTGTTCTGCAAGAATCCAGATTCACTGCTCTTTTGTGTAAGTTATTTTTATGTGATTTGAAAACTAAACACCTGGTATCTTCTGGTAGTCAGCTGAGGTACCTGACAGAGCAGCAACACCTTCCTTGGGTCCCCCTGTGACAAGGAGAGAGCAGAGCCACTAGGTGCTGATTAGGATCTTGTTTGCAAATATCATCCCACTTACACCAGAAAAAATGTGTAAATGTGTGTTTCTGTGGGTGTGCAAAGAGGTGGATGTAAGTATATTCACACCCTTAGAGTTTTACAGGACAATTTGATCCTGTCTGAAAATTCAGGCTAAGGTATTTAAAAGCAAAGAGAGTAATCTGTGGAGAGGAATACAGTATCCTGCTAAAAATGTTTTATGTCTGGTCTGGGAATACTTATGTTTAAAGTAGGCTATAAATGGATACTTAACCACTTTAGTGCTGTGAAGTGATGACCCTCACGTGGTCTTGGGACATGCTGCATGGTCTCCTTTATCTGCCACTCCACTGAAAATAATGAGAGCGTGCATAACAGAGCCAGCCTGGAGCAACGAATTGCCTCCAGGAACTACCAGACTGTCCTCTGTGTGATATAATGTGCTGGTGATTTCAAAACAGTGTAATTCTGCTATCCTAGATACAATAAATGCTATTTATGAATTCCAAATCAAAAGCACATGTAGGCTGAGCCCCACATTTTAATACCTGGAATAATGCTGCTGTTGCTGTACAAACCATAAATCATTTTTCTAAGAAGGAGGGAAATATATATCACTTAGTACATAAATCATTTTAGGGTAGTAATGTTGTATGACATAAAAAAAAAATACCTAAAATAAATTTCTAACCAACAGAAGTGCAAAGTTTCGATTCATTATATTTCTTATTGGAAACTATTTGGACAACCCCAGCACATTTATTTTGCCCTTGTGAGCATTACTAATTTTAGCATGAATGATCATTCATCTAAGAATTCATGCCTGAAATGAAATGATTCACCATTTGTTATTCTCTTCCAATAAATGTTTGTTACCCAGTCACGGGAGGGAAAACACAGAGTGACTATGCAGCTCATCAGACAGCACAAATAGTAGTAGCAAGAAACATTGAGCCAGTTCTGGAGATGATCTGTATCAGTCCAAGGTAATATTAGATATAAATCTCTCTTCTTTCCTTTCATGCTTCACCAGAGAAACAGTCGTTCCCAACTAAGCACAGTTCAGTTCTTACCAAGAGCATTTCAGCTTCACTGCTGAGCTTACTGGAGCTGATGGCAGGACAAGGTATCCTGGTGGCTGGACAAGACATCCTGGTGGCAGGATAAGCCTCTCCCTCCCCAAATTGTGAGGAAGCAGAGCCTGAAGGAGTCACTTCAGGATGTCCTGCCTGTGTTTCAGTGGCTCTGTACTTCCCTTGACTGGTCACATGCCATTGGTGTTGGCTTGCATCTTACTTCCAAGATGAAAGGTAAAACAGGAATTTCAGACACAGAAAAAGATGAAAACCAAATCAGGGCTTCTAATGAAGGTCCAGGTGTTCATGATCAAAACTGAGTGTGTGCCAGGCTGTACTAAAAGAAAGCACCACAGCCATGTCTTCATGTTCCCCAGCGTTGCTCCAGCACTGTTTTCCATGAAAGAGTACCTGGGCTGTCACCCGTCTCCCTGTTCTTTACAGTTCAGTAAATCTGACAGTGACAGTGTCCCATTATTGTGAGAGAATTCAGAAATCTGGATTCAAAGCATCTTGTGTAATGTACTGTATTACCCATTAATTTCAACACTAAAAGAACAAGTGCAAAGCAGAGGTCAGTCTGAAGCCATCAGACTGAAGCAGTTGGGAAAATGTGTTTATAAAGTCATCTCAAACCAGCTGAGCTCCAGTTCCTACAGCATTTGGTATGAAGGTCATTTTCTCTGATATATTGAGCATATTTTTCCCCAGAATAAAATAATCTGTCTGGAGCCTCTTGAGCAAATTGTCCATGCATGTCTTCTACAGACTAGGACTAGTACAGCCAAAGGAAAAAAAAAAAACAAAAGAAAAAAAAAAAAAACCAAACCAAACAAACAAAAAAACCCCACCAACAAAAAAAAAAACCAACCAAAAAAACCCCCACAGCTAAAGAAATGTGTAAAAAAAAATTCACAGGGGAAAAAAAAAGATTTTGAGATTCTAAAGTCCCTAATTTTGGGAAAAAGGTATGTTTGTGTATTGAGTGAGAAATAAATAACAGGAGGAGTGAATTATTCCGGATTTACGTGGAGTATTGGAATCATTGTTAATTCTGCTACTGCCCAAATAAACCACCTGCAATTAAAAGTCAGTGAAGAAAAGCAAGATACAGTTCATGCTGGTTGACACTGCGGCAGCCCAGTCCCCTGATCTTGGCTGGAGCCCCCTATGTCATGTAAATAATGATACCCTCAAATAAATGTCCTTTGTGACTGTGGCTCACAATAACTTTCAACACAACCAGTTCTGCTCCTTTAGAGCTGTGTCTGGGGTGATTACTGATTCTCAAGTTCCTCTGCTGCCAAGTGGGGCTGCTGTGTAAGTGCTCCCTTGTGGCCTTACTGCTAAGAATGGGTGATGCTCAGGTATCATGTTCCTACATTGTGTACCCCTGCACAGGACCTCCTGGTTGCTCTCCTACTCCTGTGTTTCACACCAGTGTCATGCTTTCTCCTTTTGCCTCAACTCCATGAAGAGAGGGTCTGGAAAAACATCTCTCTTTTATATTAAAGTGAAATGAATATCCCATGATTGGTCTTCAAGGCACTTTGCAAAGGTCAGAAAACATCAAAAGACTGTGCTAACTAAATTTCTATAGCATAGGGTTTTGCTATGTTAGAGATTTCCTACTTCCACATGCTGTCCAGTTCTGCTCAGCCAATTTCTCTGCTTGGTGCTTTCACCTTAATTTTTTGGTTAATGGTTGACTTACACATACTTTGATTAATTTGTGGCGTAATCATCAGCCTTCCCTTCTAAAGGCGTATTTCTGCTAAATATCCCCTCTCCTTTTTTTCAATACTATGCACTTCCAATTACATCTCCTGCCAAAGGTGACCTGAGCTTTTGTGTCATTCCTTGGAGAGAGCAGTTCAGAGCACAGTGGATTACACTGCACGGCACACACTGCACAGCATCTTCACCACTGCACTAGAGCTGTTCATCTGCATTTGTAAATTTGACATCAGCAAGATTTTCTCCAACTTTCCATGTCTTACATAAGTAGGCCTTAGTGGGAACCACCTCATTCTAATACAAAGATGGCGAGTAATAGGCTCAATCATTTGGAAAGAGCAACTCATTAAGGAGAGCAGAGCACTCACATTACTTTTGGTCCATCTTGACTGCTTGCAGAGGGCAGTTTTCATGGCCAGATGGTCGGCTTTTCCAACTGTTGAAATATTTTTGGAAGGACCATCAGTCAAAACTGTGTGTCACTGGGGATAGATGCTGACCTCTGCAGGAGGAGGGTGGTTTGGCTAAAGGACTGGGTCCTCCCAGCCAGAAGGTTGCCATGAGGTGAATTCTGTGACATCTCTCATTGAACCTCATTGCTCAATCTAATGATCCTGTCAGGTCCAGGCATTACACTGGCATGCAGGACAACAGAATCAGAGTCAAGCAAGGGCTGGTATTTTGAACCCTGGCAAAACAGCGACTAATTTATGTGCCAACCATTACCATGTCATTAACGTCACTATTTCCTCACAAATTGGTTATGATACCTAGGCTGGCATCAAGAAGCATTTTACACCACAGAAGCTTTGTCAGACGTCCTTCAGTTTGAGCTGCAATGCCAAAAGCCAGCCCAGCATGACAGTATTCTCTTCACAGCTTGTGAATGGAGGGAAAGCCAGTTCTGGGAGTTGCCTTTACTGCCTCAAAACGGGCATTTAGTGCCATGTGAAATCTCACCTACCCTCATATTGCTACCCAGGAGTAGAGAGAGGTTTCCTAGAAGTCATGTGTCACATCTGCCAACCTCATGCAATCTTCTGGGTGCTAGAAAGTGCCTGGAATAGTATTAGGTACTTGAGTATGGGCAGCTGAACTTGCTTCTGGTGGGCAGCCAGCTGAACCAGGCTGGCTGTGTGCTAGTGTCCTGGGTTGCAATGTAAAATGTACCCAATAGTCTGTATTCTGTCACCATCTTCATAAACTGTTAAAACTGGTGGGACAGTGTTCCCCACCTCCCTCATGACTCATCCCTGATAAGCTCATGAGGCTATCTTCTGTTAATGGGCCAGCTGTTGACACCAGGTGGGGCAGAGTCCTTTATCTCTCCTATACTATCTCCTGTTAATGGGCCATCACCGCATGACTGATAAGACTATATCACCCATTGTGAGATGCTCCGCCCAGAGGGAGGAACCAAGCCTTCCAGCCTGGATATAAGGGGAGATTTTGAACACCACAGGGAGCCTTTCCACTGGATTCTCAGAGGAAGACCAGACCCTTCTACATTGCCACTGGACCTTCAGAAGAAGACGAGACCTTCTCTACAGAGCCACTGCTTCAACGGAACCATCACTTCAGGAGGACTGCAGCCACCATTTAAATTGCACTGCTGCTGACCCCCTGACTGTCAGGGGGTCAGGTTTGTACTCTGACTCTGTCAGTGGGTTGTGGGTTTTGGGTTTTTTTTGTACTATTACATTTATTTTATTTCTTTCTTATTAAATTGTATTTCTGACTTGAAGTCCCTCACTAGTTTGCTTTAAAACTAGCACAGCTAGTGGAAGGATTAGAGATATGAACAGAGGTTTCTAGTTCTGCTGTATAAACCCCAGTCCCCACATGGCAGAGGGCACACATCCTGAAGATCCTGTGTCAGAGGCACAGGTCCCATTGAGAAGTCACTGCACCCTGTGTATTCCAGACTGTAACTCCTACCTGCAGCCAAACCATCCATCTCTGCTAGGCAGAAAGACAGCCTGGACACACAGTGCTCAGACAGGCTCCTACATACTCACACCCACAAGCAGATTCCTTTACTTGGAGTTGAATCCCACTCCCAGTTTGCCAGAGATGAGTTCTATTAAATGTTTCCAAACCTTAATGCCTTTGGTCTGCTTCTCAGATTGAGCCAAATTATCATGGGACACAAGAGACTGTGAGGAGCTGTGTCTTTAGCCATCTAGTTAGCCATTTAGTTAGCCATTGTTAAACATATCAGTATGTAACTGAAAATTGCAACTTTATGGGGGCAAGGTACAAAATCTCTCCTGCCTGGTTATAAAATCATTAACTTTTTTATTGTTCTTTGTCATCTTTGTTTTTTCTCTGGAAATAATAGGCATTTTTTCCAGTTAGAATCACAAACTAGATTTAGACTGAAACAGCACATTGGTAATTGATTAAAATCATAACTGTTTTTAACTATTCTTTCATTCCACTGTAATACAAAATTGAAGAAAAACATCCAGCCCAACTAGGTTAAACTTCCACAATCAGCATAAAATGGCCTCAGTCGATACTTACACTGAAAAACCTGATTCTAGCCCCTTGTGCCCACTCCTGCAGCAGTGTCCCTTTAGCTGTGGGATGAGTTGAGTCAGGAAATTATGATCTGAAAAGGAGTTTTGCTGTGTTTTATACCTGGTTAGTTTTCAACCAGATGTGGCTCAGCCAGGCACTTCACAGAACTTAATGCTGGCACATGAAAGACATGGGAACAAGTGAATAAAAACTAAGTCTATTATGAAACCTCAGTCTCGAAAAGTATTTAACAAATTTTGAATTTATGGTCTGGGCAAATTAATGCATCTTACAAAACTTGGACTAGGTAAAAGCTATTAATAGCTTAAATGCTAAAGCCTTTGTTTTCTCTGCAAAGCAGCAGTGACTGATCAGCAATCACTCTTGCATGCTGATCTTGCAAGCCTAACAGTCTTTTTCCCACTGCTGAGTGAGTCCCAGATGGTTCATAGAGCTATTTGTCCTACATACTTCTAAGGATCCATTATCTGGGTAGCTGACTCGTGCAGCAAAAGATTTTCCAACCCAGAATATTTTCTCTTGGTGCTCTGTGCTATGGTTTTCAGGCATGCACGCAATATTTAAATTTATATATTTATTATTTATTATAGAGTCATTCCTTTGAAAAAGACTCCATTGCAAAAAGAAAAAAGAGCACATTTAATGCTGCAATCAGAACATAGTGAGGATTTGAGGATTGAGATCATTCCATTGCCACAGGGCCAGAAATTTTGCAGCTGAGGTTGTCATAAACCAAGCACCTGCCTAGTTTATTTCTGAATGTTCATGTCAGTGACGCTAATCTTACAGATCTAAAAAGCAGGCTGCAGGCTTGATGAAAAAATGCAGGAGTGTCTGATGGTTTGCAGGGCAGGGAGATATTGCAGGAAAAGCTTATGCTTGGGCTTAGGAAAAGGTAGAGCTTTTTTATTTTGCAAGTAGTCCATCAGTTTATATAGTTGAGAGCCTTGTCTTACAGATGTTTTGCTGGAAAGACCAGTGGAATGGTAGGATGAGCTTTCCTAAGACAGGAGCAACTGCCCTCTTTAAGAAATACTCCTGTGAAGTCACAAGCTGCCAGTTTTACCTCCCAACACAGTGGTGGGTAGAACCTGTAACTGCACAGCAGGATGGCAGCCAAGGCCAGAAAGGTCCTCCTACAGCAAGTCAGCTCACCTCACCCCACATCTCCTTGCTTCATTCCCCCTAAGCTAGCAGGTAGGCTGAACAACCCTGCACTGAGCAGTGTTTCCTTGCAGAGCTCTCTGCACTCCATGTATGCAGAGACCATCAAGGCAGGTGAACAAGGCAGGTGACCATCAGCTGCCTACATAACTCCCCTCCAAGAGCTCCCCATTCTCAAACTACATGTTAGATTTGATTTTCTCGTGCTGATTCATGGGGAATTTGAAACTGGGAGACATCTGTAAAGGAAGAATAGCACATATGACCAGATTTCTTTTCACCCAAGGTTATGTTATGTGGGTGGGTACAAGCCCAACCAGAGTACCTCTGCCTGCCAGCAAGGAATGGATGCCCCACCTTGGCGTGACACGGAGCCCCATAGGGAACAGCCCCAATATGCATTAACAGCAGCTTTACTTGTCTGCATCTGGCTCAGACATCTGACCTGGCTGGAGAAGGGCACAGATGTGGCTGTAAACAACACATCCATGGAATGCAGAATCTGTGGCAAAAGCACAATATTTCTGCCCAATGCATGCAGAGCACCTATAGGAAAGCACGTGTGTTATAGTAGCATAAAATATAGTAAACAACCTCCATATAGGATAAATAAACAAGGTGGCATTGCTAACATTAGGCCTGGTTGCTGTGTTGCCCTACTCCTTGCAGAACTGTTCTCACCTTAGCAAAGGGGGCCCAGATATCATTTGAAAATGTAACATAGTCAGGTTTCACTGCCTGAATCACAGGAACCTCCGTCACCCCACACAAATGTTTAGAAAGAGGCACCATGACCCCTCTTCATGTGCATATGTCCCAGGCCCAGCCAATATAAGAGCATTATAAGGAAAAGGTGTCACTACAGCAGGTGCAGCAACTGCATAACAATGGATTTTTCTTCTCCTTTGCTAAGCTTCTTCACTGTTTGCTGAACTTTATACTGGCTCTCACAGTCAGTATATAAAACTGGCAGGTTTTCTGGCTTGTCACGCCTTGGAATTATACAGAAATCCTGAACTCCCTCTCAAATCCATTTAAACCCCCTACTAGCACGGTACTTCTGCTTAGACTGGCTTGGGGATTTTTAGAAAAAAGATACCAAAACACAAAAGCAACAATAAAAATTTGCTTTGCCATGGCTCCAACAGTTTCACAGTCACTTGACACCTGCCTTTATTAATCAGCTTACAGTCCAGTCAAGATGAGTTTCTTTAAAATACCCTTTTATTACTTCACAAGGTACTAGCTTTTTGCCATTTCAGACTCAAAACAAGCCTATGCTTCCTGGAACAGCTTGGATTCCATGCTCTCTTCTACTTCCAAAATAGAGATTTTTTTTAAAACACACTGTGCTGGTTCAGACTGTAGCACCCGGGCAAGCAAATAGAGGAGAAAAGATGAGAAGTAGCTAAGCAAAAATGAAGGTAGCAGAAGGATACAATTTAGTTCCTAAGATGGAAGGAAGTCAGCATGTCCAGAAATCCTAGGCTAAGAGAGTAGTCCTTCAGAAAATACTTTAGTGATAGAGTTGGTGTGCACAGAACACAACTGGAGTGAGATGTGCTTTGGCCAACAAGGCATGGACGGACTCCCAGACCATCATGTGCTTTCTTCAGTCAGCACAAGAAGTGGATTAGGAACCCCTTTGTGACACACTCAGATGGCTGACTGGGACCTGGTCCTGCTGGAGGTAGTCTACAGCCACTCAAAATCAATCTCCTTTATCGATCTCCTCATGCAGTGCTTGGGGCCTACTGAAAAAGACAAGTTCAGCACGTTCAAGAAGACCAGCTTTGGTCTATTGTTTGCAGGGAGTTAATTTCCCTTGATTATTCCTTTGATTTGAATTTTAAAAGCCCTGGTAAGAACCTGCATGTGTGGCACAATGAAGTCAACATCAACCCTAATTAACTTCAGGACATTTTTGGCCTTGCTGCTGCAGAGGAGGCTACTAGCAATAGCTTAGCTTGAGGTGGCAGTGTGCTTTTGACATGTGCAGATTTAAACTTTTTCAGTATTTTTCTTTCCTTGGTTGAAGACCAGAACACTGAAGTATCTACATTTAGTTATCGTCATGTGAGCTGGGTATGTATGGTCCCCATAATGGAGATCTTATCAGTACAGTCAGCCTGGCTATGTCCAAGGTTATTTACCTTCTCAATACAGTCAAAAGATTCTAGGAAATAATCTGGTTTTCCAAGAACTAGACTCTTAATGTCATGGCCAGGCTGCTGACAGTGCTGAGTGCCAAACTGGATGCTTCAGGATGTTATTCCAAGTCTCCATGTGCTGTACTGGGAGGTCCTGTGTTGCATCTGCCACCTCCTTGTAGGTGTCTCAGATTTCATGTAGCATCTCAAGCAACATGAGAAGTCTCTGTGAAGCCAATTGAATCACCCTTTGAGCCAGATGCTGACATCTCTGTGCAAGCACTTCAGTGTAGGTACTCCAGTCTTGAGCTGAATCTTACATAAGGCAGCTGTGTGGCAGATAACACAGCCAGTCATCATAAAAAGGCTTTGCTGCACCTCCCCATACTTGTGTGTGATGGGAGAGCCATCCCCCACAGCACTACACTCAGCCTGCAGCTCAGCATTTTTGTTCCTGCATCCATTCTTCTCAATAGGGAAGTTCTCCCTCTTTTGTTCCGTGCAAGAATCTTGCCCATGGAGTTCTGGACCTTTCTTCTGCTCCAGGTGAGTGGGGTTTATTGTAGAGCACCCTAGACTAGCCTTGCTTACTAGGCTGATTTGGTCTTTAGTGGTGTTCATATCGATGATGCTATTAAGTGTTGTGACCTTTGGTAGGAAATGGAAATGTTTTTCCTGTAGTTGACAATCGTCTCACTGCTGATAGCGCAACTCTATGCTTTGACTGTTTAACCAAAAATGCTTGGGCCCCTACCACACTCCCCCGGTCCCCTCCCTTCCTCCTGCAGCTCTGCAGGAGTTGTGCTGACAGCATTTTCTGAAAATGTCTACACCCAGCATCCCCCTAGAAGGGGAATTTCCCAAGATGAAGAAGAAACCACAGTAGGAGGATCTGCTCAGGGCTGGTCAGAAGAAAGTAGGTAGAATTCTTGGGATCTCCTCTTCCCTCATTCTATTTATTCACACTGTTTCATTCAATGAAATATTAGAAAGAAAGTGTTGCAGCCAGAATACTTTAGAGGAAAAATAAATGGTCAAGAATATAAGGAAATGGCCAGTTTAGAGTAAGGGACCTGTTGAATTATTGCATTCCTGAAAGATTTCAGCTAAATGCTAGGTAAAACTCCAGCACCAAAGAGTGGCTGTAAACACGAATGGGATTGGTGAGTTTGAGTCAAGTTACCCTCTTTTTTATACATTTATAAAAGTGATGGATCAACGGACATCAAATCTCCAAGGTTTTGCCAACCACCATGCAGCCTCACCATGATACCTCTTTTTTCCCTGACAATCTTATTAAAAGTCTCATGTAAACATGCTTCCAAGGATGCCAGCACCTCCTGTAGTTTCTCAGGCAGAAAGAGGACTGTGGCTCATGAGCCAGCAGTCCCAGCAGATGGCTGAAGTGAGGATGCCTCAGCACCCACAAACCACTGGTACAAGTAACCCACAGTGCCTGTACAGGAGGTGAGCACTGGGAAGAGTGAAGCTGTGGGGCAGTGCCACTCCTCCCTCTGCACTGCTGAGCCAGGCAGGGCCTGGTGGCACACCAAAATGTCCAGGCAGATGTTGCACCCATGTGAGTCATGGCACCTGGCACTTGTACCCTCTGCATGAAGCAGCACAGGCAGGAATGCCTCCTCCACTGTCACACACAAATACTCTGCATTAACAGCACCTTCTTCTATTTTATTTCATCACAGTGCTTCTCGGAATATTTTCTGTTTAGTTTTGTTTTCATTGATCTAAAATGCAGAAAAGGGAAAGCAAAGTAGACTTTTGCTCAGCAACAGCCCAGATGAAGCAAGTTTAAAAAAAAAAAAATCCATTTAAATAACCAAGCTCTGGCTTGTTCAGAATGAAACCAAATATATAAAATATATAGTTACTGTCACATGTAACTGGTTTTTGTAACTTGAATAAAATCAAAGACAAAATAAAACGCATGCTTGCATTGTTTTTTCCAGTTCACTGCCCAGAAGTCTGTAGTGCTTGAAGAGGATGTAAACAAAAGAGCTGGATGGGAACTTTTCAATTAAATGTTTTGCACTGGAAAATGCTGTTTCATTGAAACCAAAACTATTCAAGGAAATATAACAGTAGTTGAAACTTTTGTTAGCAACATCTTGGGGTTCAGAGTTATATTTCTGATCAAATGGAAAAAAAGAAAAACAGACCGATAATCTTAATTTACAAGACTGAGTATCACCTGAGTTTGATTCCCCTCACCAGGTGAGTATATACATCACTGCTTTAACAAACACTTTCTCTCTTTTTCCTGATTTTTTTTTTCTAAAAAACTTCAACAGCCTTTTGAGCATCAGTGTAACTAAAATAACTTTTAACATCTCAAAATATTTTGTAAGCTAGAATTCTTATTTCCAGCTAGTCCAACTAAGAGCCAAATGTGTAAGTGTTCTTGGGACACCTGTTCAACTCCCACTCTAGAAAACTTTAAGCCTTTGAGAGATTAAAATAAAAGCATGCACTGAAGAAATTACCACAGAGAACATCAATATAGGTTCTTGAAACAGGTCTGCGTGACTCAGAGTGGCTAAACATTGTCATCCTTTGTTTTTGGAAATGTCCAAAACTGACATTTGTCAAGTAGTTACCCAGTGGTGGTTTCGGGCAGATAAGCTAAAGTAATCTCTTCAGGGCATTCAAGTATGGGATATACCACACTTGGGAGTCAGAAAGTATCCACTGTAGTGCACGAGTTGTCAGCAAGCAAACTCAAGGGGATCTTCCTGATCCTAAGAAGAAAGAACCACTGATAGGTGGTATTGAACACCTAGTCACCAGAGCCTGGTGCCCTCAGCACTGAAAGGCATCCCACCACCCATGAAAAGCCATGCCACCACCTCCATGCTCATTTAAAAAGAGTTTGGGGATACACTTGACTGTGCATCTTCCCTCATTAGCTTTGTAGGTTGTATTCTCTCTTCCTAAAGAAACAAAATGAGAAAGCATGCTCAACAAAAGCAGGAGGTTTAAGATACCAAAAACTTCTTGAGCCAGTTACTTGTAGATTCATGATCTGACAAATCTCTTTTCCCAGACTGGGAATCCTGACTTAGAAAGTGCTGTGACTGGAGGTGATATGGATTCTGAAGACCGCTGGAGAATAAGTCTGACTCTTACAAACACAGCAACATTTTCAGAAGCTACAACAGCTTGACCTATTAGCACAACAACAGAGCTTTGTTAAGTTTTAGCCAAATTTGTCAGTTTACATTTACAAGGAAGTTGCACCTTCTGCAGCTGAGAAAGTGTAACCCAACACTCCTGGGTTGCCTTTGGTCAGCTCTTGTGTAAGGAGAGCCAAATGGCACATCTCTGCAGAACCCAGGTCATGGAGGATCTACTGACAGGAAATTAACCATCAGTTTAATGCAAGGTCCTTATGGCTTGTCAGTGGAGGTGGGCAGGTACATAGAATATGATTGATGGTCACAATGGCTGATGATAGACTGGGGACACCCAACATTGACATCCGGCTGTTATCCATCATAGCTCTGACTGCTGTCTCCTGGTTACTAGGGGGCTGAATTACTGAGCAGATCTAATTCATGGCAAGCTGCCACTTGTGTTCCTGGGAAGGGCGAATATAATAAGAAACACATGCCTGGGCTACAACTCTGTACTCTCTCCAAGTCTCTCCCATTGTGCTTCCCTAGTGGATAAGAAAAGGCAGAGGGGACATTTAGCTGCATGGTGAATGGCTTTGCATGGCAGTGATAGGTATTCAGAGGCAGTAAGATTTCCTGTCATCAAAGAACTAGCAGCAAAAATATCTTAAGCATGTGGAAAGGCAACACCTTTGAAAAGGAGAAGGCACACTTAAAAATTTAGCATGATCAAGCCCTCTATTATAGTCCTCTTTTTATATCCCAAAACCCTCAGACAATGAATGTGAACTTCTGGGACTATAACTAAACGTAAAATCATCTGCAAAACATGATCCAGTCATATAATTTATTTGCATGTGCATCAGTATAGAAAGTGGCATGTGGCCCATCTATGTTCATAGCTCAACTTCTCTGCCTCAGAGAGCTAGGATCTATGATTTTCAGTCCAAAGGTGTTCCTGACATTTCAACATTCATTTTCACTACAAAATCAAAAAGAGAAGTTTAGGCCTTCAAGGTGTCCCCCACAGAAGATCATGGTTGGACAGCAACAGAAGGTGGAGGAGGCAATGCTGGTGTCAGGAAATGGAGCTGCCTGTGGGATGTGGAGCAGTGCTTGCGTCCAGCTCCAAGCCACACGTCAGGCACTGCCTCCATGGCAGGGACCCTGAGGAGGATGGAACTGCAAATTCAGTGCCAGGGAGGAAAGCACACCATGCTGCACCATCCCAGAGCCTGACTCCTCCTGCCTTTGGGGTCTTTTCCAGTTAAATGAATCAAGCATGATCAGGAGTCAATGTGATCAAGTAAGTGATTCATATTCACCTGATCTTTTAAGAGAGGGTGAACTAAAACTCTCCTTATCAAATTTGTGTAAGTTAACTACCAAGGGGGTAATACTGTCTTTGAGTCAGCATGGAAAGAAATATTTATCTCTATTATTTCTTTCTATAAAATTGACTCCATTCTGGTTCTTTTTTATGAAAAGTGCCTATAAATTTGCTTTGCATAAGAAAGGAAGTAATAGCAAAACCAGCTACAGATTATGAAGTAATACTTTTATATCAAAAATAGATTCTAGTGAAAAATCCCCTTTCCTTCTATTCAGAGATATTTCCAATTATCTTCAAAAATGGGATTCCTGAATGGTGCAAACTCTGCCCTCAACAATGTCAATACAATGAATTAAAGTCACTGAGATTACATGTGTTTGAATGATGGCGGAATCCAGCCTTGCATGTTTATTGCATTTGTCAAACACATTCCAAAGGATAACAAGTGTATAAATAAATGCTACCTCTGTAAGTATCGATATCTTTACTGTATGTTTGTATATGGTTTTAAATAAGTTCATACAAAAGTGGATTTCTGGCTTTTTCCTTCAAGTGGCCTTTCACACTCCATATATTTGCCTGTCCAGGCCTTATGTCCCCAGGCCTCAACCTGTAACATCATTAAAATACACGAAGAAAACTCCTGTGAAATTTCAGTGATACAACTGTCACATTAACTGTGTATGCATTTTTATTTTGGGAAGAAAATCTTATTGTATTTTGATTAATTGTCTTTGACAGACTAACCTAGGAGCGTGAATAGATTCTATTATAGACTATTAACTCCCTAACAGTGCTGGGATTGGGAGTGTTTCCAGGAGGCAGGTCTCCTTTTGATCCCACCAGACCTTAATGATACTGTTTGCATTAACATTAGCAGTGGTGTTTTAAAAATTCAATATTAATTGAATACTCGTTTCTTCATTATTTCCTATATATATTATATACATTGTTTCCTGTATGTGCTTTTCCATAAGAACCGTGACTCATGTCAACAAATGCTTATAGAGATATCTTCACCTTGTAAGCTGCAAAATACACTCTACCACCCGTTTAATTTATGGCAGCAATTTGGAAGTCTGCTGAGCCAGACACAGCTAGATGGCAATGGATGCATTGTTGTTAAATATGAGGAACATGTCACAGTAATATCAAATTAATTTTGGAGACAAAATGCATGCAAATTGCAACAACCTGTAATAAAGAAATTAAAGGAAATGGTGCTCAATATATTTGCAGAAGTTAATTTCTGTAGTTGTTTTATACACAGCAATTGATTATTCCTGATTTTATTAGGCAATTGAAGCAGAGATGGCACAAGTGGAGATGCCCGACTATTGAATGTACAAGGGCTGAAATCTTTGGCCTGGAGTTGACCAGAGGGGTAGGATAACCCTGATAACAACTCCATTTAGCAGAAACACTTTCAAGGAGATAAGGCAGATTGTTGAAGTCGAAGGTGTCATTTTGTAAGGCTGCTAAATCACACAAAACCCACAAACTGTCAGGTCTGTGCCAGGCTTCACCTCGAGTAATCCCGTGTGAAGGCTGGGTCTCTGCAAAGTGCTGGCTGGAGTTTTCTAACACACAGTCGCAGCTGGGGAATATAGAGATTGCAACATATAGGAAAGAGAGAGTTTCTGTGGACAGAAAAAAAATGAACATCACTTAAATTAGAATTTTCTATAGGAAACACTGCCTTTTGATGAAAAGCTGCATTCAAAATGTTAAAAAGCTGTTTGTTTTTTCAGCAGCTGGTAACTACTCTCCCTCACCAAAAACTGCTGAAAATTTGGGGACTTTCTAGCATCACTGTTTCAAGGAAAAACAGCAATGTTCAAAGAAAATATGTATTTTTTTGAAGATTTCATTTAAATAAAGTTCCAATTTATCTTCAAAAAAACAATGCTTTTGCGGGAAATTTTTTAGTCTACCCTTTGCAAAGAATAAATCTCACTGGAGGTTGTCAGAGTAAATCCCCCCAAGTCATTTACAGCAAACCCCTACAAAATATTTTTAGGAACTAGAAACCCCATAGAAATCACTCCAAGTCAGTCTATAAATATTCGTAAGGTTTTATGTGTGTCATTCTTTTGAAAACCCTACCAAGAGCACCACAAAATTTTGATGAGGGCTGCACATCTGACAGTCCAAAACACAAAACAGTACCTTGAAACCTGCATGGGTGCCAGCATGGAGATGGGCTCTGTGGGATGCAGTTGGCTGTAGGAGGGTGGGTGGTCTGCAAGGCAGGTGTTGCTTTTTAATTTACAGAAATCCATAACACAAACTCAGAGGAGAGGTATGCTTTCCTTTGAGAGTCACTATGTCCAGTTACTGTAAATCACTGGTTTTCCAGCTACAATCCCCAAAATTTTCCAGAACACAGTGTCCTCTAGGCACACTAAACACAGCCTTATCTGAAATTAAAATGCTGCATATTAAGCAGACGCTGTCTCCACAGCCCCCTGTCCTGCAGCACTGGATGACGGTGAGAAGAAGAGTCTGAGTGCCTTAGGTGTTCAGACTCGTGGACTTCCATGTCCATTTCATGCTGTTCACATGCAAAATGTGGGTTAGACCCCACCATTTGGACTGCCTAGCCCACAGACAATTTGCAGATATTTGCATTCACCATAGATTTTACCCAAACCTGGGCCAGCGTGTGCTTCTACAGTCTGCCCTGTTTGAGTGCTGGCCTCTTGCTTAGCCTCATCAGCTCTGGGCAGACGTGTTTGAGAAGGTGTGAAATGGTTTAGGATAAAAAGAACTACGCACAAAACCCCAGCTCATTCCCTCTGGCTGCTTGAGATAAACACAATGGTTGCTTAAGATTGACAGCACTGTCAGTCTGTGGACAGAGAAGACTTTGTTTATGGAATTAATAACAAAAGACCATTTATCATTGCAACTATTTATTGACTAAACATAAATTGACCATCTCTATAGGCTAATCTTCAGCTCCTCAGATCGGAGATGTGTGTAACTTGCATTGCCCAAGGGTCATTTGGGTGCATTTTGCCTAGGATGTCCCTCCCTGTCTCTTCATTCCTGATGTCCTCTTGTTTTGAAAGGAGCTATTTTCCTCCTAATCTGTATCCAACAGTCGATCATGATCTTTTCACTCAAAGTCTGGCTACATTTGCTGGTAAACTGTGTAAGCAACACATTCCCATGCTCCCCATTCAGGCAGTGTACACAGAGTCTTTCCTGGTCCCTACACTAATCTCTTATGGAGAAATGTGGTTTATTTGCATTGGGCATCAGGTCTGGGGACAATTTTGAGCTCAGAGAAGCACAGAGTGGACACATGGAGGATAAATAACAGCCTGCAATGAGCCCAGGAATGAAGGATGGAGCTCTTTGCCCAGAGTCCCAAGTTCTTCTCTCTTTTGGCTTCTTGTAGCACACAGAACTCACAACATTCCACCAGGAACAATCTAAGTCATGAGAAAATGGCACAGAACAAAATGTGGTTTGTTGAAATTCAGGGAAGCCTCAATTACAGAGTGCTGTATTTTTGTCATCATTGTAATTTTAAAATTAAAGACTCTTTTCCATCATGTCAGGCATAGCTCCTGCTCTATTCCTAAATTCACTTTCCTAGGGAAACAAAGCTTACATCTATCTCATTGTTCAGTTTCTCATTTTTGGTCTCACAGTAATTTTAGCACTCATGGTCAATTTTATCCAGATTTGAAGGGAGGGCAGGACTTTTGTGACTTGGAAGAGAAGAGAAACACTATTAGGCCCCACTAAAGAGGAGCTGGGTATCAGGGTGAGCCCTGCTGGCCACCAGGCTTCACTAGTGGTGCTGCTGGTGTGAAATGGCTCAGGGTATTTCTTATCCCACATCCAGCTTGTTTGGCAGATACCTCACAGCCTGGCAAGCATTTCAGTCTCCTCCCAGTCCAGCACTGTAATGTGAGCAATCATAAAGGTGGCCTGGTTAGAAAGGGAAAATTACTGAAGAGGAGAAACCATCTGCTGAAAAGGACTTACAGAGAAAGGACAGCCAGCCTGGGATGGCTGATGAATGGGATCCCCTTGAGGATGGGGCTTGTAGACTAGAAGCATCCTTGAAAAGTGCAGCCAGGGTACCTAGAAACTGAAGACATCCTGAAATACTGCAAATAAGCAGAAAAATGAGGGACTGTAAGAGCAACTTATC
>JACBWW010000005.1:22664692-22691127 GCA_020086605.1 Lanius collurio | reverse complement strand
GGGGGAAGTGATTGTGCAGCAGGTGATGTTTTTCCTATGGGCAAAAAGCACACTGCATGGTGAGGCAAAGGGAAAATTCTGTCTTTACACTCTTTTTGAAAAGGGTCGTATTTTAAGTGATGGCAGTGGTGGAGGTAGACTAAAGCAAACTCTGTGATATGCTGCAGGTGATGGATCATCCTCTGAAATACACATGCTTGGGACGAGCACTGCTGGACACACAATGATTAGATTCCCTTCAGGTGCTGTAGAAATCAGTCAATTAATAACAACCATTATTTTTTCCCTAGACTTTCATTGCAGCTTCCTGACATTATGAGTGGCTGGGGAGCTTTGCCCCTGAAAACCCAAAGTAGAGGCACTGGAATGCTGTTCACAGGAGACCAGTGTGCTCCATGCAGAAGCGTGTGTGAGCTGGGCTCTCCTCTCATTGCTCGCTCTTCAGATCACCTCTTGCAGGACTCCTATGGAAATGCCATAAGCCACAGCAATCATGTGTCAGTTTTCTTCTCTGTGCTCTGTTCTTTTATGTATCTTGCTAGTTGGCAACAGTAGTGTGTTAATATTGAAGCCAATGACATAGCAAGAAGGTCGATTTTCCCCCCAGTTTACTCTATTCATATGATTTTCACAGGAAATCAGAAATCTTTCTTGCATGGTCACAGACTCAAAAAGAAAAATAGCTGTGTGTGTAGAAAGGCAAAGCTGCCTGAAAGGAAAAATATTCTTAATTCCTCTAACCTGGGAGTTTTATAGTAAAAGTAAATTAGTGGCTGGCCAAGTTGGGCTGATTTTAGGAAGCTGCAAACATGTAACCTTCCAGAGAAGAACATTCTTGAATGAACTGTAGGTAAATTAATCAGGCTTTCCCACGACTACACGTATGAGCTTGCTAATCTACATGAAACTGCCATAAGATGGTTTGTACTGGCATCATCGAGTCTAGGCACCTCCTGATGCAAAACAATGTGACAGAGTCCTGTGCTGTGGGAGGTTTTTGCCTTGGACTACACAATGGAGACATAGTGGCTGCTAAAGAGCCAGTGGCTCTGTCCTCTCTGGGCTTGTGCCCAGAAGGGCAGTGGAGGCCCAGCAGTGGCCCTGTGGCACTGTGGCACAAGGGGATGAATACTTGGTCCCTTTGTGGCATCACACTGAACTAACTCCCTTTCACAGCAGCTGCAGACCATGATCCATCTACAACCTTAGAGGATGCACCAAAGCACAGTTAGTTGTGAGTGGGAGAGAAGGGCAGCTTGGAGGGGCGGTGTCTGACATTGGAGCCGCTGCTGCTGCACATAAAGCCTTGGGAACTCCAACAGGGGCCTTAAATTTGACCAGAAAGATCTGAACTCATGCCTCAACAGAAAGAAGACTTTGTCAGGGAAGCATAGAGAGGAAAACAGCTTTGTGATATAATTTCCAGAGGCTGAAGAGTAGCTGCAAGGATCTATGCCAGGCTTTCACCTCAGCTCTCTCTTGCCTCTCCCCACCTTTTCTCCTTTCCTCCCCCATCTTTCCTGTTCTTTTCATCCATGTGGCTTGTAATAGCAATGTTGCTTTCTCTTGCATTTTTGGATACACCTGTACATGCATTTAAATCACTATAAATCAAACCTCAATTTCAATATCAGTATCAATGCATATTGATAATACAGTAATGGCAGTATATATATTCTAGGTATGTATACATTTTTTTAAGGCCCACAGCTTTACTAGCTTTGGTTGGAAAGCTTAACAAAAACAGATAATTCTTTCTACCGTTGGTTTATCTGGAATTTTTTAACAGTGATTACTACTGGTAAGTTAAATAAGAGGTTGATTTAACTAGGACAGGCCTCCCATTAGATTTTTACTTGCATTTTCTACCCTGTTAAGCATCGCAGCTGCAGTTAAATCAATTGGCACCATCTGTCAGGATGCTTATTTTCAGTTGCCTATCGGTGGAACCTAATCTCAGCTAATGTTTCCACTCATGCTTTAACTTATCTGCCAGTGGCTGCATATATTATCCCCAATTCCTTTATCAAAATGAAAACATAAAACAAAAGCTGAAGGGGGTCTCCAGCAACAGTATTTTTTTTCCTCCTAAAGGTAGTATAAGCAGTGTAGCAGACCTGTGCTCTGTGAGATGCCCTCTACTCCCTGTGGAGCTGTGTGTAGCAAGAGCTGTTTGTGTGCTCCCAGAGGTACACAAGATCTCTCAGGGTATGGTGGTCAGGGCAAGTCAGTGAGGAAGGGTGGAGAACAGGAGTGAAGTCTTCCATAGGATGAAGTAAAAGCATGTTTTACATCAGCTGTAAGACAGCCAAAGCATTATGCATGATTTGTTTTCCCAGACATACTGAAGTCAGAGGAGGTGAAAGCACCTCACCAAATGAGGCCCAAAGGGCATCATTACAGAGAAGGCATCTGTGCACACACTGAGTGAGGTGATAAACTGCAGTGAGCCCAGGAGCTGCCACCCAGCACTAACCCTCTTGTTGCAAAACAACACCTTGTGTTATTTCCAAGATGCCATGGGAGGGCTGCTTCCCATACAGCCCAGGCTGTGTCCACAAAGCTCTCACAGTCTCAAATTAGCAGCACATGCTTGTGTCCTCAGCTCCCTGCCTGCATGGAAACCTTGCAGTCACCTGTAGACCACCAGCAGGACACACCCCACCAGGATGTGCTGTGCTCTGCCCCAGTGTGCTAACAGGGCACTAAATCAGCAACTGGCCTCCAGCATTGTACACACTGCAATCCCTGAAACCAGATTTGCTTTATGCCACATTTGAAGAACCATTTGAACATTGAGGCCATTCTTGGAGCTCTGTGGGGACCTTCTGCTATGTTGTACCTATCCTTTTCATGGGTCTGCTCTCCTGCAGACCCATCAGGGCAGGACACAACCCCTTTGTCTTTACAAAGCAGCCAGCAGAGGGGCACCCAAGGCAGCCCTAAGGCCCCTCTGACTGTTGTCATCAGGCTAATAGCAACTTTGTAAAAGCCACTCTTATAATTCATCTGATTTCCATAACTAGATTGGCTATACAGTGTTGGGAAAAGCCTTGAATGTATAAAAAAGGTCTGATCCTTGATACCTCGCTGCCTGCAGATGCTTTCATGAGCAGTCTGAAGGCACTTCCTGTTTTTTTTATACAGGTTTTCCCCATGTTTTGCAAAGAAAGTCTGTTTTTTTACAAAATGAAAGGCAAACAGAAGTGCCACTAACTCAAAATGCAAGTCCTCATTTTTATAGGCATCGTCCTGAGAAACAGACAAACACTGAATCAAACAGAAGGAAAAAAAAAAAGCCTACAACTTCTCTATGGCCCTGAGAACAAATGATAGAAATCATCAGTTCCTGTTGAAGGTGAGTAGAATTGATTTGCCACCAGGAGAAACTGCTTAGCTGTGCATGAAAGACTCAAGCCTGCTGTGCTGACTCAGGCAAATCTGCTGCTTAAACACTCAGCCTGACACTTCAGATAAGGTATTTTTCCAATGCTCAAGATCTGTGTATGAAATCAAATCAATGACTCTGGACCCTGCTCATACCAACACGTGCACGTGTGGGCGTACGTCTCTGTGATGGAGCGTAAGTGGGCTTCTCCCAGCCATGGCAGAGCTGTGCAGCAGGCAGTCTGGCTTTTTAAAGGCATGTGTCTGCAGTCATATTCACCATCCTCAATTCAAACAGAACCATGGGACTTTTCAAGCTGCCTGAAAAATCAAAGTTAGCTATTTCACCATGCCTTCGGGGCCCCCTCTGAGCTGAGTCACACCACACAATAAAGGCAACCCAGATACTGCTCTCAAAACCCATACCCAGTGCTAAAAAATTGGTCTCCCAGAATTTCAGAAACTGGGGACAGGAGGTAGAGTGGTTATTTTTCCTAATGGAAAGATCATTGGGAAATGGCCCTATCTGTGGCACCCTACAGATATTTACGACATTGTTTCTGAAAGGTGAAGTGATCTGGACGGGGGCGGGAGCAGGGGGGGCGAGCAGGTGACAAAAACTGCAGATGACATTAAATTATTCAGGATACTTAAACTTGAAGCTGACTTTGGAGACCTGCAAAACTACTTCATGGTGTTGAGTGACAGGGCAATAAGTGAAAAAGCTGATAAGCAATAAAACAAAAAAGGCTCATAAGCACTGAATAACATGCTTAGGACAAAAAAAGATGTATGAAATGACAGGCTTTCATTGCTACTGCTCAGGAAAGCGGCTTTGTCATCACTGTGGAAAGTTCTCTGAAAATATCTGTCAACACTCAGAAGCTATTAAAAGGCAAATTGAATGGTAGGACTTGTTAAGAAAGTTTAGAGAACCAAATGAGGCTCATCATTTCACCTGTGAATAAGTCCACGGTGTACATGTACCTCAAAATCTTTGTGCAGCTCTGGTTATGTCATCTCCCACCAAAAAGAAAAAAGAAGGATGACAGGAAGCAACCTCTACAAAGATAAGGAGTGGCTTCCACTTATGGAGAACTAAAGCCTCAGAGCTTCCTCAGTCTGGAAAAGCAACAGCCACAGTAGAAGCCTGTGGACATGAGGGGTGCAAAACAAGGGATAAGGTTTTTATCCCTGCCACTGGATTCTGCAGGAGCCATGAGTGTGAAGACACCAGTTGGGGATGAGACAATTTCACAGAGCTTTGATTCCATATGTGATTGCCAGGGTGCATCTCTGGCTTGGAGAGGTCCCATGTCCCTGACTGCTGGAGGCTAAATGCGATTCCTCTGTCCTTTCCCTATATTTGTATTCTATTTTGTTTTTGTACTCTGCTTTTGCTGATGGCCACTTCCACAAGCAAGATGTTCTCCAGGTGGACCCTTAAGTTGATCTCAACTGTCTTCTTCCATTACACATTCTTACTTTGAGTGTATCTGGACAGAGAAAATTGTCAAGATATATAGAGGTAACCTAATAAAGTTTAAAGAGACTAAAGAAAAATCTTGCTTGTGCTCTCTTAACCTAAATTTAGCTACTGAAGATAATCCTATTTCCTCAAGGATTCATCACACATCTGCCTGATTTATTTGCCATGATTTATTCATGATCTAAGAAGAGGTTGGCAAAGTCATTGTTTGCAAATCCATTACAGAAGCCTCCCTTGGATGGTTTCTTTCTGGCCAGAATACAAGTTTAAATAGAATATAAATTATTACATTGTGCCTCTTAGACTTTCTGTTCTGATTTTTTCCTTTCTCCTCCCACAGTCTTGAGAGGCAACAAGCCTGTAGCAGTGTGTGAATGAAGGTGTAGCAGTGCAGTCTTTAATGACTTTCATATGTAGTCTCAGAAGGACACAGTACTACTTTTCCTAAAATAATTTTTGTTGTTACACTGCTTCTTTTAAAAGTTAATGGAGACCTGTTTCTATCCTGATTAATGGTTATTGGTGTCTTTATCTAGAACTGAACCATGAGACACTCTGACACTTACAGAGTGTGTAAGTTCTTCATTTCAGCACTTAGGACAGAATCTGATGCATAAGGATGCAAAAGCCAGGTTCATTAGCTCCTACTGGAACCTGCCAGTTTTTTGCTTAGTAGGTAACCTGTGTGCCTCTGACAGTGCCTGGTACTAGCCAAATCTGGTCTTGAATAGAGTTTTTCCTGGAAATTCTTGCTGATTGCACATACGATGGCTACCCCTGATGGCAACTGAGCTACCTTTATGTCATCATCACTGCCTGGTAAGAGCACCTGTTGGTGGAAAAAATTGTTATCTGCTTATTTAACCAGTTTATTGTTGCTATTGGGTTTGAAATTTTTTTTACTTATTTTAAATAATAGCGCAGGTGCTCACAGATTGTCACTCTTTTGTGTTTGAAAGGTATATCACTATTTTTTTTCTTCCCCTAATGTATTAAGGCAGAATTCTTAATCCTGCAGGTTTCAATAAAATGTAGAAATATAGCTGACAGTAAAACAGCTCTGCTCGTTTCATTTTTTATTAGTGGTTCTAGTTTATCCTTATTGAAGTCCATAGATTTCCTGCAGAACAAGCAGCAAAAAGGTCAACACAGTGGAAACTATGGCCATGTGAAAGTGGGCACTAGAAGCTGTACAGTGTCCTCAACACATGCTCCTAGATTGACTGTGGGCAGCTATTTTTAAGAAAGGTTGCTCATGGCTTTTTACTGTGTAAAAAACATGTGACATTTTAAGTGGTTAATGAGTCGAAGATAATAGGTAGTGATGGGGTAAGATCAGCTCATAATTTGACACAGGGTTTCATAGGAACAGAGCATCAAGTGTGTGCAGTACTGGTAAGAAGGAACTGGGGCCAGCAGGGGTTTCTTACTAAATCCTCTTGTTCTGGGCATATGAAGTGCCTGCAAGTTTTCACCACGGCTTTTATAAATCATCTTTCACACCTTCCTACCACTGTACCCATGTGTTACCAAATGTTTCAGTGCCCCTTTTCCACTCTAGGCACAAGCAGAAAATGTGTTGGGTGTGTGTGGTAACAGCTTACTCATAGGAAAATGCTGACAAGCCTAGGAAACACAGGCAGTGTTAAAATTGTAAAGATGACGGAAGAGGCGTGAGCAACCCTACACGTCACCCTGCCTCATCTCGTCATGGAGAAGAAAAACGCTTCATGGAAGATCATATGTGTCCAGAGGGCTCACTGCAATGTGCAAAGGAAAGGCTGTCTCAAGAAATATTTTTCTCTTAGTGCCCTGGAGCTGGTGGAAAGGCCAATGTGAACGCCATGGAGCTTGTGACAAGGGAGGGCAGGGGGGGCCAGAGAGAAGGGTGTGGTGGGAAATGTGTGCATCCCTCTGCCCACAAATCCAGGGAGGGGACTCCATCAGAAAAACCCTAGGGGCTGTGTTAGTCTCATCATACCCCCCACCACAAAAAAGTTTTCTTGAAACTCCATGCAGTGACTCACCCCCTGATATGTGCTTTGTCCGTGTGCCAGTAGGAGGCACAGGGAGTCTGTGTGGGTCAAACCAGAACGTTTTGTGCAGCCTGCCAGAAAGTAGTGGGCTGAGGTGGTGTGGGAAGTCGAGAGTCACAGGACAGCAAGCAGGGCAGGGGAACCACCCCCACACTGCTGCCTCCATGTCACCCTCCATGGCATGAGGATGCCAGCTGTCACCCACTCCCCCATGGCATGGCATAGTAGTCTGGCAGGACACTGGCATTCTCCAGAGGCACAACTGACCCTTGGACACACCACTGGCATCTGATCTGCCTGCCTTGCATCAGGGTCAGCCCCTGCCTGCACGTTTGGCTGAAGCTGCCTGCAGGCTAATGTTCAGCCAATATCTATGCTGCACATGGCAGAGGCTCAGACATGGACGGCTGCAATGACACCAGCTGCCTAATGGCAATCTCTGCAATACTTCAAAGGTACCAGTGCTCTAGGTATTTGCTGTAGAGAAAGCAAGGGGGGAAAATACTGTTCGTGGAGAAAAAGAGGACACTTGTACAGATGTGATGGTCCCATGTGTGGTTCATCTGTCGCCTTGTGCTGAAGGCAAAAGAAAGCACAGACCACAAGAGCAGTAGGAAAATGTGAGTGGAAGAGCTCTGTAAAAGCACCCAGCACTGATGGAGGAGCAAGATTCAGTACTCTGGGACACAGGTGGGAACAGCCTCTGGAGGAAATCTGTACCCCCTCCCCAGGGTCATAGCTCCAAGCTTATCTTATGGCTCAGTGAGGGTGAGATTTAAGAGAGGACCGAGTAGTTCAGATGTTGGAATAAATGTGATATGCCCTTTCTGAGCACCAAGGCTGGCACCAATGCACACAAGCAAGTGCCCGGGGTTGCTGGGCTTGTGCCCCACCAGCAAAAACAGCAAAGAGCAGCGAAGAGTCACCAGCTCCCTCAACTTACAGATGTCTCTCCAAATATTAACATGGAGCGTTAATATTAGCTAGAGTGTTTCCAGAAACTAGAATCTAAACTTGAATTGAAGCCAGGATGTTCTTTCTGTGCTTTTGGAAGCGGACTTTTCACTATTTTTATTCACTAAGCTGCCAAATGACTGGGTGATTTTGTCACAAGAGTCTCATTTACTCAGCCCTGCTGCCTCACTTATTTAACTGTGCTTTGTGTATCTAACTGACCCACAAAAGCACCTGTGCCCTTTGCAGGGCCATAATCACTGCCCAGCTCCTCTTGTGAGGTGACATCTGCCAGGGTAATTAGGGCAGGTCTGTGCTTGGCACTAGGCAGCTCTGCCTCACTGCAGGTCTGCTCAGGATAATGAACTCAGCTGAGCTCTTAAGAGAGGTGCTTTCCTACAAAGCCCTCAAGAATTAATGGGGAATAAATTAGTATTTCCTATCTCACTCTATAGAAGGAAATAGTATTTTCCCATTTCATCAGTCACAGACTCTCTGCTGATTGTAGAGGTACCAAGGCAGTGCTAATGCTGACACTGAAAAAAAGCTATCAGGAGTCTTGCAAACAGGTGTGTTAGGGAAATGCCTCGACCTACTTCTGTGTTTCCAGGCTGCATTTACATCACAAGCAACCTCTGATGAGGCTAGCTGGGAATTTTCTCTTGAATTTATTTCTGGCCACATATGCAGCTTTGTTTTACAATCTGTCAGAGAAATTAAAGTAGAAGCACTGTCTGCTTGACTGCACACCCAGGGGCTGTTTCTGAGGTGGCATGGCCAACATCTCCCAAGCTCTCTTCCCCATGACAGCATGTCATCACCAGGCTTTGGGGACAGGAAGCAGCTTCCTGTGTGTGGGCAGGGCAGGGGAACTTGGAAAACCCCAGGGTCTGTGCGAAAGCCAGCCCCACTGCTCAGGTCCCCAGCACAGAAATTTGGCTGCCAGCCACATCTGCCCCTCTTGCAGTGAGTTTGGGAGGTGGCAACAAGGCCAGTGGCAGTTTGGGAGGTGGCCATGCAAAAGCTGAGCAAACTGGGAAAGGGGTGGTTACTGCTGGTGCACCTTGCACTGATGTTGTTTCTGGTGGCCAGCTGCCCACATATGCGCCTTTCTGAATGAGAAATTCTTGTTTATGTTTTGTTTTTCCCCCACTTAGAGAACCTCACAGAAATGAGATTCTGAGCTTTCACCAGTTTGAGTGCTTCATTTTGCAACATGCCTTGAAAACGAGGGAGGAAAACACATATAGCTATTTTCATCTTGCTTCAGTTCAGTTTTGCTGGGGTTTTGGAGGAAAAACAGGAGTCATTCATTTCAAGATAAGCTGCTGATGTGCCAAAATACCACAGAAAGTCTATCTGCACTGATGAAAGCAGGAAGTAACAGGAATTTCTGGAGCACGATTGTTCTTGTGACCATTCTGGGGCAGCTCTACAGATTCAAAAGTACGAAGTTCACATACAGTTCAAGTATTTCTTGAACGTTTTATTGGAGTGAAACTCCACAGCATTTGTAATTTACTCACTGCTAGGTCTTTATAGCTCAAGGGGTGTTGGCTGCCTCTTTCTCTTAGTTCTTTCCACCTTATGTCATTAACCTAGATCTGTGTTCACATTTGCAAGGACATCAAGTCCCAAAACATCAGAGATTCAAGGGGCCAAGCACATAGCAGATCTCCCAGGCTCATCTTAAGTACATTCCTCAGGACAGTTAGCATGCTCTGGTCCTGAACAAGCCCTAAGGTAACAGCTGGTAGGAAGGATGGAAATATGCAGAATATGGGGTATGGTATGCTCAAGTCTTTGCTGTATAGGTCTCTTCCATATTTTTCTCAGCATTTGTGATAAGCAGTTTCCAAACAGTGCCTCCTGCAAATATCTTGAGAGGATCTTATCCCAGAAATGCAGAAGAGAGGCTGGAGAAATGCCTCAATGAAAAGAAAACTTGTTGAGAAAAATACTGACTGAGTGTGACCAGCTAAGTCCAGGTGCTCCTGGAGTCAAAGTGTGGTGTTGTGCACAGCCATTTTCCCAGAAGTTCCCCTTCCCAACCTGTAGCCCAGCAGGCTGATTGCTGGAACACATCAGGAATAGACAGCACTGAAGTATTTCAGGCTGCTGCTCCTTTCTGTACTCCTTGGCAGTGACCAGTGTATTTTGAGCCCTTCTATATCTAAAGGCATGAGTTGGACAGTAACGTTCACCTGGCTTTGGAAAAGTTTGGTTAAACTAAGCAGCCAAGCACACTGTGTCCAAGCAGTGTCGTGGGATTCTTTGCTTATTCTTGAGGGCAGCCAGCTGGATCTCCATTTGTGATAACCTGATACTTCCCCTCAGAGAATTACTGTTACCATTTTTCTATTATTTTCCTGAGTGTGATGCTCACGTTGGAATCTGTGTTCTTGGGTGTTTTGGTTAACGTGACTTGTTCATATAAAAATAAGGTCAAGAAAAATAGTCTCTGCTTTACCATTGTAAAGTAAAGAACCAGGTTTTTCTTTGGCAATTTCTGTTGTCTTGTGATTTGCAGTAGAGGCTGAAAATTGAGCTTGAATCAGCCTAGGGACAGCTCACATATGAAAGTAGTCTTTGCATTAAAAGAGTCCCAGATATACTTAGAGGTTGTGAAGTCCACCAATCAGATGTTAGAAAAAGCTAGGGTTTAGGTTTTTTATCAGCTCTATGCTCTCAAATTCTCTCCCTTCTTCTTTCTTCAGCACATTGCACATACTGTTGTCTTCAATCACAGTACTGTGTGCTACTTTTTTTCCATTCCTCCGTGGAGCTGCTTAGGAAAATTTTCCACTTATCTGGTAGCTAACTCTAAAAATTCATTTATACCAGCGTGTCTAAGACAACACAGTAAGCAGGTAGGAATCATTCACAGTCCTTGTGTGTTGTTTCCATTCAGAGGACAGGAGGATTACAGTTGGGTATCTTTGATGTGCATTGTCCAAAACACAGGAGGAGGCAACTTTTTCCAACCGGTACTTACTTAACTGAAAGGTGTCTCTTTGGGCTTTCCTCTGTGCCATCCCTTCAGCTCCAGGGGTGGTGTGTCATGCTGACTTTTCGCCTGAGTCTGAAGGGTTTTGCCTCCTCCCTCCCTTCCCAGGCATTGATGGCCTTTCATGCATCATATCCAAGTGAGTGGCTTTGCTTCCCTGCTTAGCTTTGGGAAGTGATTTTTTCCTCTGTTTGGTTTTAGAGATCAGGTTTGCAGCAGTAAGTAGCTTTCCCTTGCCATTTCTTCAAGTTGTTAGGACAGTAATCGTGCAATTAAGAACACTGCCACACACGGGACCTCCTTCTTCCAAGACTGCCTTTGTAATGAACTTCTATGTATTTTCCTCCTCCTTTCAAGTCTACACTTTTTGCTACAGTATTTGAAGCCTACCTCTCTGTCTGATTCTTGCATGTTCAATAACATAATCTGAGAAGATGTTAAATGCATGAAATAGTGAGATATTGGCTAAGAATGTTTTGATCAAGCTTTGTGTTGTTTTCCTTTTATCCTTCTAATGGTAAGATAAATTATTTCTCCCATAGGAAAAAAAGCCTTGAAGAAAGCTCTAGGGGCTGGAGGAGGAACCCAAACAAAAAAAATTTAAAAGCAGGAAACTACAAAAAATGAAAACAAGCACAGAACATTGAGAGAACACCAAAAATATATTTTATCACAAGAGGGCAGTGCATATTAACAAGAGAGGAAATAATCCACATTTCACAGGTGGCTAATCCCTTTCTTTTAAAAATTTCCAAAAGCTCCACTGTCAGTGCTAAATTAAAAAAAAAAAAAAAAAGGCAGAAAAGGTTTTGCATGTAATAGCAAACCATGCCTTGTGAAGTTTGTTGTACACTGGAACTGAAGGAATCTTCTCATGGGTATCATGATTTTTTAAGAGAAATGAGACAGCTCTGGGTGGCACAGGAGGCACTGGTCACCTGCATTTCCCTGTTTCTCTGGCAGACAGTGACACTTCCTGTTGAACCACCATTTGTTTTGCTCATGTATCACAACACTGGCAGAACGACCACTCTCACATCAGGTGTATTTATCAAGGCAACAAAGAAAGAAATGGAGACAGTGTAATATAATTAATTGTACTACATCAAAAGTTAATTTTGCACCTCTGTCTCTTTGATCACTTTCTTAACTATGTAAATCTGAAATGTGCAACATGAGTTAGATTTTACTAGTGATGAGCATCCTCTCTTGTGCTACACTATCTCTTTATGTTTCAGATAACTTGTGAGCCATCCAAATGGTGTCTGCTCAGAAGTGGCATCTCTTCTTGTTTGAGGAAATACATAACAGTGTTTTTGGGGAGAGAAGAGCAGGTATTCAAGGAACTACAGACAATCATATAGTTACTTTGCCAGCATCTGTTTAAAGGTCAGGCAGCCTCGATACTACTGCTTTACAGACAGTTACCTGTATTTGCCTAGGAGCAACAAACTTCTACAGAGAAGAACTCAGTGCTCAAGATGGGAGCTACTGTGAAAAGTTGCCATTATTTCTCACACACAGAGGGCACCATCACAAGGCATGCACCCAGTGCCACTGCCAGCACATCTGGGACCTGAGAGCCTGCAGCTGTGCAGGACAATTAGAGCCCTCTGATCTTGTATTTTGGAGTTTTTCTGTATTTGTCTGTGAAACAGGATGGGTGCAGTAACAAGTGATATGCTTAGTCCTGCATGAAAGATCCACAGACTTGCAACAAATACTCCAATTCCCCATATGTTTATCTACAGGAAAACAGAAATAAGAACACAAGAGCAGATTTAAAGGCTTTCTAAGAAAGACAGTGTCTCTGCTAAAGAACTTGTATAAGTGAAGTCTCAGAGGCCAGCTCATATATGTTCATCCATTCAGAGGCTGTTCTCTTAATCAAATGCAGTGTGGTTTAGGATCAAGAATTAAAAGTGTATCTTTTGTGCCACAGGACCATGAAGTGCTGCAGCTTCTGGCTCATGGGTAGCATTGTCCTCTTTTGGGGAACAACAGCCTGTATCAGCTGCATGCTGCAGTGTAGCCAGCTAAAAGCTCCTCATGGCTTCCACTGGGCTAACACAGTTTTTACTGCACTCTCTCTTAAAAGTGACATTCCTGATAATGCCATTCACATCTAAATCATATCTCAAAACATTTTTAGGTACTTACGGGCTCAGCATTCAGTCATACCTCTCTAAGGAGCCTTGGAAACAAAGTATATATTTGTCAAACAGAGGAAGGAAGCCAGGTAGCAGTCAATAAAAACTAAAACTATTAAAATTTAGAGAATAAGAGAAGCTAGAGAGAAGTCTATAGCACAAAAAGGGGTTAAGTATTGATATGAAACCAGGCATTGAAGTTGGTGGAGACAGTGAAGTGTTTAGAAAATAGAAAGAAAAGGAAAATCTCAGAATTTTTTCTGACACACTTCCATAGGAAAAAGGTGGTGCACTTGACTACATGAATATGATGAAGCATTTTCCAGACCATAAATACTCATGGGAGCAAAGAGCAGTTGTATGAACATCTGTGCCACTGATAGCATTTTTTGAGAAACACTGTAATACTTCAGAGAAGTACAATTGGACACCAGTAAAGTGTTGATATTGTGCTAATACTGAAAAAAAGCAGAGAAGGACATATAAAGTAACTGGCTGATAAATTTTCCTCAGCAAAATAATTGAAAAGCTCATAAGGGAGTCAATACCCATAGCCGTAAAAATGAGAATGTGATTAATACCTGTCCGTTTATGGAGAACAGATCCTATTAAGCAAACCACAGTTTTTTTACTTAGTATCACTTGCTATTTAAATTTTTTAAAATAGCTCAATAACGTACTAATCAATTTCACTGAGTGGAAAGAGAACTGATTTAAAATATGATTGTCCACAAGGAATTTTCTTCTAAAGAAGATGCAAAAGCAGTCCTACATCCAGCCTACTATTCAGACTAAATAATCCAGACAGCCGTGAATAGAGCTGGTTTTAATCATGGAGGTCAATTTAAGACAGATGCATTTTAATACAGCCAGTGTAAAGTTTTACATCCCAGTTAAGGAATTCAGACCTACAGAAAAATGACTGATTGTTGGAAAGGGACAAATAAAGCCAACCAAGTCCTCAGAGCGGAAGTTCAGCATAAATTTCCAGTGTGATTATATGGAGAGAAAATCAAATGACAGTCTCAGATTTTCTAAATACAAAATTAGCAAGAAAATGAAAGAAAGCGGTTTTACTTCTAGATGAGATGTTGATAAGAATTAATATGGTGACTGCAATTTTGGTATTGATAAGGTGAAAAGAATCATGACAAATACTCAGAATGTCAAGCAAACATCTTTAAGTGAGAGAATCAGAATACAAAATCTGCTTAGATTTTCAGAGTGAAATTGAGAAGTGACTCTATAAAGATTAGTAAGAATCTTTGTTGGGGGGGGGGGAAAGGACAATTAAAACCTTTCTTACACAGAAAAATGTCAAGAGAGACTGACCAGTGGTTCTGAATAGGTAAGTTTCAATCTTCTGTGGTAGAATATGTTCTTTTTCATTGCAGCTATTTCTTGCAAAGTTACACGTCTACTCTTAGGTCTTTAGATTTCTGAACAATTAGTAGCTAAGTATCCATAACAGAGTATAAATTTCCCCTCTTAGATATCTGTTGTAGGATAGGATGAATCACTACTGTAGGTTGCTCTACAGTGTAGAACATTGTCATTTCATTGTGGATTCATTGTGGATTCAGCATGAACTCATCTGCCTTGTGGAAGGCCAACACTGCTGGTATGGTGAATCGAGGCCTTGCACACTTTTAGCAGCACTGGGGGACAGACTGCATAGAGCGGGGCTGTCTCCAAACAATGCCATGGGATTTGGAAAATTCTACTAAGGCAGCACAACCAAAGTGACTGACCAGCCCTCACGGGCAGAGCAGCCAGGTGATCTCTGTGTATGGAACATCCTGACACCATGGAGCTGACGATCTTTCCCTTAAGAAAGAAACCTTAAGAAGGTCTCTGACAATGATTGGTGGTTATAGATGTCTCAGCCTTTGGGCAGGTCTAGGAAACATGACTTATGAGGAATGCCTGAAGGAGCTGGGTTTGTTTAGTCTCAAGAAGAGGAGCCTCAGAGGGACCTCATTCTTCTCTACCGCTGCCTGAAAGGAGGTGGGAGCTGGTCTCTTCTGCTATGCCTGCAATGAGAGGACCAGAGGAAACGGCCTTAAGCTGTGGCAGGGTAAATTCAGATTGGACATTAGAAAATAATTTTCCACAGTCTGAGTAGTCAGGGATTAGAATAGGCTGGCCAGGGAGGTGGTGAAGTCACCACCCCTGGAGGTGTTTCAGGAGTGCCTGGATCTGTAGCTGGGTGATGGTTTAGTGGTTTAGGGTTACAGTGATGGTGCTGGGTGGACTGTTGGACCTGATGTTCATAAAGGTCACTTCCAGCCTTGATGATTCTATGGTTCTTAACTCACGAACCTTTTGTTATATCTTTTCTCCCCTGTCCAGTTGAGTAGGAATATGAAAGAACTGCTTTGCACTTGGCATCCAGCCAGGGTCACACCACCACTTTTGACTGGCCAGGGAAGCTCTCCAATTGTATTACTAAGCATTCAGTCTTGGAAGACTGGCAGTTGATTGAATTAGAGACTGACTAAAAGTTAAAAGAGTACATTGTTCTTTTGAATATTGTCCTTTATTTTGAATCATCCAGGTGAGTACCTACACCTTTTGCTTGAATAGTCACCTAATTTACACAAGTACTCTCACAAGTGGTGGTACCATGCTTTTCACAGAAATATGAGATGAACAGCATGAGCTAAATTTGGGCTTCCTTCCATCAGTTGTTTTTCATTTTTCATAAAGTACTGTTAAGACCAGGACTCTGTCTCAAATGACAAGGTGACAACTGTAGCAAAAAGATGTCTTTTATCTGAATTCCAGAACGAAATATTTTATTTCTTCCTGCCTGAGAACCTGATAATTTTCCCTCTGTTGCTGGATTCAGCTAAGGCTCAAACAATCCTGAAAGACAAAATGTGGCTTGTGGTGTCCTCTGTGCTTTAAGAGCTCCTCCTGAGACCCTGGGAAAAGTCTCTTCATGGATTCCCAGTCATCATTGAGGGCTACCTCATTACACAGCTCTAATTTCTGAGTGATAATCAGGTCAAGCCACATTTTTCTCAAAGACTGAATTAGAGTGCAGGTGCCACCACAAGAGCTGTGTTGCTCTGCTCCACAGAAGAACACAGAAGCTCAGTCTGAAATGCCTGAAGGGTACGAAAGAAGCATTTTGAATAAAAACTTACAGAGCAAATTGAATGAAACACATCTGTACAACTTTAGAAAAAGGGGTTTGACATAATTTTAAAACTTACATCAAGAGATTAGTTTCCAAAAAGAAAACAAACAACCACTCAAAAGTGCCAGGGTGGAAGGGGTTGCAACGATTTTTTTTAAAAAAAAGTTGATGCCCCTTTGCACACACATGCACACATTTCCTAAACTGAAGTTGCAAAGAACCCATGTGTTGGATGTCCAAGTGTTTGCTATTGCCATATATTTTCAATCTGAAAATATTCTAATACCATCATGATCATCCTGAGACAGATGGAAGAGAGAGATACTGTACTTACACAGGACATGGTTTGTTGAAGTATGGTTCTTTGTTTCTAAAAAAATAATACTTGACCTAGTTTAATTAATCATAGGTTGTGCTTCAACATTTGAAAATTGGTTACTAAGAAATTATATTGCTTCAAAAAAAAACACTACAAACAAAACATTTTTGTTGTCTGTGTCTGAAAGTAACAGAATAGATTAAGTCACTTAAACATGTGTTTTGTATTTCCTTAAAAGTAGCAGAGCTGAAAATGCAGGTGGTTTAATACTATGTCACTCATACCAAGAGAACTATTGTCTGTATAAAGCAGATGGCATTTGAGCATGGTTTCATTCTTCATGAGTAAATTATCCTTTCATACCTACTTGTAGCTGGTGAAAGAAAGTGGTGCTTTAGATCTTTATTTTATTAAAGTTAGATTTAAATTTATGCCTATGTACAGCTTTAGCTGACAACTTTAGTTAATGAAGTCCTTTAGGAACACATCCTAATATATTCAAGAGACTTCCACCATGGGATCTACTGGTCACAAGACACAACCCTAAAATGAAGACCCAGCAGCTTTAGATTATTACCAATATGAGTCAACTAACAACAATTCTACACCTGTGTCCATGCTGGAAATGATTGGAAGCTGTAAGCAGCAACAGGGTGTTTTGGTGGTCTTTATTAAGAAGAGTACTAAATGAGTCTCTTCATGAGCTGTTTCCTTCTAAGTAGTGGCATTAAAAGTGAGTCTTGGCTCTGAGAACTGGTAAAGTATGGAAGGACATTGGGATGTTTCTGAACCTGTTAAAGCCACATCAGTTAACTGTTTACTACTGATCAGCTCTCCTTGTCTCTGCAGTGATTACCAGAGGAAGGCCAGATTTCATGGCACCTGCACTATTTCTTTCTCCAAGTCACAGGACCCTTGTTTCAAACACAGATCATTGCAGATTTTGTAGGCAACAGGGCCATGTAATGCAGGCAAGGCATCCATTTGGGAAAAATAAATTAGGATAACTGGGTAAGCATATGAATAGCAGCTGGTTACACAGCCTGGCATGGCTGTTACTGTCACTCAGATGTTTTCCTCCAGGGTTTTCCATTTCTAAGTAGTAGAAAGGGTGAAAAGCGTATGTGTTGACACAGCTGTGGCAGACACTGGAAACTTTTGTGAATATTTGGCCAGTGCATTTTTAAAAAAGTCATTGCTCCCTGGA
Source organism: Lanius collurio (assembly GCA_020086605.1). Taxonomy (NCBI): domain Eukaryota; kingdom Metazoa; phylum Chordata; class Aves; order Passeriformes; family Laniidae; genus Lanius; species Lanius collurio. The sequence continues at coordinate 22,673,433 of JACBWW010000005.1, read as the reverse complement.
TCCATTTACCTGTGAACACTGACTCAACAGCTTGCTGCTCTTGGGATAGCAGCAAGTTCTGTTTATCTGCAGAGTCCTGATTTTTTTTATTATTTCTTTTTTGAGCAATCTCATATTTAATAATGTTCTCAAAACACAACTGTTCTGATCAGCCAAATGGATTGGCTGAATGCTAAGTGACATGTTTTCTGTGTTCTTATAGTACTTTCTACCATGCCTCAGTACTGATTTTTGATGTCAGAGTTGATAAACTAATTTTTTTTGTCCAAAAGTTAGTGAGCTGCAAGTGGCAATTTTATGCTCAGAATCTCATGTCATTTAACACTGGCACAGGAAAAATAGCTGGACCATGCTGAAAAAAGTGAGCTATTGATGGGACAGATTGCCACATAATGAGAAGGAAAATTTCCTATTTGGCAGAGATTTCAAAATAATTAACTTTATTTGGATTTTATATGATAGTAAACTTGAAATTAAAGCAATTTGAAGAGTTTTTGAGAAAACAAAACTAGTGTTTACCAGGATCTCCTAAATATATCTTATAAAAAATAATTGGCTCTTAAAGATATAAAATATTTGTTAAGTATGTGGCTATGGATAAAACACCCAGGCCCAACTCATCATTCTCATGTTGGTCTGATGTAGCTTTATGAGGTAGTTCTTATGAATGAAACTTGCCTTGACACTTAAGCTCCATGGAGTTCTGATCCAATTTTATTGAAGTTTGAGTATTAGCTCTTTGAAAGAATGTTCAATGAGATGATGAACCCCAGAGAATTTGTTTTGTGGTGATGGGATATGCTCCCCCAGAGAGTAAGACCCTCTTCAGGTCTTCTCCCTTTCCATCTCCCTCCTGAAATCTTTGAAAGATCAGGGAGAGTTTCTAAAAGAAATAAAAAGGTCTGCTCCTTTTCGCTCATGGTAAGGCCCACCCAAATAACAAGAAGAAACGGCAAGACCCTTTCAAACACATTAAACATCTTCTCTGAAAATTTAAAGCTGTTGTTTACTGCCTCATATTCATCACTTTCTCTAAATGCCTTCATGTAGCATTTAATTCTGAGATTTAAATTTAGAAGATTTGGTCAGTTGCTTCCCTAGAGTCACTCTTTTATAGCTATAGACTAACTCTGTGCCTTTCATCAAACCAATGAGTCTTCTTAGCACTAGTAGTATTTTCCCTTTCATAGTTACTAAACAGAGATTCTGTCACTACATGCAAGAATGTCATATCTCTTATCTACCATAGCAAATGCAATTTGAAACCCCACTTTACATGTGGGTGGAATGAGAAGGTTTTCTGTAAGTCTGCACTACACTAGTAAAGCTTAAGAGAACAGCTCTTGTAAGGTGAAGTCCAAATGCAGTTTCAAGATAAGAATCTCCCTAGCGAGATAAGACTGCCACAAAATACGTGCTGGTATTAGATCAAAAGTAACTGGTTACTCATTTCTGAAAGTTTATTTCTAATCACAAAAATATAAGACACTTTCCTGTGTGTCTCCTGAAAGAACGGAGGGTGAGGTGTGTTTGTAATCAGCAGGTTTTGGAAGGTGTAGAATCGTATACATGTCTGAATAATCTGATGAGAATAGTTGTCTTTGGTCATATTAAATAAACTCTAGTTTGTAATCAATTAACTTTCCAGTGACACTCATGCACCACTTGTTTTACTGTCCTCTCCATTTTTTAAGGTTTATGAACCTTAAGCACTAGGATGTCTGCATTTGTATCAGTTTCAGTATTTGTGCATGTTCTGTTTTTCTTTTTAATCCCTACTAGGTGCATTTAACTAGACTGCTATTTTAAAATTTTCATATGGTTTTTAGGAGCTCAAATAGAAATGTTATTTGTCGCAAGAGAGTAATGATCTGCAAAGGTGTAAAGATGGTAACTCTGCAGTTGTGGCTTGGTTGTACAAAGCTTCTGGATGTGTAGAATCATAGAAACATCAAGGATGGAAGAGACCTTTAAGATCACGAGGTCCAACAATCCACTCAGCACTATCACTGTAACCCTAAACCACTAAACCATCACCCAGCTCCAGATCCAGGCACTCCTGAAACACCTCCAGGGGTGGTGACTTCACCACCTCCCTGGCCAGCCTATTCTAATCCCTGACTACCCAAACAGTGAAAAGTTTTTCCTAATATCTAATCTGAATCTCCCCTGTCACAGCATAAGGCCGTTTCCTCTGGTCCTCTCATTGCAGGCATGGCAGAAGGGATCAGCCCCCACCTCCTTTCAGGGAGGTGTGGAGAGCAATGAGGTCCCTCTGAGGCTCCTCTTCTTGAGACTAAACAAACTCACCTCAATATCCTTTTTAAAGTGAGAGGTCCAGAACTGAACACAGCACTGAGGTGTGGCCTCATCAGTGTTGGGTATGGGGGAATGATTGCTTTCCCAGTCTTGCTGGCCACACTATTCTTGGCTGCCTAGGCACATTGTTGGCTCCCATTGAGCCAGCTGTCAACCAGCACCCACAAGTCCCTTTGCACTTAACAGCTCTCAAGCCACTCCCTCACCATCCTGCAGTGCTACAGCGTCATTGCTGTGACCCAAGGGCAGGACCTGGCACTTGGCCTTATTGAGCTTCATGGAGTTGTCCTCATCCCATTGATGGAGTCTGTCCAGGTCTCTCTGCAGAACCTTCCTACCCTCCAACAGATCAACACTCCCACCAACCTAGTGTCATCTGCAAATTTACTGAGAGTACACTCAGTCACTACATCCATTGAATGGACTGGACCATTCAATAACCGTTTAATTCAAATAGGACAAACGTTAATATAATGAGTTCCTGTTACTGTCTTGATGCCCTTCCAAGACACGCAACACCTCAAGCTTCTCCTGTTATGGGGGAACATAGAAGGTATCCACTGACTTCTCAGTACAGGGAAAAAACTGAACAGTGCATCCCTCCTCTATGTCCCCACAACTACCTCCTTCTCCTCCCCACATTTGTGGGTCATGGTGCTCCTCGAAATCAGGAATAGAGGCAGAATGAGGGTAGGATGTAGTCACCTTGGCCTTGATAAAACCACAGAAATAGCTGGGCTAGGGATTTTGTGGTTTTGCTAAATTTCTTTTAAAAATGTGCTTACTGTACCACTATGTTTGTACATGTGGTTCTTACTGCAGGTGTGTATATATATGTGCACATGTATGTGCAATCACCCAACATATTTATGGCAAGACTGCTTAACTGCCAGGTTTTTTACTTTGATTTTGTTGACAATAAGGAATTTTTTATAAGGGTTTTGTCCTTTGACAGCTTCTGTCAAAGACCAGGTGGAAACTGTTTAAGCAGGAGGTGTGAGCAGAATCCTTTCCAGCTGGTAGTAAGACTGTCAGAGGGCAAAAGTCTGAAATATTCCACATTGCCCTGAGAATTTAAGTCAAGAAAAAAAAACTATTTCTCATCAATTTCTTCTGATTTTATTAAGCTGAACTTGGCTGCTCCTTCTCATGTGAATTTGGTTTGAACAATATCAATCACCATACAGAGGTTTTGGGTTTCACTAATTTTCTTTTCTCTTTTACCTAGATGCACCACATTTTTCTTGTGGTATTGCACCTGTAGATGAATAAGACCCCACTCTTGACCATCTTGGCTGGTGTTACTACACTTTTGTTTGCCAATGTATTCATAACAAACCTGTGACTATCTGTGAGCAATAAATAGCTTAACCAGGACACTTTACACCTGAGTGACTTTCAGGCTGTAAGTAAAAAGTAATTTTAACCCTTTTTCCCTCTTCTACCTTCAAATACTTTTTTTGAGATCTTTCTCCCTCCCTCAGTGAGTCTGAGCAAGCTCCAGGGAGATGGTTAACTTCTGTCTGCCAAAATATCAGGTAGTTAATAATTAGTTCTTCAGATCTGTTCAGCTCAGAGGCCCTTCCTCTGGGGGTGCCGCAATGTCAGAGGGACAGTAAGGCTCCCACCTCCTCCCTTGCAGCATGCACAAATCGATTTCTGACCAGACAACTCCCACAGCAGACTCCACGCTTGCACATCCCCTTGCACGTGTACACTGCGATTCTGCACTGGCAGAATAGAATAGAATAGAATAATTTCAGTTAGAAGGGACATACATCAATCGCCTAGTCCAATTACCTGACCAGTTCAGGGATGACTACACAGGCCTGTTCATCCATGTGTCGTGGGGTGGTGGCACATGTGCGGTGGGATGGGGAGAGACACAAGGATATATTCAACGGATCTTCAGTGGCACAGAACCCTCCAGCAGCTCACTGCAGTGTAGAGGAATTGCAAGAACTACTGGTTTGGAGACTGTCACACCATAAAAACTCTGGTGAAGAAATTCCTTTCCCACTAGAAGACATGGTTGAAGGTCCCTAGTCCCAGCCCTGCTTTTCAAGGTAGAAACGTCAAGAAGGTTTTGAACATTAGCAAAGCAATCTTTTAATCTCTTTGAACACATTATAATGAATCCCAAGAATCTGTCTAAATGCATGCCTAAAAATTCCCCAATGTATTTTTCTCAATGGCTGGATGGAAAATCAATATTTAGGTTTTAGTTAGCTGAAAGTTGATTTCAGCTGGGGAGCATTTGCTGAAACAAAAGGTCACCTCTGAAAGATGTTTTATATCATAGAGAGAACGTTAGCAAAATCTTAAAGCTAAAAATGTTGTGTAAAATTTGCTCAACACCACGTCCAACATTTTACTTCCATACTGTGCTGTAATTTCTGTCTTTCATTCAGCAGCAGTCTCAGCTCTAAACAACATTTCACTCAGGGGGAATTAGTCACACATTTTTAATTAGACAAAAGAGCTCCAGGATTGGCAGTATTTCAGTTTATGTAAAATACTTCTATTTTGAAAGTATTATGTATGAACACCACATTTCTTTAGATAACTGACTGCACATGTTGCCATCAAGTATTTTAGCACTAGTATTCTTGATGGTAAACGCATCCTGTAACAGAATGAAATACTGAAGAATATGCAAAAATGCTTTTAAAGCAATCCATAGAACACCAAACTTTAACTTTTGACCAAAAAATTTTTAGTATTTATGTTCTGAATAAAACAAGTTGAAATTCTGGGCAGAGGAAGTAGTCAGGATTTTTTAAGCCAGATTCTGCATCTCCCCTCTAGCTGTTTCATAGTGGTCAGGGAGATGATTTAAGCTCACACTAGAAACAAAGCCTCATTTACAGCTTGTTGGGATATAGAAAACATTCCTCAACAATTCTGAAAAGTTTTACATTAAAGTACAATATTGCAGATTTCTAAGAAAGCAACTCATCTCTGAATTTATTAAGGTTTGGCGGGGTTTGACTTGAATAAACCTTTCAGTTCAGCCACAATCTCCAGTTATATGCAGCCACAGTCCTTGCTATAGACAGACCATCATTTGCACTGCATTTATCTCCAGGCACTTTCTGATACCTTAAAAAAAAAATCCAGATTGTTTTCCTCCTACTTGGGGAACTACAGTAGTCTTTTCCAAATTGCCTCACCAGAAAATGGCTACCACAAGGCTCCATGTCAAAGGTGGGAAGCAATATGGTATTTATAGCCTGTGTTATGGTATTATATTTTACACTGTAATATTTGTATTTATTTTATTATTTGTCATTTATTCATCAAAGTAATTTCTCATCCATGTTGCAGCAGAGCTGAAGTATCTTAAAACCATAAATTAGTCAAGTAGTTTAAACCTGAATTCTCCCTCTACCTCTTCCATCCTTATTTTCTTTCCCCTGGGAGTATTTCAATATGCTATTTTTGGTCTCATGAAAAAGACAAGGCAGCTAGAAGCTTGCTTGAAGAATATCAAAAAGAGTGGTTCATTCTGAAGCCAAGGAAATTCTTATTTCCCATCGTTAGGTTTTTGTCAAGTGGAATTCTTGCTTTCTGGCCAGCTTTCATGGGGATTGATTCATGTGGCAGAAATGTGTGCCAGCATCCAAAAGCTTTAACTCTGCTCAACACCACTCTAAAGAGCTTAGAAGGGGCTGTAGAAGAACCACTCTTGAGCTGGAATTTTTTTTAGTACGTTCTTTTTCTTAAAAGCCTGGGAAATTGCAATTACCTAACTTAAAGAATGTTAATTTTTTATTAAAGATGGGTTGCCTAGCATAGGAAACATTACAGCTCAGGATACCCACAGAGCTGTCATTTGTCTCCCTTCTGTCTATATGTCATATAATAGAAACATAGAATCATTTAGGTTGGAAAAGTCCCTTAAGATCATTGTGTCCAATCATTAACTCAGCACTCCCATGTTCACCACTAAACCATGTCCCTAAGCACCATATCTTCCCTTTTTAAAATACCTACAGTGATAGTGACTCAACCACTTCCATGGGTAGCCTGTTGCAGTCTTTGACAAACCCTTTGGTAATTTTTCTTAATATCCAATCTAAACTTCCCCTGAAACAACTTGAGCTTCTGTCCTCTCATCCTTTCACTTCTTACCTGAGAGAAGAGACAGATTCCCACCTCCCACAATGTCTTTTTAGGTAGTTGTAGAGAACCTCCTCTCTCCAGGCTAAACAACCCCAGCTCTCTTTGGACACGTTCCAGCATCTCCAGGCCTGACCTGTTGTGTGGAGCCCAAAAGTGAACACAGGATTTGAGGTAATCATGACAATATCTTATTAGATGATAGCCCATTTTAATCTTCCTACCCACAGCACTCCAGGTCCAGTGAAGCAAAGGAAGTGTGATATGCAGAGGAAGAGCCTGAGTTGCACACTGGATACCCCTGCTCGTAAGAGCTCTCCCTCTCTTGTGATTAAAGTCAGAAAATGTGCATTACATGGAGAAAAAAAAAAGATTTCATAAATCAAAAAACTGATCTAGGTTGTAATACACTACCTGTAAGAACTGAGCCTACTAGACAGGTCCATTTGGATGCTGGGAAATCAGCAGAGACCTCTACGGATAGCGATGAACTCTGGGCTGTTTTACGCTTTCTCTTTTGCTGTCCAAAAAATGTTCACAAGTAACAATGTAGTGAAACACAGTGATTTCATAGATTCAGAGAAGACAAAGCTTTGTATGTTACAAGCAATATAGAAGTATGTTGGGGTTTTGGGAGTTCCCTTTCTCTTGAGGAATTTTCTCCCATATATGTTACCGGGGCAACAAATTGCTGGGCCCTTGGGAGAAACAAAAGAACTGGCCACGGAGGGGAAGATCTCATCTGGGGCTACTGTCCTCACCTGGGTCTGCCCTGGGACTCGAGGCTCGGTGTGGAGATGGAGAGAGAAGTTGCCATTCTCGTTGGCACTTCAGGCTTCCTGCTGTTCTTCCTCCCTGCTGGAGAAACCCCAGGATCCCAAACCTGTCCTTCCCTGCCTCGCTGGGAGCTGAGCTGCAGACACTGCTGCCTCAGCCTTCGCTGCTCTGCAGCCCTGCCCGTCCTGCCTGCCGAGACCTCCGGGGATTCCTACCACAGCTCCACAGCTCGATACATCTCGCCTGCCACCCGGAAGTTGTGCTCCTACTGCTGCTCCAGCCCGCCTGGACAGGAGAGCCCGGACAGACCCCAGGATCAGCTGCCCAGGGAGGTTTGTGAACCCTTTCTTCCATCCCTTCCCGGATCCCAGCCCGCCATCACTGCGTGCTCCCCGAGCTCGCTCCGGAGCGCCCCCTGCAGCCGCGGGGGAACCATCGCACCTGCCCTGCTCACCGGGAGCCGCCAGCGCCCCTGCCGGCTGTGACTGGAACTGCACCAGAGGGGAAAGGGCCTGACAGCCGAGAGAAGCTGGCACTGGGTTTGTGGTTCTGTTTGCTGTCACCACTGTAGTTATTGTTGTTTGTTTGCCTGTTTATATATCTGTATTTTAGTAAAGAACTGTTATTCCTATTCTTTATATCTTTGCCTGAAAGCCCCTTAATTTCAAAATTATAATAATTCAGAGAGAAGGGGGTTGCACCCTTCATTTCAAGGGAGGCTCCTGCCTTCCTTAGCAGACATCTGTGTTTTCAAACCAAGACAAAGTATCAAGAAAGCCACAAGTTACTAATAAAAAAAAATAGTAGGAGATAAATTACAAATTATGGCTATAATCACAGATATTAGATTATTACATTGAAACAAAGGTATTCTAGACTTTATGTCAGATATACCAAGTGAGATTGATTTTATTTCCTGTGTTAAGTGGAATGCAATTTGCACAAAGAAAGTGTGCATTACTCATGGGGCTTTGAGTAACCTGGTCTAGTGGAAGGTGTCCCTGCCTATGGCAGGGGGGTTGGAATTAGATGATCTTCAAGGTCCCTTTCAACCCAAACCATTCTGTGATCCTGAAGTTCTAACTTCCTGGAGGATGCTCATCCATCAATGCTGCTGGAGAATTTACATTCTAATGATACACAAGAAAATGACGTTAAAAGAGTATTAGCTAAGTTGGAAAGCCCAGCATTAAAAAGCTAGAGAAAGGCAGAATTAAAGTTGCACGTGAAACACAAAGCAAGATCAGAAAGACTATAAATCAAAAGCTGTTATGGTAAAGTGTAATGGGGTTAACCTTGCAATGTCATCGTTGCCAAGGTCATTGCACAATGCATGAATATGATGAACACTGCTGCCATGCAGGACAGAGTTGTAAAAGTCCTGTAGTATCTAGAGGTCAGGCCTTTTTTCTTGGCAAAGGATGCTGGTTCTCCCAGTCTGCGTGCCAGCTGTTTAACTCAGACCCATCTTTAAAATATTTCTTCCAAGGAAACCAAGTGTTCTGAGGGAAGCAGCAGCTACA
>JACBWW010000005.1:22477854-22654726 GCA_020086605.1 Lanius collurio | reverse complement strand
CTTGGTTGTGGCCTTCCAGTACCTAAAGGGAGCCCACAAGAAAGATGGAGAGGGACTTTTTACAAGGGCTTGTAGTGACAGGACAAGGGGGAGTGGCTTCAAACAGGAAAAGAACAGATTTAGATTCGATATTAGGAAAAAATTCCTTACTCTCTGTGTGGTGAGACACGGGAACAGGTTACTCAGCCAAGTCAAGGTTATTCCATCCCTGAAAGTGTCCAAGACCAGTTTGGATAGAGCTTTGAGAAGCCTGATCTAGTGAAATACGACCCTCTCCATGGCAAGGGGACTGGAATCAATAGACTTCTGTATGGAAAGTTCTTCACTTAATTTGAAATTTTGTTTATTAAATATAGTACGAAGCAACTTTGTTTACTAGTATTACACATCTGTATCCTGGGGCAATTAATTTTCTTCTGCTCTTCTGGTGGAGATTCTGGTTTTCATAAATACAGATATGTGACTGAGGAAAAACTGAAGAAGGCCAATAAAAATATTATTGATCTTTGTTTGGATGGTGGTAACATCAGCAAGCCTGATGACCTGTTCCACATTTTCCTCTATGTTTTTTGCCAATTATTTTATACTTTTCTGTTTCCATTTTTGCTAAAGATAGAGTCAATAATCCCTACCATCTCCTGTAAAATGCTGTGAAACCTGGCAAATCAAACTACAGCATCTGAATGAGAAGTTTTTATTTCCTAGAGCATGTTTGTTAAAGAAAACCCCAAGTGTAAGGTACTGAAGATTTAACATCTGGTAAAGAATGGCCAGGAATTTTATTGTGGTTCACCTTGAAAGAATTGGCAGTAAAATCAACCACACTTTTAGGTTTCTTGAATAAGACAAACACTTCCTCTTTCAGGGATGAACTATGAACCTATTATAGTCTCTACAAGAATCTTCACACCTTTCTCTAAAAAAAAAAGGCTTCAGATGCTTACCTTTCCTGTTGAAATTGCCTGATTTATGCAAGAGTTGATCGAGCCTATAGTCATTCACAATGACTTTTAGACAATTTCCTATTAGTCTGTTGAGGTTTTGCATGCTGCAAAATCAGCTGGGGAGTTTTAAAAGAGGTTTGAAAGGAGGCTGCAAAATCAGCTGGGGAGTTTTAAAAGAGGTTTGAAAGGAGGCTGAAGGAGTTGAGTGCCTGACAAAAGTGGTGTTTGCATACTTCATACATTTCTCTGCCCGGAAGGAATTATGGAAAATTATTGAGAAAGTATTATGAAACACTGGCAATAATCTGAGAAATCTACCTGAAGTCTTGATTTGTCTGGCAGGGTTTTTGCTGTTAAGTTTTTATTTCCATTTTATTCACTACAGAGGATATTTCTCTCATAAAAGTGAAATTCTAGCAAGAAAAAAAACGGGTTGCCCCAAAAGGTATTGCCCTACTTGACTGAAGAGAAACAGTTTCTGAGTCTAGGCATGGAGTTTATGATATCTTGTGTCAGTGACACAAATAACACACCTTTTAAATTTAAACATAAAGAGTCAGTTTCCATTTTACTATCTTAAAGTCCCTGTTGCATCTGCACCCTGACCCTGATTCAGAGTTTGCAGAAGTAGGGAGAGTGCTATCCATTGAAATCTGGAGATACTGGATTGGTACATTTAACAGACATACCAAACTTTTATATAATGTTCAGCAAACCTAAGTAGCTGTTGTACATGCCTTTTTGTGGTTAATTAGCACATACACTTACTGGAGACAAAGGCTTGGGGTTTTTTTCTCTCTTGACGAGTTGTAACTTGAAACTCTACTTGAAGATTGGGTGAGGTTTTCCTTATGCAGTTTACTTGCCCATCTAAAGCAGCCAAAGAACACAGGAAGTTTCCTCCTGTGGTTGAAAAATTATTCCTCATTTGCAGCTGAACTACTTTGCTCCAATGAAGCATAAATATTACATGTATATACACATTACATTATATGGTACAACACCTACCACATACTAGTAAGTAGCAAGGAATAAGCTCAGTTGCTGGTATCACTATTTGACCATTTGAAAAAGCAAAAGCAAAGTAATTGCATTCCAATTCTTCATGTGTACATGAACTGCCTCAGAAGGTTTTTGTGGTTGGGTTTTTTTTTTTTACATTTAGGGGATTTTATATATTTACATTTAGATATCTTCAAGTATTTAGGAGACAGGAATGCTGAACTCACTTGAAAAGGAGGAGAAAATATCACCCGTAATATTTCTCATCCCCTTCAGCTGGCAAAGCCTGTTGCTGTGATCAGGTGGTAGCTGCAGTTAATCTCACAATTGTACCATTTCTTGATATGTTTTTCTGAGGAATAACTTCAAATTAAGCAGTTTTACCAAGCTGGAAAAATTACCACCTGCCCTTGCACTTTGTCCACTGTGTTCTGATCTCCTGCAGGCCCTATATATCTCAGCCTGTCACATGCATCACATGCTGGCTCAGCTGATCATATGTCAAGTCCTTCAAACAATCATGTCATTCCTCTTAGTGTTTTGCCAAGGTTAAGCTTGCTGTTGTTCCTCGGCTTATTAGGACTGTTTTCCACAAAGCCAGTGAAAAAATGCTCCAATGCTTCAAAAAAGTTGATAAGCAGATGAACTGGATGCCAACTGGAAAGGTGAAGATGTAATTGGCAAGAAATCCTGTTTTTCAGAAGGCAATGGGATGAATTACTGGTACCTTACAAGTAACAAAAACAGACTATGGGGATTTTTTGAGAATTTAGATTCTCATAGTCTGCCATGGGTCTGCGTGAGGCAGCTGCTGGCACCTTGTGGTTGCCTTTGGCTGAAGAATTCATGGTAGTTCATCCCCAAATCCCTCATCCCCATGCTTGCAGGTGTCATCCTGTTGGATCAGGCATTCTGCCTCACCACGATTCTGAGATGAAGCCTTTCACACTCCTTCCCTCTATGATTAGTTTGGAAGTAATTTAAAGGGACTTATCTCCTGCGTGACAGTGAATTCCCTGGTCTTCTCCTGTTGCACTTAGCCACACAAATTGCTGTCCCTTCAAAGATGGGTGTGGAAAGGTAGGGACAGGCTGATCCCCAAATGCAGCTGCTTGGGTCAGTCTTGTGACATCTATTATCAATTTCATTTGGGAGTAACTCAGATGAGTGTTTGTGTGATGTGGATTTGTTGGGTTTTTTTTTACACTGTAAATCGAATTAATTATATTTGCCACTATAAATACGCTTATAATTAAATTCCAAAGTATTATTTACTGAGGTCCTGAAGGCCAAGACTGCAGAAGTAATCAAACTAGCAATTTTTATGGATGAGTAATAGCTGATTTGGGTTTGTATCTCACTCCTTTCCAGAGTCTTCTACTAGAAGACTTATGTGTTCAATGTGCTCAGTCTGTACTTTTCACTCCTCTGAAAGTAGCTGGTTATAGCTTTGAAGCTCAGCTTCACAAGCACATGAGATTTGTCTAATTCAGGATCAGCTCTTCAAGATGTTTGTGAGATTTGAGAAACTGTGTATGCATCTGGTCTGCCTCCCTCCCTTTCCTGGCTCTGTTTATAATAACAGTTTGTATTGTTCAAGTAGCTAAGGCCATCTTGCCAAAACAGTAAGAAAAGCCCTCTGCCCCAAAGACTTTCCCTTAGCATAAAGCTGGGAAAAACACTCGAGAAAGGACATAACCAAACAGCAAGGTTGGCACATACGGACAACATGACCTGGGACGCTGAGAGCTGCATATCTTTGTATATGTATATGCAAGTGGGATGTCACAGCATTTGTGTCTCCTAAAGGGGCACTTGGAGATAAGTGAGCTGATTTCCCACTAAATTAGTCTTACAGGGTTTGACAGCAGGCCCCAGGATAGTGGCCGAGAGAAGGAGAGAGAGAAAACCAGCAGGCAGGAATGATGCTCCAAGAAGAAGGAATTTATTAATTAATTTCCACTATATCATAGACCTTTTCTTCATAAGCTAATTGCTCAAAGACACACCACCCCCTTGGGGTCATTGGCCAAAATCCTAAAACATTCGTTATCAAAATATTTTTCTATTGAACTATAAACAAAGCTTTACAAGGTCACAGGTGTTAAAACTTACTAACGTCTCCCGTGAGAAAGAAAAGCCTCCCACAGGACTAGAAAAATAGCAAGGATTTTTCATGCTAGCAGTATTTTTGTGTCCACAACAGGGTCATTTCATTGTGGCAAGTAGAAGGCCCCAGGAGTCACCTGGCTGATATGCTAATGGGATTTTCTCACTGTGGGCTTCCTATGCCTGTGGGAACATAGTCTGGGCATGGTGTGGCACAAATGAGAAAGGGTTGAAAAAGGAGTAAGGGATGGGTGAGCCAGAAAAGGGAGAAGTGGCCAGGCAGATGGCAGTGGACAGTAGTCATGAAGTCATGACTGGCCAGTCTGTAATAAAACACATACTTTATGCCAGGGGTTTGCAGTATAGTGTGACTGGAGAGAGCCCAGCAACAAAAAAAGTAAAAAGAGAAATTAATTTGAGGAGCATATGAGAACATCCTGAGCACTTGGCACTATGACAACAGATAACTTTAGACACAGAAGATGATGGGGGGGTGGTGTGGGAAGCAACACAAAGAGACATCAGAGAGGCCAAGGGCAGTGTATTTAATTCTGAGAGAGGAAATCATGAAAGCAGAGTCATGATGACTCAATAGTGCTGCTTGTCCTCTGCCACCTGGAGGAGGAGACCAGCCAGCCATGTCACTGTCAGTGTTTGCACTGCAGAGCAATGACATCTTCAGCTTCAGTGACACCCTGGAATGCTCAAAGATTATGCCTGTCCCAAAGAACAAAGAGGAGGTCTCTGTTATACCTGCAGCCAGTGTTGGTGTCTGAGCCTAAAGAAGAAAATAGAGCTTTTCTAGCTCTAAGAGCTCTGCTTGTGGTTTTTGTACGAGGCTCACACCGAAAAGCTCCTCTTTGCCCTACCAGAAGGAAGGAAGGCCCTTGGTTGAACTTTTTACTCTGTGTGCCAGCAGTCCCACCAGCCCTCGGAGAGGCATGTTATTGGGTAACAAAAGAAAAGCTTAATTTTTCTCAGCAGTTTTAACTTTTTCTGCCATATATCTTCTTCATTGTGGGAATTTCATCAGAATGCATGGTGTCCTTTAGAGGTATGGTACACATTTTTTTCTGAGAGTCACAGGCTCAAAACCTATGCTAGCATCAGGCAATTTTGTTTCCTGTCATTTATTACCCTGTTAGTACAAACACTTTTTTTCTAAAGCACATAACTTGTGGTCAGCTGCATCTGGTACTACTACACAATTACGGTAAATTTACATTTTACCAGCTGAAACTTCCTGTAAGCCTTCTGTGGGCTAGAAATATAAAAGGAAACTAGGCAAACATGGTCTGAAAAGTGAGAAATATTATTTTATTTTATTTTATTTTATTTTATTTTATTTTATTTTATTTTTCTTTGTTTGTTTTCATAACAGTATCTCAACTGACTGCTGTCCTACCACAACTCATGACAGGCAGGAAAAAAGCATATAGTAAAAATAATTTTCAATATATTTGCAGACATTGTGCAATTTTTTTTCTCAGCTGACAATCTTTCCTGAAGCTGATCTGTCATAATCAGGCACTGTGCTGATCCAGGACAGAGTCAGAGACTACAGAACCTTGCAGCCACCAGATGGACTGAGCATTTTGCCTGCCTGGAAGGCTGAATCCAGACAGCACTGCCTTGACTCAGTTTGTGCCCAGGCTGGCTGATGTAAAGAGATTTGAGGACTTGCCTTTCGATCCTGAGTGGTTCTTTGTGCCAAACTGTGCAGTACATGATGATTCAATAATCACATGTGAGCTTTCGCTGGGAATTGGGTCAGTGGGTATAGAAACAAGATGTGTGGTGCTATATAGTCCCATATCTCTGCTGAACAGTTTGCTTTGTTTGGAGGAAATTACTTCTGCAGTGTAGAGGTACCAGCAAACACTGCAGGTTTTCTTCAAAGGGCAATGTGTTTTGGGTTAGGATAGCAGTAAGTTGTGCAGGAAAGGCACTGGCAACACTTTGAACAGGCTGACAGAAGAGAAAGGAAAACTACTTTTATCTTAGGTGTACTTGCTCATGTTTTAGATAGCTTTCCAACATGACCTTTTGAATCTGTTTACACATCCCACACGCAGCCTGAGGCAGTGAGGGATGGACTAGATATGCAGAGCTGAGGGGTGTATAGCCATTGCACACATACCATGCCACCCTCTGCCCAGATGTGTGCCAGGGTCTGACCCAGGCTGGGAATGTGGTGGGGCTTCTACATTCTTGTTGGGGCTAATGTAGAGGCTGTGACCACATGTGGTGGTTTTGCCTGAGGTAGAGTTAATTTTCTTCACAATGACTAGTATGGGACTACGTTTTGTATTTGTTCAATGACAAATGACTTGGTCATCTCCCACAAGTTCCCAGCTGTTATGTATGACATCTCCGTGTCCCCTGGCCTGGGTTAGACCAGACACCAAAAGGCTCTTTGCCATCAAGGGCAGCATATGGTGAGCAGCTGTGCCAGGGTGAGGGGACTATGAGACAGCCCAGCAGACCTCCTCCCTGATGTGTGGCACTGCAAGCCTTTCCCCCCAGATGACCAGGAGCACATTCCTATTCATAGCCATTTCCTGACTGTATGGAAAACCACAGGAAAAATAGTTTCACTATCTTGGTTCCTGATAAGTGAGGAATTTATGGCTGCATGTTGCTATAGTTGTACGTTACAGAGAACAGATTCACAGGGGTGTATGGAAAGGCATGGTGTTAATTAGTACCATAGTATTTTTAATTTAGTCACACAGATCTGGCAGTGCAGTTCCCACAGCATCTGCCCTCCTCATGCATAGGGGAAAAGCTTTCCAAGAAAGTGGATTTCTTCACAGCAGTGTCACAGAAACTGTATGCAATGAAGAGATTTTTATGGTAGGAGTTTTACATATCATAGATGTTGGATTAAATTCACAAAGTCATCATTTGAATATCCATGCACATATGGGCATATACGGATAGCCCAGTCTCATACTAGACTCTGCAAGCAGGAGATTTTTGGATGCAGTTTCAAAATTCCTGACTGTGCTTTGTTCCAGTAGTAGTAATGGACAAGAGCTGTTCAAAGCTGTAAACTGGCTTGGGCAATGACAGATCTGCCTCCAAGGTCTGTCTCAGTTGCATGCTCTTTGCTCTCCTCATCACAAGGTGTTACTTCTCAGTGTAAAATTAACTCGAAAAGCAGACTTTTATTTTGATTTGGGAGGAGGGGGGAGGCATCTAGCACGACAGCACAGCAGGGAGATCTGGCCTCAGCAGGTGAAGTAGAAGATGCTTCACTACTAAAGCAGAGTGGCAGGACGATCTGTAAGCAGAGGTGATTAGCTGTCCATTGGCCCCCAAAGCTGGTGGAGGCCACAGAAGAGTTTATAGGAAGAATTCAGTGGTCTATTCTGCAGCATTTGGTGCAGAAATGTGAAAAGAACTTAGTGAAGGCTGGTGTGCTTGAGTGATTTGCATTGCACTTTATCAAGTTTCAAAGAAACACACAAATGTTTTTATACTACACCAAAAACTCCCACTAGATATAATTTAGTATGTGGTGTTAAACTGGAAAGAACAGCTCTATAGTTTACATGTAGAGCTACAATTTAGAAGAACTTGATCCAAGATCTAGCAGGGTCCTTGTGCCTTGGGATAAATGCAGTTTTAGACTGACCCTTATGTGGAATTAACAAGTGTGAAATCTGATTTTACCCATTCTGAAATTCAATGACTTTATCCTTCCTGATTTAGCTTTCATTTTCATTCTCCACAGTTGAAGCTTTTAATCCATTTTTAGACTCTCTTTATCTGATTTGTCTTAAGTCATACTTTTCATGTTTTCTCATGCCATGTCAGCTACATTCATTGAGAGTTGATAAGCCTGGCCTCAGTTCATCATAAAAAGACATGGAAAGAGACGATCCTACCCAGATATGAAACCACTGTCTTGAAAATGTTCACCTTTCCACATATGATAAATATGTCTTTTTATTCTTATACTCCACTGGAGTAGATGTTCTCAGTCTTTCCAGACTTCTTCCTGACCAGACTCATAGTCAGTATCCCAAACTCATTCAAAAGTTAACTGCCATTTTTTGTCTCAGTATCCTGACTTTCATGAGACTTCCCTTGCCCTACCTGTAGCTTCATCTGTTTGTTTAGGCTGAGGATCTTCTTCACCTCCACAAATTGTCCCTGTAATTTCTCTGAATGACCAACACCAGCCTCGGTTCAGTGGTGTTAAATGGAATCATGCTTCCTCCTGGATCCAGGCTATCAACCTTTCCTCAGGCCTGCAAGTCAGGTATCTCTTTTGGTCATCTGTCCATGAGTCATCACATCCCTGTTGTCACTGAATCTTGTCAATTCTACAGAATGTACAAATACACTGCTACCAAACACAACACTATTTTAATCTACATTCCTAAAAATTAACAGCCAAGTGTTTATCACCCATTCATTTTCATTCTTGTTCTGTTTCAACACCCTTTTTCTGGCCTTCAGCAATGCACTCTTCTTGTTTGTATTGGCTCAAGATATTTCCATCTAAGCATTCTCATGTGCCTCATGAACCAGGTTCCCATTCCCACTGCATCACTCAGAAGATTTTCCTTTCTCCTTTGTGACAAAATCTACCCGGATGCATTGGCATGGCTCTTTACCCTCCCTCTCACATTCTGAGTGCTGTAGAGATCTCTTCTATCTCAAGGCCATTTTTCTACTGCTTCACACATTGAACTGTACCATGGTTATACATAATTTTTGTGAAAAATCCAGGCTGTTTTAGAACCCAATGGTATTCAGTTTCCAGCACTATGACAAAGTGGACAGGAGATTCCTCAGTCACCTACACATCTGCTGGCTTGGTATAAATTATCAGTAAATAATGTTTTTATTTTTGAGATAAAAGTCTTATAGGACCACATCTGTATCCAATTGGTCTTCTAAACTTTGTGGTACCATGTTTCAGTCAAAAGCTGATGGAACAAATCTGTGTACACAAATTGGTGAGATCTACTGGACCTACCAATATTTATATATTTTATTTACTTTTTTGGCAGCAACTCTATGGTTAAAGAGTTATGAGCTCTTACTTGAGGCAGTTGTGCTCATAATGTAAAGTCAGCACTGGCCTGTTGGGAGTGGCTTTGAGCCCACAGCCTACCGTATACACAAGACTTGGGAGCAGCCTGTGGTTTCAGTAGACATTTTTTGTGGCAGAAACACCCCTCTCAGAACTGTAGCCTCTGCAATGGGAAAATTGGTTAGCCTCATATGGCACACCTTCATCATGTTTCCCAAGAGCAAAGAGCTGAGGCAAAATGCTAAAAGATTCTAGCTTCTAGCAGGAGAGTCCTGTGTCTAAAAGTGGAAAACATGAGGCCAGTCCATTTGCCTCAGGAATCCAAAAAGAAGCAGACATTTTTTAGCCAAAAGAAATAACTAATTTAGTGAATCTGGGCTATTTTCTGCAACTTTTGCATTAGCAGGGAAATGGAGAAATGAAATGCAAACCTCTCAAGGTTCTCATTGTAGCTATCAACTTCTCTTGTATATGATCACACAACCTTGTTATCTCCAATTTAAGATAACTACCTTACTAGCTATCTCAAGGGGAATATGAGTGTAATAATAACTATCTAACCCTAACATATAAACAAATTGGAATGAAGAAAATTTAAAAAAAGGCTCCCTTTTTATTTTATCCTTCTCAAAACTAATAACAATGAAACACTGTGACACAGGCCTCCAGATGGGAAACTCCAATTCCACCTTAAAATTAAATTAATCTTTCCAGGTAAGCTCTTGCACAAAATTTAGAATTTATACAATGTAAATTAACAAATTTGAAAATTCTGCAAAAGTAATTGAATTATTCCCACAGCCTCTGCAGTCCAGATTACCATATCTTGGGAATCCCATTTGCTCAACAAATAGGATTAATGGGATGGTAACCCCAACACTGCAGGGACTATTACTGGAGAACCTGAATATGAGTCATTTCCACTGCAAGTCATACATGTAAGTACCATACCAGCCTAATGGCAAATGAGTAAATTTGCCTAGAAAATACAGAATTAATGAAATTACACACTGACTTGCTTTATTAGTATGAAATATCAAACATGGGTAAATCAATGAGTGTAGGTTTCCAAATAGGGAAAAATGTTATCCTCCTTGGAAAACAGGTGGGACCAGGAGAGGAAGGCTTGAGGAGCTAGATGGAAAAGTTCAATGAATTCAGCTTCTCCCAAGGTAGCAGTGTGGATGCTGTAATATAGCACACACCCCCCCCTCATCTTTAGTGGCAGCCCCTGAAGCTGTGTTGATTTACTCCTTGGCTGTGGAGGTGATGATTCACCTGCAGCATTAAGGGACATCATGGCTGTGAGGCAAACACTCATGAACACTGTAAACCTAAACCCATTCAACTCCAGCCACATTTGCCTTCTCATTCTTTAGGTGAGAAAACTGTTTCCATGATGTTTGATTGCCCTGCCTTTCTGCATCTGCAATACAGATGTATCTGAGCAATTTTTAATTGATAGGGGTGATATTTTAATGCATTGTTTTAAAATCTGATTTTTAAAGGATATGAACCATGATTTTTTTTTTTCTTGTAAAGCATTATCAATTGTTAGGTGATGCAACCTCTTTCTATGTCTTTGTAATACTAATAACCACCCTTGACTTTACATTAGCCACTCCTTTTCACTGTTTTCTTTACTATCTTGGGAAAGTAAGCATAAACTGTGTTTTGTTGCCCGTATTTTTAATTACTCTATTGTCACTTTGCTGTTATGAGTCAGCCAGACAACTTGTTTAATAGCACTGTGACTAATATAGTGCCTTTTTTCTACAAACAGCTACACCAAAGAGCAGCTAAATAAGATCTCTCCAGTGATACTTTAATGTGTTGCATTTGAAGTCTTTGCTCCTTTGCTGCAAACTGTGCTCACTCCCTAGCTTTGACCACAACTGAGTAAGATCACAGTGGCAGTCATTCCTCTTCTTAATAGAAGTTTGTTCACCCCAAAATTTGTACAGTTGTCTAGATCATCTCTTCCAGCAAGGGGTCCAGTGAGAGCAGGTATGTAATGCTATGTATTAGACACAAGCAGGGAATCCAGGGCTGCTTTGAGCCCTGCTTGCTGCGAGCTGTGTAGCAATCACCATCTACTTCACAAGGTCTATGGTTTGGTTTTCTGTTGGTTTAGCCAGCTGTGCAGGCTGAAGGCGGGCGGGGGTTGGAGCTGAACTGCGTGAGGTGTTCCTTGGCAGGTGCTTTGCCACTCAGCCAGAGGTGAATTTCAGCCCACACAGCTCAGTACTTCTTAAAATTGTGCATCTGAAGGAAAGAAAATTTGGCTTGCCTCTGGCACTCTGAGACAGATGTGGTGACACAAAACCAGGCTATCAGATGGTGGTACTGCCTGGCACCTTTTCTCCTGAATTTTGTTACAGACCTTCTTCTCACCACAACCTTCTCAAGCCTTCTCAAGCATTTCCTTTTCAATAATATTATTTAATGGTTTAACTCAAGTGTGTAGTCCAGGTGATAAGTATAAATGAATAAATCCTGCTGCAGAATAGTTGGGTTTGGGGCAAGTTACATGAGTGTATGCACCCCTCAGTAAGATAAAATTTTGTGTGCCAGTACTTTGTGGTGGCAAAGCAGGATGATAGTGGAAAGGAAATTCCTCTTTCTTCTTGAGCTAACCCTAAGTCAGATATTTTAAAACTCAAGACCATCTAACCCCTCTCGTTCCTTCTTGGAGGTGCAAATCAGTAACAGTGCTATTCTGGTATCTCAGATTAGCAGAAGCTACTTGGATGTTAAATTTGTTTTACATTTCTTTGCATATTCTTGTGGCTGAAGAGGCATTGCCTCTTCTAGCTCAAATGCAGACAAACTGAGAATAACTACCAGGAAGAAAATAATGCCAGTAAGAAGGAACAAAACCCACAGACTTTCCTCTGAATATTAAACTGATTAACTACAGATAAGAAATAGCCAGACAAGTACAACTCCCACATTTAAATGGTAGACTCATTATTTCTCATGTAAGAACCTCTCCAAATAATGGATACCATAAAAGATGGTAGCGACAGAGCATTACAATAGTAGCTCAACTGAATTAGATACCAATATTTGTTAGGAGCCTACAAGGTGCTAATAAGTTTCATAAACCCAGGGTGCAAGTGGGTTTGATAGAATAAAGAACAGAGAGAAGATTAGAAGGATCACAATAAAGTCAAATAATTATTTTTAGAAATGGCTAAATTATGTGTCTGAATAATGTGCCATTCTCTTAAGATATAGGTGGTAGAGAAAGGGTGAAGGTAGAGAAAGGGTGGTTTGGACTTTTCTGAAAATAGACAGACATAGAGAGGTATTAACATATATTCATGTTTGTATAAATACAAACACACATACATTCATCAGAGAGAGATTTCCTTTGTGTTCAGCCAGCATTATCCGGGTCACATCTCATGGGAAGAAGTAAGCCCTGAAAAGAGATCCATAGGAGAGAATGAGTTTTAGTCCTAGTCATGGATTCAGGAGGGTTGGTCTCTTGGAAGGGCCAAGTAGTGTAAAAACTTTCCTGGGAGGGGGAGAAAATGAGTCAAAGGCAACCAGAGAGAAATCTGACTGAATAGAAAGAAAACATAACAAAGCAATGGAAATTTGAACCAGAAACAAGGACTTGGGAAGAAGGTTAAGTCCAAAGCCTTGCTCATTTACCTATCTGAATCACTGAGCAAATGCTGAGGTGTAGATTGTTTACTCTGAATTTTAGACCAGAGAAGATACAAGGAAACAGAGGCACCAGGAGGATCAGAATTATCCTTGTGGGAAGAGAGCCAGGGCAGATGTGTTTCTCATTTTTTTCCCACACAGAGGGAAGTGCTGACTCAGACTGATACCCTAACTCAGTATTTCCCAAGATCCCTGCCACATCACTGTTTTGTGCTTTCAGAAATGCCCCTCAGAGAAATGCACAGAAGCATGTCCTGGAAATGATAGATCATCTTGACAAATAAATCAAAAATAAGTTTATCCAACATCAAATGTGTCCTCTTGAGAAGTCTGCTTCTGTATTGTCAGTCATTTTCTCACGTTTTCAGAAAGTTTATCAGAAAAGTCCCTTTGAAATGGAAAATGCCCTAGCAAAATTGAAAATCTATGAATTGATGTTGGACATGGTCTAACAAAATAAAAAATATTTGAAATGAGTGCTGTATGGATTAAAAGGATGCCTAGGGCTATTAAAAGTTGTGGAAGCAGCAGAGCTATTCCTTAATTTTAGCCAGAGTCAGGCCAGACAGTGCTTCTCACATCCCCAAAGAGCACTTTGGTTTGAGACAGAGCTTTCAGTAAGTGAGTTCCACTGGTAGTCAATCACCATTTCTGAAAAATGTGCAAATTTAAGTTTGCGGTTGGTTTTGTTTGGTTTGTTAGTTGGGTTTTTTTGGGTTTTTTTTTTGAATGGCATGGGAAAGGCTTGTTGAGAAGAAATTTCTATCACTAAACAGAAACTGCTTAGCTGAAGTGACTTTTACTTTTCATCTGAGACTTTGTTTTCCTCTGTACAGATAAAAAGATACTTATTTTGTCCCTCTCTGTGTAGCTTATTTTTCATACAGGCACAAAAGCATGAAAATTTCTTCTTTTAATTAATGTTTTTCTCTACAGTGTGTTCATGTAGCATTTGTGTGGTTGGTCTACACATAATTTTAGAATTCATAAGAACTTTCTGAAATGAAGAGCTGGCTTACTAAGACCAGCTCAAGGTTTAAAAATGAATCATTTTTTCCATTTATATCCATGTCACTAGCCACTTGTGATAAACATCATCTGAAAACCACATCAATTTTTTCACCATCGAAGAAGCAAATTATTTTTATAAAGTCTATGGAAAAAAAACCCCAGTTACGAGATAGCCACCATTGATTTCACCAGCTGGACTTTTGCACTCATTGCTTCCTTGTGTCAGATGAAAAATCACAACAATTTGTTCATTCATTGATCATTTTTATTAAACTGCTCTGTTAATGAACAAACTAAGAGAACAAGCACATGAATGACATAGGGCAGTTGACAGCCTTTTAAGTGTTTTCTAGAAGTCTCTGAGAGGTACTGTATGAATTCTAAAGTAATAATTTTATGGTATTTTATGTAACTTGAGACTTTTGCCATTTATCAATAAATTATGGTCTTTCCATAAATTCACAACCACTTTATTACGAACATTTTTCTACTGTCCTAAATAAGGGAAAGGACTTCAGCATATTTATTTATAATCAAAACCAAAACAGTGAGTAATAAAATCTTTCTATCATTGAGTAAAATGTGTTGCCTGAGTGCCTGGAGTGGCCAAAAGAGAAGCGTGGTTCAGGAACCAAAAGCTAGTAAGGCTGGACCATCCAAACTAAATAAAGCCCATGGTGTGAAGTGGGCTTCTGATGATGTGAAGCAACTCACATTCTTCATAATTCTCAAGACTGTATACCAGGTTCGAATGTGAGGATTTTTGAGACTATTTAGGGAAAATAGGAATATTCTCTGCAAATAATGTGAACATTGCTGATTGGTTTTGATACAAATTCATTAAAGTGCAGGATCTATTTTAAGCTCTCAGCCTTTTCTATACTTTTTCATCTATTAGTGTATTTTTGGGGGGGGCACCCCACTCTAGTTATGAGGGATTTTTTTTAAAGAAGCATCTTATGTTGATATCCTAAATCCAGTTTCCTGACTCCAATCACTTTTAAATCAAAAGGAATCTTTCCACTGAATTTTGTGAATTTTTAAATCAATCAACCTGTAACAGAAATCTCAAGCAGCACCAACTGCACAAGGAATTATATACCTCAAGTGAACAGCATACCACTGGATTTTCACTAGAGGCAGTAAAGGGCTGAACATGATTATTGCATTAAATTGAGTAAGAGGGATTTATTAAGCCTGATAGCCAAATTTTCAATGTAGGTAAGTGTTTCAAACTCAATTTATCATCAAGGTTTCTTGAAATAGTGTAATCATGTAGCTCAAGTTGGGAGAAAATATCTTTAAAATTCCTGAACATGAATTTTAACTGCTAGAACAGCATTATTTGCATAGTTTCTGTTCAATTGTCCTTCTAAAGATGCAGTGAAAGTGGGAAGTCTAAATTCATCCTTTTCAGATAATAAATCATTGATGTCTTCAGTTTTTAAGGATGCAGCCAGAAATCTGTGGAGGAGGACACCAGATGATAATGCAGGAAGACATGAAAGTGGACTGAGGACAGTTGTGCATGCCCCAGAGGGACAGTTGCCAGCTAGCAACATGTATGACCTTCGGGAACCTATCAGACGGGTGACTGTGGGAGGGAATTTCCTTACCTCTGGTGACATTCACAGCCTTAGGATACAATAAAATCATGAACTGTGGAATGACTTTCCTTTAGTGTCATGGGCTTTGGGCCCATCATACATGATGATACATTTTTCAAGAACACTTCCTGTGGAAATGTTTATGCACAGAGATACATTTCATCTTTTTGATAACATAGATCCAATCCATGAAGAAGTACTGAGTGTCATTTGTTCCTGTTAAACTCACAGTCCTGAATTGATTTAGAGACCAGGTTTACCTGACTGGTTTGCTTTCTGTTTTATAAGGTCAAGGTTATCTTTAACCAATGAAATAGAGGGAAATTTCACAAATGACATGTTTGCCTGTGAGAGCAGTGAGCACAGAGTGGTGCAGGAGTTTACTCACCACTTTGTGCGATAGGAAATGGAGCCCTCTTCAATTCTAGTTTCCCTCTGGATAATGTGACCACCATACAGACACAGCTGGTTTTGCTATCAATTAAGGAACTACTCCACTTTTTTTCTGCAGGTAGATTTTTGGCATACACCTTCCTTATTGCTTGCCAGGAAGTCTCTGCTTACTATAAGAGGGAACTGTGGAAATAAAAGAATGAAAGAGGAAGCTGGAAGACAGATGCCCTTATTTTGATATCTTCCATGAGGACCAACAGCTAGATAAGACACACAGAAGTAATATTTTTGCTGTTTCAAGGCCATTGTGCTGCTCCTCACCTGCTTCAGCAGCCTACATACATCCCGTGTGTTGCAGAAGTTGTTGTTATCACTCTGCCCCACACAAGACAGCAATGAAGTGAGAAGTTTCGTATTATTAGCTATTTTTGGCTTGAAATCCCCCACCTGTCTGACAAGTTTGGGTTTTTATACCTCCAGACTTTTTTAGACTTTTTTATTATTTCTCCTTACCACTGACAAAAACATAATCCCATGGTCACTCCTAGACCAGTGGAGGAAGATGATGGCAAGGACAGATTTGAGCTGACAGCCCTCACTTGGGAGTCCTGCAGGACTCAAGAGTAAAACAGCTGAACTACAGATTTTGGGGCATGCAGGATCCAACCCACTCTTGAGTCTGTCCCTACACTAGGGATGCACAAAGTGGGCTTCTTGGATATTAATTTTCTAAAAGGCTGCAGGGGAATCCCAGAAAACTGCAAACTGGTAAAAGTGACATCCTTACTGCACAGTACCAAGACATTACAGGTTCATGCATAAATGTGGTGCAAAGGGAAATGGTAAATATTGTGACATTTGTGACATAATATATCACACTTCTTGTTTATTCTAAACAAGGGTTCTGTGAAGAGTCAGGGAATATACACAAGGGGTAGACAAAACACCCCCATTTCTTTGAGCTTCAAAAGAATCCCTGATGACTGTCACTGTAAAGCTGTTGAAGAATTTGAGCTATTACATTATAAGAAACTCCTCACATAAATATGCAATTGTTTAAAATAAAAGAAAAAAAAGGAGCAGGAATCAGTGAATGGCTTTTGCAGTTAAGTGCATTCAGTCATGAGAGGCCTTGCTTGGGACCTGTACCGTTGGTCATGCATTGGCACAGGCTGCACCAGGAACTGCTGGGATCACCACCCCTCTGAGTATTCCAAAGGCATATGGATGTCACAGCTGAGGATACGGTTTAAGGGTCAACACAGTGAAGTGTTGCATTAACAGCTGGCCTCCATGGTCCTAGAGGTGGTTTCCAACCTTAGTAGTACTATGATTTAAAATGTATCCATCAGCAGTTTGAGAAACAGGGGGAGTTGTGAATTAAGTTTGCTGTTGTACTGGGTTATTCGTGTTAGCTTAGTCATTCATCGTCACAATTAAATGTGGTGATGTAGTAAACTATTAATATTCATAACTAAGTTTGCTGATGTACTAAGTTATGCAGGATACAGAGAGGAGGTCCAGCCCCAGAAAACTATTAAAGGACTTCAAAATACAGAGTGACAAGGTGATAAAATGGCAGATTAAAATTAGGGCTGACAGTATGCAGGAATAGAGAGTTAAGGACAGAATTAGTGCTGCAGAAGTGATGCATAAAACAAAGTGAGATTCTCAGACAATTGTTTTTTCTTTTGACTTTTTCCCTTTCTAATTTTAACTACTAAGTAATAGATAATATCTTCTCACTCCCAAGCAAGTGCATGTATTAACACTCTCAGATAGTGTAGGTGGAAGAAATTGCACCGACCTTCAGTCAAAAATGGCCAAAGTTTCTGCTATGTTTTTCTGTAGAAATATTTATGGTAGCCATTAAAATTAATTTCACCATTACATTTAACTTAGCTGGAAGTGCCTTCCTCACTTGGATATTGTGAGGAATGACATAGAGAAGGAGATCCAGGACTCCTGTGAGTGTCAGAGAAGAGATGATAGGTTTTCTTGTTAAAAGTAGTTCACCTAATTTGTACAGTATACAGTTACATACTATGCAAAAAAGGGATGGGATGGGATGGGATGGGATGGGATGGGATGGGATGGGATGGNAAAAAGGGATGGGATGGGATGGGATGGGATGGGATGGGATGGGATGGGATGGGATGGGATGGGATGGGATGGGATGGTTTTGTAGAGGCTGATTTTTATGGTATTTTTCTCTACTTTTGTCACAGTAACAGAACAAAGTGAAGAATGTTAAGCAGTTTATCTTAAGCACTCTGTAGAAATTACACAGACTTAACGTGGGCAGAGAAAAGTCAGGTCAATATGAGAAACTTGTTCTTTAAATTTCTTTGAATGGTTAGGTAACTATGGTAGCACTGGTGAATCTCTACAATGTCTGGTGTCAGGTGTAACGTGAAAGGTTTCAAGTTGTTTAAAAAAAATCCAGTTTGAAATAAGGATACTTTGGAGGCAAAAAAAAGAAGAAAAAAAATCCAACTAATCAACTTAACAAAAAAAAACAAACCACCAAATTACTGAAATGAGAATATACAAACCCCTTTTGTCAGCAGTGACAGCTGCTATTCCATCTCTGCACTGCTCATTTCTTCACTATTTCTCTGCTATTCAGCACAGGGATGAGAAGAACCCAGGAAATTGTGGGATCTCTCCCCACCAAACACTTGCTGTTTTGAGCCAGATTTACTGCAATAACTTAAGGAATGCAAGGGAGAGAAGAGCACAGGATTGGGTACACACAGCTAAAGCAGGTTGGGTAGGGAAATGTTATTTCTTCTAGATGTGATTACCTTAATTGTATTTCCATGGAACCATACGGCAGGGTGAGGAAGGAGTGTAGATTTTTCAGTTTATAGTCTAATAAAGTAGTTTCTAACCAGTCTTGGCTTTAAATTCAAGAAATAGAGTATTAATTCACTCAGGAATTGTGGGGAAACACACTGTCTCACAGCCAATGACTAAAGAAACTTTACCTTTCTGTTAGGTTTTTCATTTTTCCTTCTCCTGTTTTCTCTTCTCTTCTCTTCTCTTCTCTTCTCTTCTCTTCTCTTCTCTTCTCTTCTCTTCTCTTCTCTTCTCTTCTCTTCTCTTCTCTTCTCTTCTCTTCTCTTCTCTTCTCTTTTCTCTTCTCTTCTTTCTCTTCTCTTCCTCTTTAATTTCTTTTTAATTTTTTTCTCTTCTTTGTATTTTTTTCAATAGAATTTACTGCACCTGGCAAAGGTGAGTTAGTCTCCTGTAATACCTCATGTCAGATCATGAGCACAGAAGGACACACTGTCTATGTTAAATGCTTACTGAGGCTTCTCATGCTTAGGCCTGGAACTGGAGAAATCCTATGGGAGAAATTTCACTTGCATCTCCCTTGCATATGCATGCCTGTGATGAATACAAACAAGAACAGCTGTTTCCTTCAAAATCAGTTCAAGTCACCAGGATCACAGAGTCACTTTGTTAGGCTGTGGATATGAGTGAAGTGCATCTTGCACCGGGGGAAACAGCTGAGCCCGTGAGAGTAAGAATGGCCCCAACAATTACAAGTAAACTTGTAGGGCTTCCTGCAACTAAACTCTGGGCGGGATGTGGTGCTCTTTCTGGATTTTGCTGACTCAGTCAAATCTCAGGGAGTAATCAGAAGTCTCATGTTGGCAGGAATGCCGAGGAAATTCCGCCCTGTTACCAGTCAGTTCAGCCAGTCTGCCCCCATATAATTTGCCCAGTAAAGCCCTGAGGACCTGAGAATTCGGAGGCCTGTTAGACCAGCCCAAGTAACCCCAGGCCTCCAGCTTATACCACTTGCAGAGAACCCAGCAGATAGGCTGAGCTCAGTCTGGGCTCCTCAGCTTTGACATGCAGAGAAATTTGAGAGTGTTTTTTCTCATAAACCAGAGTAACAACAAATATCAAATGAGCAGTGCCTTCTCAGAAGCAAAATATTTTCTCAAACAGATACAAGAAAAACTTGGGAATCTTAGGTTCTTCTGCCATATTTCTTTAAAAACATTATCCTTTCCTAAGTCTTGGACAGGCAGGAGGAAAATATGTTTTATGTGCCTGGGCAGGACCATCCTTTGTGAAAATGTAGTACAAAATTAGCGTTTTACTTTTCACAGAGATGATGATGAATAAATATGAAAACACACTTTTTAAAATTATTTATTTATTTATTTAATATTATAATTTCAAAAAGTGTCTATTGAAAAATCTCAAGTTTTTAATAATATTCCAGTGCAAAAGTATAGTCCCTGAGATAAAAACTTCCATACTATTACCTCCAAATAAATAAAATTACAACAGATACATTTGAATGATTCAGTACAAAAAAAACCAACAGATATTTTTAAAATCTGAGAGTTTAAGTTAAGTCAGTGCAATACAGTTAGTCATATTCTCTTGAGATATTAAGTAGACTGCCCTCCTGGTAACTTCAGTGCATCATTATCAACTTCATCATCATTATCATCATCAAAATAATGAAAATAATAAAAAATAATTAAAATTATTAAAATAATTAAAATTATTAAAATAATGGCAACCAGCAATTATTCATCAACCCTCTAGTTCAGAAATGTGCTTCAACATTTGCTTATCTTTAAGCACGTCTGCTTGCTTGATTTGGTTTTAGATATGTTTAGTAATAAGCAGACATAAATATGTTTTCCTGATTACTGTAACTTCCCCGTACGGGTGCTTGTGTCTCCATGCCAAATAGATGAGATTTATCTTATAACATCCCTCTCTCAAGACAGCTCCAGATGGAAAGCTGGGTACCATATCATGTCATTTGAAGTTTTCCAGATGGAAACTGGGTAAACATTGCCTCATTCTATATTTTCAGGTCAACAGATATATAACAAATAAACAGGATTTTAAGACAAAGTCTTCTTATATAATATTAGGGAGCATAAATACTTTGATTATTTTTTTATAAATAATTATTTAAGACACTTAAATATTAATAAATACTTGTATAAAAATCAATAGAAAGATTGAAATAAAAAAATTCTTGTCAAAACAAGATTTGCACAGTAGCGCAGTACAAAAGATAAGATGGCATTAGCATTTGCACAGCCTCTGAAACTGCCTTCTTTTTCTTTTGTGGGAACTTGAGGTATCCCCCAGTTTTTGTAAGACGATGAACAGCTCATTCACAGCCTTGCGCTGAATTTTCAAGTCACTCATCTGTAATAAGGAAGAACCAAATGGAACAAAAGTCATGCCAAAAGTTATAATTATTTACTGATCACAACCTGCAGGATACCCTGCTACCAGCATAAACCAGAAGGACATCTGCAATTTTCGGTTCCCTGCTACCTAATTCCCACAACAAAGAGCCATTTTGTCACAGATTTTTGTTTTCCGCTTTCTGCGCTACTTTGCAACCTGCCACAGCCCAGTCATGTTCTGTGAAACAGAGCTACCCTGGAGGTAAAGCAGCTGATTCCCCTGGTACATTGTCTGCAGACCTCTGTGGTGGTTTGTGCCATTGGCACAAGCACCACGGGCCAAGCGCTCCCACAGCCACAGAGCATTCCATAGCCACGCACAACTTCCCCAACCAATTCCTATGCCACAAACGGCTGGGTCGGTAGCAGCTCTGGTGTACAGACTGTGGGACAGTGCTGCCAGCACCTCTGTGCCACATCGCACCAAGACTCAGCACTAGCCCACACTGTAGACCTGCAGCAGACCCTGCAGTTGGAAATGTTTGGTTTTCCAGCATGAACTGAGCTAGAAGGAATTACCTTGTAAGTAACTGAAGTGTTATTGGCTTGAATCACACTCAAATCACAACTGGAAAATAATAACATCATGAGCTTTGGAGGCAAAGGAAGAGCCTTACCTGAAGTTTTGTCAGGTCTTTGAGATCTTCTATCTTCTTTGAGCCATCAGAAAGGCTTTCTTTCAGAGTATGGAGCTCCTCAGATATGTTTCTGACATGAGCCTTTGACCTGTCAGTGTTTTCAAGCATTTTCAAGTACATGGAAATAATCTGACTCAGGATGATCCTTTTTTCATTTCTCTGTTGAAAAATACAACCAAAAAGAAAGGTCTCTGAGTGCTGATCAGCAGGGAAAGGAAGGAAGATAAAACACAACATACAGGGGGTTCTCTGCCACTTGAAATAAGATAATAAAGACAATGTTGCAACCCATCTCCCAGGCTTGGCTGTACTTCAGGGTCAGTTCATGGTGCAGTATAAAGCTTTTTTGTGGGGATTTTTGTCTCCTTTCCAAGCTACCGGAGAGAACTCTGCTCATGTTCATTCCGCTGCAGCTAATTACACTAGTTCTGGGAGCTGCTTAGTACCAAAAGTGCCCTTAAAAGCGCCTGAAATGCTTCATCATATCTGGTTCTGACTCACCTCTGTCCAGCTTGACAGTTTCTCTGTAAAAATAGGCCCACCATCAGCTACATCAGAATGACTTGAGTTCTGCAAAAAATTACAAACATATCTATTACACAAACAATACTTATCACAAGGAAAATTTGTGTTCTTTATTCAAATGAGCATCAAAATTCAGATTTTTGCACATCTGGCCTATAGCTATTGCAATGCTTTCAGCTCTCTAACCACCAAATCCCATCGCTTGACTACTTGGTATCAGAAGTGGTATTAGTCCACTTTTCAATGTCTTCTTCTGCTACAACTCATCTGAATAGGCATGTTTAGCATATCTGTTTTCCCAAATGCTCCCTGTAAATTTTACTATTGACAGATGAAGATACAGGCTCATAAGCACAGCAATTGGTTAGAAAATCTTTAGGTCTGATCTTGGCATGTTTTCTGGTAAGTCAAAGTCCAGCAGTTTGTAATCTGTGACCTTGAATTCATACAGTCTCAGTAAAATCCCATATGGAAAAAGAAGGAATTTGTTTTACTATAAAACTACAAATTGCAGAACTGAAGAATATTCCAGTAACCCAGAATCAGGCATGGGGATATGCCAGATTAGTGGGCTAATCTGAGAGGCTCACAGGGACAGAGTTTAACCATCACGTTGGCAACTTGTTCTAGGAAACTAAGAGCAATACAACCCTCCTACCAAGGAAAGACAAATTGAATCATTTCCTCTTCTGTGTGTCTTTTTTTTCCTTTTTGTATACAACAATGGCTATTTCCTTCTTTTGCCTGCTCAAATTTAAATACAGTAAGTGTGCCTGTAATTTAAATACAGTAAGTGCAAAGGGAAAGCTTTCAGTCTGACAGAAACCTCCTAGGCTGATTGGCTCCTCATGCTGAGCACACTACAAAACTGATTTTTTCTACTTTTGAAAGGTGGGGAGTACCTGCTGTGAAGCAAATTTTTAATGTCAGTGCAAGGAGCTCACCATGGCTCAGGATCTCTTCAACAGAGTTATATATATTGTAGTAAGACTCTCTCTGGTCTATGCTAATGACAAATTTAAGATATAATGCAAATTTTCCAGCCAGTTTCCTGCAAACACTGAAGTATCATACTAGTCTTTACCACTTCAGGATGGTTCTCTGACTAATGAATTTCAACCATCATTTTAACAAAATTATGATGAAATCATGGAAAAATCAGAGCTGAAAATAGGAGAAACCCATTGCAGTTTTTTTTCCATACATTTAGAAGGAAAAAAAACCCAACAGAAATATATTGAAAATAAAAGCTGTTAATTAAAAATAACTCTATTGTAAATCTGGTGCCTCTGTGACTAATCTCTGCTGAATTCAGCTGTGTACTACTTTAATGTCTCCCAGATGGAGATTGTTGAATGAACATTACAGTTATCAAATCACCAAAATTCTATTTGACAAGAAAGAATATCATGCCAGATTACATTCCCATGCCAGATCATAGTCACACATGTGGAAGCAAAATGATTGGGGGATGCAAAAGGATAAGAAGTAGGAATCACTTTTGAGCAACACACTACCACAACTTATAAAAAGTAGCAAATGCATTTGTTAAAACAAATGTTCATTTCCAATTTTTTTATATTGCTAACTAGTACTCAATCTCCCATTAACATTGCTAACATAAAATTTAAAAAGCAAATTACATCTACTCAGAACTGAATAAAGATCCATATATTCACCATAAATTGCATTCAGATTTCTTATTACAAAGTATTCCATGTAATTAAGGCTGAATTGAGATAGGAGAAGCTGTTGTGAAATAAAGAACATCCCTGAAATAAATGCAAATTACTACCATTACTATGACTATTGAAAAACTGAATCAGGTTAATGAAAGATCTTAGTAAAACAAAAGAAATTATCCATATTCTTGTAAAAAAAAAGGTATGATCAAAAAATTAGTTCCATGATTACTCTCTATTGGTACATATTGATTATGTCAAGCAATGCTCAAGCTTGCTCTATATGTAAAGCACAGGCAGCAGGAGAAGAGAAATGCAGTAGAAAACTATACTTACAAAATCAGCTTTCAGTTTGTCTATATCATTTTGAAGTTGAAGAAGATGCAATCTATTTTCAACATGTCCAAAAGAAATCATGATGATAGACAGAACAAACAAGCTGTAGGTTTGGAAAGCCATTTTCTTGGTGATGGTTCAGTTAAACTGCTCAGATAAGTTCTGGGAGAGCAGGTCTAAGAGCAGAGAGCTTCAACTTCTAATAGTTAAATCTTCTATTAGAAGCAAGCAGATGACAGAAGTTCATCAGCCTGGCAGTGGTATTTATACCTGGTCTTGAAATTTTTTTATTTCGTCATCACAGGCTGTGTATATTTAGACAAGATAGTGTTAGATAAGAACCCTTCATTTTTTGGCTAATCAAGGGAATCCCTCGAAAGCGTCTTTGTTAAAGTATGGTCCTGGAAAAATCATCAGTGGTTCATCAATGGGTAACATTTACGTGGCAGATTCTGAAGTTGCTTTTACACGTGGTTGGGGAAAAGGGGGAAATTACGATACTGCTCTAGGAGTATGCATTGTGGCTCAAACCTATTCTTACACACCATCTGAAAAAAAAAAATCTTATCTTGTGGTTAAAGGGTCAGTGCAACAGTCAACTCATTTCTGGTATTCTTTTAAAGTAACCACTGACTTTGCCATGGCGTTCTATACAGATACTTAGAGACTTAAACATTCTTTCTACTGTTATCCTTTTGTGAAAGTGTTTGCATCCTTTCCATGGTCTAAAGTGCACTTCTGCTGCTTTTACATTCTTCACCTCCAGCTTCAGAATAGGACAGATGAGATTCAAGCACGAATGCAATGATTGATGTAACACATTAAATTCTTCTATGGTTGTCTTCTATCTGTGGGAGCAGAGTATTTAGTACTTAAGACACTCTTTCTGCTTGGCAATGATTGAAATTCCCCAGTGCCATTTCACTTGCACTAATGTGTGTAGAATATGAAAACAGAAGGACGTGGATGAAAACAAGCCCCATTGAAGGAGACAGACCGGGTGGTCTCTGAGTCCTACAGAACCCTGAAACAGCAGTATTGAGGATGGCTCGGGAAAATGTTTTTGTGTAGGAGCTAAACTCTGCTTTGATGGATATAATGGGAAAACAGTCTTGTAAAGAGTCTTATGATGAAATCAGATAATTTTAAGCTGCAGTACATGAATAGAGTGTAGGTAGGAGCCTACAAGGGAAAGAAAGAAGGGGCTCATAGGGAAAACAGAGAGAATGAGAAAGATGGCGCTTATGGGCTCAGTTCACACAGACTGCAACGGAAGATGTCTGTAGCTCATCAGAAACAGATGAAAATTGAAGTGGTCCCCAACAGGTAAGATTAGAACTCTCCATCTCACTGTGAGTCTTTGGATATTCCTTGGAAGAAACTCTCCCTTTCCCCAGCAGCTCAGCTCAGCTCAGCTCATGACCTCAGCTCAGCTAATGACCTCTAATGCCATCAAGTCTTTTTCATTTGCTGCTTGAAAGAGGATCTCCACCTGTGGAACAGACCTACACTACTACTACCAGGGAAATCGTCACTTTTCAGGGAAAAGAAGCAAATTTCACCAACAATGGCAGGCCCAAAAGCTGCATGTTAGAACTGTCTGGTAACATCAGCACAGACAGATGCGACACATCTCCCAACAGACATGGTACTGCACAACAATTAGTGCTGTAATCTGCTTGAGGTAGTAACACTATGCAATACACATCTTGGTTTTAGTTTAAGAAGTTAAAGCTGGTTAAGCAATAACTTAATTGCTGTAAGTGTTGACATGAAGGTAAGGTAATAGTGCTCTTGAAGGATGCTTCAAAACACTGTAAACAAATGCAAAGTTAACATGCCCACCCATGGTAGAGAGGTTGTACTAGATGATCTTCAAAAGTCCCTTCCAACTTAAACAATTTTTATTCTGTAATTCTGTGCTAGAAATTAGAATCATAATTTGGAAAAGACCCTTAAGGTCATAGAATGCAACTGCTAACCTAGCACTACTGAGAAAACCATTAAACCATGTTTTCAAGAACCATATTCACATGTCTTTTCATTACCTTCAAGGACAGTGACAAAATGGAGGTCCCACCAAAATTCAAAGTTGACTTGCAATTTGAAGTTGACTCACAATTCAAAGTGGACTCACAATTCAAAGAGAACTCACAAATATCAGCCCACTGAACAAAGCTATTGATTGAAATATCTGGCTTGCTATGCAAGGCAAGCACAAAGACATGTTATGGGTCAGCTAAATTCAGTCTTATACACAGGAAAATCAAGCATATTTTACAAGATGGGGACTCCTGCTGAGGTTCATTGACTGGCCATGAGTAAATGGAGCAATTCTTTGCCAAAGTGTTGGAAAGGACACATCAATGGGAAAGTGAAAATTATTCCTGTTACATATTGCACTCTTTATGCAGTCAGAAACATACCACTGAAGAGGGGCTGAGTCATGAAGCCCAATTTTTGCCATTACAGGTTCTAATTTGAACGGTTCTTTTGTGCTGAATTACTAGAGAGAATGAAAAGAAGAGCTGAAAGAAGGGAGTTTGGGAAAGATTCTTTATTCAAACAGCTCAGCCTTCCTAACATATTAAGAGCAAATCACAACACAACTGAACACAACTAATTGCTGTAATTTTCCAGCCAAGAGAAGATGTAATTCCAGGAGCTGAAATATTAAGTCAGGAATACTGCCTTCTACAGAGAATTATTCACCCAGACTGATTGTGCTGGGTTAGGCTGCCTTGTTAAATTTGTCAGACACATATTTCATCCACAGAAAGCTGTGCCTCTCAGATGACCTCCCTTTTGTCTCACATTACAACTAAACTTTTAATAGCAGGAGGATGAAGTATCGGAAAAAAGGATTTTGCCAACTCACATTTTGTTACTAATGGTTATAGTTTTGTCAGATTACTTGGCTGATTTGATCACTAAATCTCCTCATACTTCAGAGAAGGCTGCTTGCCAAGCATCCAGTTTTGCAGGTAAGAAAATAGAAGCACAGAGCCATGGGATGATTCATTATCATTCAACCTATGAGAAAGGCAAATTTAGGAACACAAACAGGGTCTCTTAGTCCCACTGCAGTGCTTTGCCCACAATTCAGTGCTACAAATATTTTATCATAAACTAAGGCAAGAAATTAAGCAAAAAGAAAAGAAAAAAGCCATGACATCTGTCTCTGTCATGCTGTCTTCTGAGTGTAGGTCTGAATTTGAGGTACACTCTCCTGCCTGGGGAGTCAAGGTTCAGACCTTGTACTTATCTCCACATTCAAATTATCACACAAACCATTGAATATTCTGTGGTAAATCATCAGCTGCACTTAAATGTATTTTAATACAGAAATACAGTATCCCTTTTCCAAATCCCTTACATTTTAATAAATGGTGCCTCATTAATGTTGACATACTTGTCTCATAATATTCTTTTCTGTTGACACACAGTATCATGCCTCCAAATCATTTTGAAATTAGGCAACCGCATACAGCAGATGGTTTGAACAAGGGTCCTGTCTCTCTTCCAGCCCTATTTTGCTTCCCATTCCACCCAAAAGTGATGAACCAGATCACCATGGTCTAGTGTATGTCTTGTTACCCAAGAACTGCAAACAGTCATGTTGTGAAGAAGACCCAGGTTCAAATGGCTCCCATGCACTGCCTTTCCTGAAAATCAACATCATTACAAACAATGAAGGAGGTATCCTGAAAGTACCTGCACTTGTCAAGGGCCTAAGGTCATCCAATGTTTTATCTGTGTTCTTTAGCAGATAGCTTTGGAGTTCATGCTGGAGAGAACTGAACACTCAACACTAACACAAGCTCTTTGCCTGGACACTAGTCCTAATCTAGTCAAAAACATGACAGAATAGGATTGAAAGATTATGTGCAGCATAGAATTGATGTGGTCCTTCTGCGAGACTCCATAGTCACAACTGGATTATTACCTGGTCTGAACACAGAAGGAAGTGAAAGCAAGGCATTTTTTCATTTTGCTGACTGGAAGTCATCTGACTCTTCATGCAAAGCAGAGGTTTCACACCCTTCTGTTCATACAACACCTTACACCGAATACCCGAAGATGCCCTTGCAAAGTCATGTCACATTTCACTATGACCACTGATTACAGATTTTATCCTTTCATTTTTTGTTTTATGCATACTCCTCAGAGTGCTGAGTGGTTTAGTGAGCAACTGCCCGTGCCAGTTCAGCAGATTGCTGCTTGACTTTCATTTCTCTAAAATGCAGTGGCTTTCTCTATTATCACTGGCCAAGGAAAGCAGCCCATGGTTGGAAAACCCTCTCTGAGTTGACATTTTGACCTTATATCACACTTCACCTCTTAGTCTCCCTTTCTTACAAAGCAGCAGAAATTATTCCTTTGTTTCCTCCTTCACAGTGCTGGGGCGATGGAGGGAGGGTTGGCACATTTGAGGGTGTTAAGTGATTAAACTTTGCCCACACATTGTACCCGTGCTATGTAATTACTAAACGTCGTTGTTCACGTTGCTACGATTTGCAAGGTAGACGTCTTGATAATCAGGCTTCATGACTAAGGGGGATTTAAGGGGACTTTTTACAGGGACGTGTAGATAGTACAGGGGGAATGGCTTCAGACTGTAAGAGGGAAGGTTTTTATTAGTCTTTAGAAAGAAATTCTTTGCTGTCAAGGTGGTGAGACACTGTAACATCGCCCAGAGATACTGTACATTCCCTATGCCTGGAAGTTCAAGGTCAGGTTGGATGAGGCTCTGAGCAACCTGGTCTAGTGGAAGGTTCCTAGCCCACGTAGTTGGAACTACATGATCTTTAAAGTTTCTTCCAACCCAAACCTTTCTATGATCCTATGAATTTGCAATGGACCCTTACAAACATATTGTAATACTGTCCTTCCCCCTGACAAAAAACTAAAAAAAAAACCAAAAAACAAACCCCCCCCCAAAAAAACCCCAAACAAACAAAAAAAACAACAAAAAACAAAAAACAAACTCAAAAAACCAAACCAAAGCAAACAATAAACAAGATAAAAATCAAACCAAGCAAAAATTAAAACCAAAAATAAAATAAAAAGAACCAACCCACCACTGTCCTACAGATAAGGATATGCTTTATCAGTGCTACACATCACAGAAGGTGCAATTGTCTACTCCTTGTGACGATTGGATCTCTGTGATTTAGAGGATGTTCAGTGATTAGTAAGGATAATGTTGGCACAAATCATCTACTTTGTTTTATAAGACAAAATTTCAGGGTAGAGAGAAGTTCTGAAATGCTCAAAATTAACTGTTGTGACATTTTTCTAGACAAAATTTCAGCCCATTTCAAGAACACTTTGGAGATTACATTGTTTGAGAGAACTGGAATACCAGTATGTGCCACCTAAAATATCACATGAGGAAGGGCCTTTGGCCTTCATTACATACTCCTGCATGTATGCAAATGGCAATGGGAAAAAGCATATTATTGATCCTTTTTTCCTCTCAAAAATTTCTCACACACATTAGTTGTTGAGTCTTCCAAAGAAAGGGAAAGAAGAAGAAACTAACACATGATGGTGTTAGACATCTAGAGAGACAGACATCCAAATAGATAATGAGCTGATGGCTACAACTTGAAGTGATTGCAGTGTAAGTTCAAAATTATTTAAATCTTGATACTTTGACTCACACAAGACATCTGTTTAGTACTTTCCTTCAGTTTTTTAATTTGGTAAGGCCATGCAGGAATTCCCCACCAAACACTAACGATTCCTTTCCAAATTAGCAACAGGAAGTAATTACCCCTCATGGTCTGAGTACTCATCTATCTCTTAAGTAGGAGTTCAAGCTTTTGCTTTGCCCAAGGAAAGGATAGCCAGGAATAGCTCTTCTGGACTGGGCTTTCTCACACACTACAGTGGGCTTTATGGAAATTCCTGACTGTATTACTATCCGATTTGTATTGTCTAAACACTCCAGTAATAGCATAATATAAATATTCAGGATGCATGTTAAAATAATTTTCTGGAATTGACAACAAATATTTTCCTCAGAACATCTGTCCTCATTGATCACTGTTCATGTCCTTGTTTCTAAAATCAGCATAATGCTGTCTTCCTTTTCTTTTCCTTGAAAGACTGTTGAATTGATGTATATGAGGAATTCTGAGCCTGGAAAGAGAGACCTAAAACACATGTTTTCTCACTGCTAATTGTGCATGAACTGCAATATATAGTGGAGACGAAAGTTTCCTTCTCGTTTCTTGTTCCATATTTCAAGCTGATACAAACTGGTTTTCCAGCTTTCCAAAGAAACACAGTCTACATGTGTGAATGATTCAGAAACTATAAGCTGCCAGTGAGAGCTAACCATGAGAAAGGCAGGTGAAATTGCAAATACTCTCTTACTTAGTAAAGTATGGAAAAATTATGCCAATGTAGAAGACAATGATGGACAAGCGTACATTTTTACTCTATACTTCTATTGTCTGGAATCTTTCCACATATCCAAATCCTGATTGGAATCTATTGCCCATAAACAAAATAGCATTCTAAATCTTATTCCATTTTAGTTTAAGTGCATGTCAATGGAAAAGTAGCACAACCGTTGGCAGAGCAGCACTCTAAAGTATGGCTGGTGTAATACCTCCTGTGCTACAACCAGAGTGACTACAGGCTTTTCTACATAAAATCTTCCATTTTCACCTGCCCTTCTTCACTATTCCAAGAGGAATAAAACACTCTTGAAAGTTTTCTCTTTTCAGCACCATAATATCTTTCGGAGGTACTGCCTGTTATGAGCATCATAACATGGATCTTATGGTATTTGTTTCCACTTTAAAGCACAAGATTCTTGTTTTGTATGATTTCATGAATCTTGGGATATATTTTAGAGTTTTGGGGTTGGGATTTTTTTTCCAATCACTTTTTATTCAGTATGGTTGCAGGGAAAACATGAACTTCTAAAAGCGTAATAAAACTAGCAGAAAAAAATATTATTTAAGCACAATTGTTTCAAAGTGTTTTCCTAATACTTCTGAAATATTTCTGCCTAGGCTTTTTAGACTAGCACCTGCAACATTCATATTGTTGATTTTTTTTTGTTAAGCAGGCACTGATATCTATCCCATCCTAACAGTACAACATACTGACTTCAGATAAGACACTCTGTGCCTTGAGGGATGCAAAGCACTCTACAAAATAAAGATATATTTTATTAAAATGGTTCTCCCCAAAGTGATCTTCCAAGGTATTTTAATTCTTCCATTCCTTCCAGCTCAGGATGTTCTATGATTCCATGATTCTCTAATAGCTGTGCTCTTCATAAGACCAGCATGCTAGTATTATGATAAACTTTTCCACAAATATTTCCATTAGTTTCAGATAATATTTTAATTCAATTTGAGAGAGCTAATTAATGGAGAAAACAATTCCACTGTAATTTGGCCTGACTGTGTTCTGTGGTTCTGACTTTCTGATATTTCCTGTAAATATATATGTATATGTCTACTGTTGCTGTACTGTACTGATAGAAAAAATATGTTTTGCACACAGTGTCCTTCCCCAATTCCCAGTAAGTGACTTGATGTTTTACTCTATATTTCAACTCTCCATACAGAGACCTCTGCTATTTTCTCAGTCTGCTACTCAGTTTCATTTTCATAGGATCAGATCCACCTTCAAAAGAAGCAAAATCTACTGGAACTTCTACATCCAAGTATCTGTGATAAAAACCCATGGCTCTTTTTCAGAAAGACTATGTCATTTTAAAAGAGAGAAGACCAAAGGATGCTAGTCTTGAATCAACTGTTAGTTTCTGTATGTGCTAGGTCAATCCATTCAGGGATCTCCATTAACCTCACCAGAGGCCAGCTTGCAACCTCACAAAATAGCATGGACTCAGCTGAAAATTCATTGCAGATCGATAACAACCTAATACTTTTCATACATTCTAAATACGATATCAAAATGGGACTTTTCAGACTTATCAACCTGTCAGTGAGCCAGTCTTGCTCCTCTTCCTCTGGTTATATTTATAGAATCTTCTCTACATGTTGGCTTTTGTTTTCTTTCTCCTTTTGCTGATTTTCTCTGCTTTTCTGTTGGCTTGTATTTGCATTGGAGCTTTTTGATCTCATTTTTATTGAGGAATTCAAGTTCCATTTGCGTTTTCATTGTACAGCTGCATTTGTTTTCACAGTTTAAGTACTTTATCTTTGTAGTGGTTTACTTTTTTAAGACGCATTTATTGCTGTAAATCAATACATTTAAATTTGGAAGTACGCGGTAGTGAAAATCCTGCTTTAATTTCATATTGAATATTCTAAGTTTTAATGTCAGCATTTTGAGGAAAAATCTGATAGTTTTCTTGTTATCTCTTACACAACTTATAATTGTTAATCATCACATTTGTACATGGAAACACAAGTGTGTAGGTGTGGGCACATGTTGGAGACTAAGTCAATGATCTGTTTCAAGCATCAGCAAGAAAATATCCTTTAAATGTTTCAAACCAGCCTAGAGAGTGGACATTTTCTCTCATAATCATTTGGAAACCTCCACAAGACGTTTCTTAGAAGAAATCTACTGCGTGGGGCAATCTTTTCTTCTAAAACAATCCAGAAGACAGTTTGGTGGGGATTCCCCTCATCTGCCAATCTCTTTAGTGCCATTCATAATTAGATGACTAAGCAAGCCAGTCATCTTTACTCACTGAAAAAAAGCAAATCAGTACACAGATTTGGTCCTACCTGTTTCTGTCCAGCCTCCAGGACACATATGAGAATGCCACAAAGTCAGGCTTACAAGCAATTCATCCACAGATAATATTTTACTTAGAAATTGACTTCTTGAGAGGAGTTTGCTTGCAAAGATTTTTCCGTTAGATTCAGAATTTAAAGTGAAAGGAGAAATATGCAAGACCTTTGCTTTTTAGTAGCTAAAAAATGAAAAAAGTACTTCACACCCTGAGTACATTTCCTCTTAATCCCCACAGGAAGTAAGGCTGCCTATAGAAGAGTTACTGTGGGCCGAGTGTAGACGTACTTAATTTTAAAATTGTGCATCTTCCTTTTTCAAAGGCCTGAACTAACAATTATGAAGTGCTCTGAATGAACATATTCTAATCCTCTTTAGGAAATTAAAAGATTGAATTAGTTACTAACAAATACTTTTTAAAAACCTCAAACCCAAGAAATGAGAAACTGAATTTCTGTAGGTTTTTTGTAGAGATTGCTGAGTTTCTGACCCCAAACTAAAATAAAACAAGTTTTGAGAAAATATTGCTCTTTCTTTCCCCCAAAACAGCAAAAACACTCTTTTTAAAAGGAACAAAATACTTAAAAGTAGCACGCTTTTAAGTAATCAAAGTGTAACTACTGTGGCAGGTTGTTAAGCTATTCCTAAGGAAATGAAACTTAGGCAGTTTTTTAGCTGTCAGTTCCTTCCTTGTCAGTAATTTCTGAGCAGAGTCAGCAGTTTCTTCTGATTTTGAGAGATTCTAAAGTCTCACAGTTAATTTAACTCCTGTCACCTTCATTGAATTTGACAGCTAAACAACAGCAAGATTGGTGTACCAATGATGGACCACGTGTTGATATTTTGAAGTGTCTCTATGCATTAGTTACCATGAGGAGGGGAATACCTTTCCTAGCACTGCTATTTAGTTGTTGTGAAAGAATAATAACTTCACCAGTTATTCAAGAGTTATTAATAATTTAGGAAATTATTCATTTATTGATATCCCTACTAATATTTAGTAAAGTCTATAGCGCAATTCTGAAAAACTTCCAAAACTTAGGAAAAAGGGTAGTGAAAGGAACCTTCCCCTGCCACTTAAATTGATCATTCTGAAATTTGTAATAATGTGTACGGGGCTCTGGACTCTCGCTTTATCCTTTTTTGGTATCTCTGGTTTGCCACACCAGCCTATTCTGTGCATATCTATGCAGCAAAATTGAAGGAGAAGCTGTAGCATGTTGCCACTACAGCTAGGGTGGATTTATTTTAATCTAGCTAGTGTGGATATCAGTAGCAGAGATGTGATACTCCAGGCTTTAACTGTGGTGTTCTATCTCTGCCTCCATGTGCACAAGCAAAGCACAACAGTCCTTTCACAGCTTTGCAAAATTATGCAGACAAGTTGAGTATTAATTGCAAAGAGCTCAGAATTCAGGCACACCAACTTTGGTTTCCATCAGCACACTTGAACTACTCTGCCCTTTCCATTAGAGAATTTTCTTCTGGAAAATCATCAATTCTGGTTCAATAGCTGCCAAAATAAAAATTCCTACAGATATTTTAGACTGACTTTTAATTTTCTTTTTCTGCAGGTATAAGGCAAAATGGCATATCATTAAGATCCTCTATGTTTGTGTGCCAGTTGTTCTACGCATGGGAACTTAAAACCAATCTCTTGATCACCACTCACTTTACTTTGGCTTGCATTTTGGAGCACTCTGGGAGCCAGCAAAAATTAGTTCCTTTCAGACAAGATAAAACT
The DNA here is from genome assembly GCA_020086605.1 of Lanius collurio. Lineage (NCBI taxonomy): Eukaryota > Metazoa > Chordata > Aves > Passeriformes > Laniidae > Lanius > Lanius collurio. Next base: position 22,620,034 of record JACBWW010000005.1, on the reverse strand, counting down.
GGAAAGTGTTTTCAGAAACTCTCTTGATATTATCCAGTTGTTAACAGGAACTCAGGCCACAAGACCAGGCTAGAGCTAGTTCAAAATAAACTCAAAACAAGCACAGTGCAGAAGTTGGGTCCTCAACATCAATTTTTGTAACCTACTAATCTGTTCCTATAGTATTGCTTCTTTTGCTAATGAAGACAAAATTATCTTGCAACAATTTCTGATCTTACCTGAAATGTTAAGCACCAAAGATGAGTGGTCTAAACAATGGGAAGCATGACATTAAAATGTTCCTTGTACTAGGCCCTGAACCAGAATAATCAGATATGAGCAGACAGACAAGTGTACAGCAATAAATATTTGTGGAAGAAGCAATTAAATATTGGAAAGACATCAAGGATCTTTTCATACATAGATAGACATGGAAACACATTAAAAATCCCTCTAATCTATGGCATTGCAGTTTGAATTGCATTTAAAAGAGCCTGTGGTGGGATGTATCAGTTCCTCCTCTGCTTCCAAGGAAGTTTTTGTGGGAAGTGTGTGTCTAGGAGTCAGGGATAATGAAGTGCTGCTTAGTTGAAGAAGGAATAGATTAATTTTATTTTTCAGGTCATTCCAAATCAGAAGGTTAGGCTTTACTAATATTTACAGATTTAGGATGTGTGTGGGTCTTTTCAAGAGAAGGTTAGCACTACTGCAAAAGGTATCATTACAGTAGATGCTCATTCTCTGAATAAGACTGGATATTGTAATGTGAGCTGTAACTTTTCAATTAAAGAATTGTATTTTCATTTCAAAAAGAAACATTTCACTTCAAACTAATATTTCCAAAAGAAACTTTAGTTAAAGGAACTAATCAGTGAGCCAGAAGGTAAAGATAAACATGGAACAAGACTGGGGTTTCTGCAAGTCATAAGCACAAAATTATTTGGATTTTGCCTCAAAAGTAAACAGAAAAATATGACAGACAGGACTGTAAGTCTGCTGTTGAGGACCTGGAAGTGCTGGTGGATGGCTGGATGAAAGTGGATTTCATCTTTGCAGCTGTGAAGGCAAATGGTATCCTGGGCTGCATCAGAAGAACTGTAGCAAGTGGGTCACGGGACATTCTCTCTCCCACTCTGCTTTGCACTTTCCAGCCCACACCCAGAATCGTGCAACCAGCTTAGGTCCCCTCAGCTCAAGGCAGACACTGAAACATGGGAGAATGTTCTGCCAATAGCCTCCAATATGACGAGAGGGTTGAAGATCTCTACTTATGAAGAAAGACTGAAGGAATTTGATTTGTTCAGCCACAAGACAAGAGGGCTCAGGGGTATCTAATTGCAGTTTTCCACTACCCTAAAGGTAGTTACAGGGTGAAGGTACTCTTTTCACATGGGGCATAGTGAATGGACATGGTGCACATGGCTCAAATTTCTTCAGCATGAGAAACATTAAATGTCAGAGTGAGCTGCCCAAAGAAGTGACAGGACTTGCCTTCAATATTTCAACACTGGGATTGACAGGATCTTAAAACGTAACTCACTGTTGTACTCACAGAAAGAAGCCCTTTCAACCTAGGCTCTTCTGTGATTCTCTTCTGATGAGAGCAGAAAAGCCAACTCATCCACTTCTTCAAGAACAACAAGAAGATAGCAGGATCACAAGCGTCAGAAAAAAGATCTGATCTGCAGTGATAACTGCATCTCAGATGTAAAAAAGGGGTGTGAAAGAACTTCCCAAATCCACATCAAATCAGCCCATGTAAAAACAGAAACAGCAAATCATGTCAGGGCAATGCAAAAAAGAACATAGGGGAAGGAGAGAGGTTGGTGCAGGGACTGGGCTGGATATTTGTCTACATTCTCATCCCAAAATTAAATAGACAATTCATCTAAATTTTTAATGTGGCTGGGTACATTAAGAAACATTGAATGTAGTAGACGAACAAGATTATTTTGAGAGCTGTTGATGCAAAACACAGAGGTAAAGTCAAGATGACCAACCACAACAGGAATGGAATCAATCTCTAAGGCAAAAGCACAAGCAGGAGGGTAGAGTTAAATGTTCTTCCATCACGTAAACAAATGGAACAAATGGGAGCATGAAATTGCACTTGCAGTAGTGAGACATTTTAATCCATCTGTCAGATGAGTAGTTGTGCTAATTAATAGATTGCCACTAGATTAATATGGCTTCTTCCCTTCCTTCTGTAAAACCTCCCCAAAGATACAGAGGAATAAGCACCAGGATCTTGCTTCAGATGGTCTGAAATCAGATTGTGCTGAATTTATCTATCAGCTAAGTGCAGATCACATCAGTCAGATACTTGCCACAATCACCCTTTGGTATCAGCAGGCTTTTTTAAGTGTACAGGGCATACAAGCTCAGTTTGCTGGTCTCAGAGAGGGCAATCCACTGACTCAAATTGTCGCTCTGCACCTGATGTCGCAACCCCTTTTTCTATCCTTCTACAACCCTGCAATTTTCTCCAAACTTTGAATTTCTCCTTCTGCACTGCAGTTGTGCTCCCTCTTGGGATTCACGTCTGTGACCCTCGTGGGCATCACTATATGTGAAGCACTCTTTCCCCTGCTGAGTGTAGAAAAACAGGTTGTCTTTTCCACTGACAGTCTGTGGTTTCTCATTCATAAAAAACCCGTTTTCCTCACATCTAAGAGGCTCGCTTGTAAATAGCTTATCAAGTGACTAATTTAAGGCACCTGTGGGTAATCTCTGCAAGCTTTCTTCATCACTTGGAAATTGCTACTTGTTATTCCTTAGTCACTATACAGGAACAGAGAAAACATTTAGACTGACAAGACAAAATTTGCCTAGGAGACGTCAGCGGGTTCTTCACGCGTGGTTAGGGACAATGAGGCGGGCTGGCACAAACCACTTCATCTTTCATGTGGGGAGGGAAAAATCAGAAAATAATTGATGATACTTTATTAATGATGGTCGTGGGCTACAAGTTTCACCTACAGCAATAAAACCGCCAGGGCATATTCTGCTGTTAACTACTGCTCATTGAATCTTTAGAAGAAACAAGAAAACAAAAGCACCCCCCTGCACCATGGCTACTTCAAGGAGGTTGCTTCCATCTCATCAGCTTGTCTGAAAGCACGGCTGAAGAAACTTAATTAAGCAGAAGATGGGAGAACATGAAAGGAAAAGCCTCCATTGTTTAATATTGACAAGTGATGTACATCATGAACCCCAAAATCTGTTATTATGTTAAGAATGTGAAAGCCTTTTGAGGTCTTAAATAAAGGAAAAATAGTATTTTATTAAATATGAAGAAACATAATTGATTAAAAGACTGTTTGAAAAGCAAAAACAAACCTGTTCACACCTAAATATCTTAGTATCTATAGTATCTACAATATCGACATGCATCTTACTATCTATATATAACCTCATTCATAATTTCTGTTTAAGTTTCATTCTTTTCTCTGCAATTCCAGCTGCTAAAAACTTTGCATCTAGCTTTCTTTATGTGGATTTTTTTTATGTGCAAAGTACAGCAATATGCTGAAGCATACAGATAAGACCCAAACACCCCAGGCTCCTCTAGTCACCCATGATCCCTCCTCTTCTACGCTCTTCTTCCTCGGGTCGCCTCTACCTCTGTACACCCTCTTCCACTAAACAGAATTAAATTTATATTTTCTCATGTTTCTATCTCTGATGATTCAAAAATCAGGTAATGGTAATTGTATAGCTGATATTATTTTAATATCCTAGCGTAACATGTCCTTCTGCTGTTTTGCCAGTTTGCTGAGGCAGAAAACCTACCAGAAGACAACAAAACTCTAAAAAGGACATTATAACCTGGGATGAGAAGGTGAGGCACTCTGGAGATATCCAGAGTCAATGGCCAAGGAGCAGGGAGATCTGCATGACCCTTTTATGGGCTACACATGAAAAACCTCCCTGGAAATGCCCATGCTACAAGGAGAGGAGCCAGGAGCCATGTCAGGAGTGAGCTGCTTTCTAGATGCAGAGTTTTGGATCAAAAAACCTCAGTATAAATTGTGAGGAGCCTGCAACCTTCAGCAATAATTTACCAGAAGTGAAACATCTGAGACTTCTCATCTGCCTGAATTCTGTTTCAAAATTCATTCAACCCTTTCCTCTCACAGGACTTGATGCTTGCTGCAATTTGTCATTCACCTTACACAAACATTTTGTGACCAGGCAGCTCTCACAGGTTTCCTTTCAACTATGGGAACAAAGCCCCTTATTCTTCAGCTGTGGCTACGTTCAGCTCTGTAATATTTTACAGAATTAGAGATGATCCAATGGCCCTTCAAAACCTGCCTTCCATGGCTCCTAACAGATATTTTTCAAGATCCAACTGGATAAAGCCCTAAGCAGCCTGGTTTGTGTGCCCTACTTTGAGCACGGAGTCAGGCCGGAAGTCTCCAGAATCCCTTGACAGCCTCACTTATCCTGTGGATCCCATGGCTTTATGATCATCCATACCTTTCATCAACCCACTCCATCCAAAGGACTGAACAAAACCGTTATTCATAATGTTTTGCAATTCAAACCTACTCCTGAAAAATGTCACCAGCATCTTTATTCCATTATAATCTCCACCCTCAATCAATGGTATTCCATTGCCTCCCTTTTCCCTCTGTCAGTGCTCCTCTAGAGCAACAGACCTACCAACTGCCTTTACGTTTCCAAATCACTCTTCCACTGAAGCCAACAGAATAGAAATATCAATCCAAATACTGACTTTTCAATGAAAACAGATTTGAGGTGAGACCATTCTCCACACATGCTCTTGGAAGGTGAGTATTCCACAGCTCAGCAGTTGCTGGTGGCAGTTAGGCAGGGGTAGTCCCAAGGCACTCATTATTTGCAATATTAAGAAGGTTGGCTAAAGATGAGAGAAGCTGTTAAGGTGACCACTGTAATGGCTGTACCAGGGCTGCTGTATCCCTCCCATTCCTGTAACAGCCTGCCCAGGCACCCCTTCTCTTGGCAGCCCCACAACTGCTGAGGGGAACATGACTTGAGTATCTGGGCTCACTGGCTACTGGGGGCTATTTGGGGATCATCTCCTTAATCACTAGACCAAAACTCCATGTGTTTCATCTTTGGCCATGCATCTTTGCAATGAAGAGTCTGCTATTGCAGTCTCTAGAAATCGGTGTATTTTGTGGGCACACAGAAACAGTGACCAAAAAGCCAAATCCAAAACAAGTTGCATCGTTGTCCAAATGCCATTCTTATTTCCATGTTTCAGGAAACAGTCTTCTAATCTTCTAATCCTTCTAATGCTCACTGAGGGAAACCATCCCAGCATTTGTTGGGACTTGTTTAGATTAGAGATTAGGAAATATTCTTCTCTGAAAGGGTCAAGCACCAGAACAGACTGCCCAAGGAAGTGGTTGAGTCATCACCCCTGGAAGGAGGTAAAAGACCTGTGGATTTGGCACGTGGGGACATGGTCTTAGGGTGGACTTGGCAGTGCTGAGCTAATGACTGGAGTCAATGATCCGAAAGGTCTTTTTCAACCTGAATGATTCTATGATGCCATGATTCCATGATTCTATGACTACATTTTAACACCAGCGCTGCAGATGGGACCAGGAATTTGCTGTAGATGGTTAAGCCTACTGCAGAAAGTATTTATAAAGTGATAACCTCTGCTTTGAAGATTTTGCACTTCCAAGAAAAACAACACTTCAGGGAAATCAGAAAACTGTACATGATCTTGTCTGTGATGGAAATTGTCTTCACCGACTGTTGCTGTGCTATTTACATAACAACAAAACTGCATGTGCAGCTGCTACTTTCCACTAGGTCAGTGTTTTTCAAATTGTGATCTAGTGACAATTTTAATGCACAGCCACATATTTTTCATTCTTGCTTTTGCAGTAACTGTCCTAAAATATCTTTTTTTTCCATATAATAAGAGTCACTGCTTCAGAAAGATCAAAACACTGTGATAAGACAAGCCACACTAAGCAACAGTGACAACAATTAACTAAGTGGGAAATTATTTCCTTCTGAGGATTTCTGTACATTAAACAACAATAAATTAACTTGAACAAATAATTGATAGACAGTTTTTTCATTTGTCAAAGGAGAACAGTACCTTAATAAAGGAATTTGTCTATAGTCACAGAAGAATTCTGTAGTAAAACTACAGACTGAATTCATATTCGATCAGTTTTTGGCTATATGCCCGTTGTTCTTACCCTGCATTTTTTATTACAAGTCTACATTTGTGGCAATTGAATTTAAATAATTCAATCTTTCTAACCCAACTGCATATCTATTTCAGTTTCCATCCAAGGAAACTACTTATGAAATTTACTCTAACACTTTCCCCATCAACTGAAGTCAGCAGTTAACTGGGACTAACACTAGTCTTGTTTTCTAAGAGTGACACCTAGAGTCTCATCTGTAAAATTAAAATACGCTCCTTCATTTGTCCGGTTTTAAAAGGCAGCAAGATTTTGTTCATACTTATTGCTTTGAAATGACAGTTGAATTACTTTTAATATCAATTATTTTGCTATGTTTTTGTGAAGATTTAAAGCAGTATTTGTTGTTAGGTAGCCTGCATATGGCATGTATCACTTACCCCGACACTTTAGCATTAAGTAAAGTCCTTTATTCTGCAGATGCTGTATTTTGCCTTTCATTTGGGAGTGTTTAATTGGTTTGCAAAAGTGATTTTCACTACTATATGAAGGGATGCATCATGCCCAGAGGTACTCTCATTTTATAGATAAGACAACTAAGAATCTGCAAAGTGTCCCAAGCCATATGGAAAATGAGGGCTGAAATACGCAAATCCTAAGCTTTTACACCATAAAATAACTTGATTTCCTTGTCAGATGAATGGAGGTTGAGCGTTGCTGCAGCCTGACCTCAAACCCTGCTGCAGGAGGTCTGCTGGCTGCCCAGACCCAGTGCAGGGCTGAGCCCAGGAACGCAGCGTGGCAGAGAAGGTGTTACTCACCCTTTTCAAAGTTCATCTGTCTCTTCATGCCTTCATGTGTCACCCACTGACTGGAGGTGCAAAATTTCCACAGGAAAATTCTTCGGCAACCCAAATCACCTGAAACCGTTGCCCATAGATCTTCCCAATTAAACGTGGCAGTTTTTCTGTTTGCAGGTGTCACTGTCTCCCTTCCGAGGCAGAGAAGCAGCAATCCCTCCAATTCCCACAGACGCAGGGCTCCCAGATCCCAGATACTGCTTCCTGCCAGCAGCAAGTACTGGACAGTTGTGTCTGATGAAGGCTGGGGAGGCCATGCCCATGGTCAATTTTCTATTCCATACACCAAAGTTTGGACAAAACCCACTAAAACTGAAAGCAAACCTGAATTTCAAAAACAAATGGGTGAGCTGTGTGAAAAAATCCATGAAAAGGGACATTGCATTAATTAAAAAATTAAAAATTAAATTACATGCTCAAAAAAGACCATGACATTGAATTTTCCACTGTACCTCTAATTAACCATTTTGTCTTCAAATGAAAAAAAAAATGTATTTTCATAACAATTCCCTTGTATTAGTTAGACATTTGTCATGTCACTGCAAGCTGATGTTGAATATCGACTCCACAGGATGTGGAGAGTGGTCTGTGATGCATTGAAAGACATTTCGGAAACCACTACCATCTACTTCCATAAACATATCCCAAATAATTTTACAATCTTAGTCAAAGCAATCTATTTATTCTGTTTTCTGAATGTCTGATCTCGTGTAGATCATGTGATATCTAAAGGTCATGCTTGGATCTTAAAACAAAGCTTTTACATTATTTGGGTATTTTTATTAGGGATCAATTATTACCTTAAATTAATAATAAAGATCAGTATATGATTATTTTTCCTATTTACCTGTAGATTGGCTTGTGTATACAGTTCTATATCTGCAACCACAAACCCCAAAAGAAATATAGCTTAGGGGTGGGACTTTCCAAAGTGATCCTCGTTGCTTTGAGCTGTACTCACACAGGGGGCCACAAGCCATGGCTAGCTCATGCCCACTGCACATGGCACGTTGTGTCTGATCCGCAGGGTAGCAGACCCCACGTTCTGCTGGCGCGGCGTGTTCGGGGGCTGCCTGCGGGACAGCAGGCAGGCAGGCAGGATGGGGAGCTCAGCAGGCTGCTGTAACTGCTCCAGAGGCAGAACAGCCAAAGCTGCTGTGCCAGGCTAGCTGCAAAAGCTTATGAAAACTCCTCTTTATGCCACTGCATTACAGAGGGTGTCCTTCCGTGGGACGGAATTACTGCCAGACAGGTTGTATATCCAGCTCTCCGTTCTTTTTCAGGCCCTTTGTGTATTGGTCTGCTCTTAGCACAGGAGAAGCACATTGTCTGTCACCTCCTCATTCTTCATAGGATGGTTTGTACATAGGCCTGAATCCAAGGAAGGAGAATGTCCAGCTCATGGATGGCCTTGTAGATTCCCTTATCTCCGAGCTGTTGAGAAGATAAAGGCATTAGAAAAGAAACTAGCTACAGCCCTTGAACAGTGCAGTGGGGAGTCAGCACCTCCTGTTCTTACCTTGAGAAACATTCTCTTTAACTTTTTGACTGCAGAAGTTAACGTTGTGGATGGAGCACACGGAAGCTGAAGGATGAAAAAACCCAAAGATGCTGATATAAAGACACAGTGATGAGGAAGAGTCCAGCCCACAGTGTGGCAGTGTAGGGCTGCCAGTAAAATGTGTAATCTCAGCATCATTTCAGCATCTCCCAACACCTCAAACATGTTCTTTTACCTGTGTGCTTCCTGCCAAATCGAGTTCCTAACACACAGAATTGGTACTATGAGTACCTCTAAGTTTTCTAATAAACACTTTCTATTTATTTAGGAATCTTCACTTAAGTTGCCATTACACCTTTTTCACGTTGTAGCCTAGCTCTAAGACTCAAGGCCCTTTAACTCTAAACCCTCAGAGCCTCTGAACCTGAGAGAAGGCAAGGCTAAGGACCAAAGACCATTGCAAAGTACAGGGAGCAATTTTGCACACTTCTGCAAGACCTTCAAATATGTTTATAAAGTTAATTTATGTTTTTCTCTGTTTCCCTGCCCATTTCTCCACTGTCTGACTAACTACAGGCTGGAGGGCTTAGTTCTCTCATCACCATTTATCTCTGGCTGCTCAGCACTGGCCATCCAAAGCTGTTCCAGCTGGTGTTTTTTTAGAGCTGCCAGACTAAGCTTTCTGAGCAACATGGCTTGCTGATCCTCATCTACCTGGGTTTTCAAAGGGAGAGAAACATTATTTCAGAGAAAAAAAAATGGAATAATGTAATGTTTTCCAACCTACAGACAAGGGTAACCATGTTTGAAAAGGGAAAAGGTAAAGGTCCTCACCTCAACTCATGGAAGGAAATTACTCCACTGAAATGAATGATTAATTCTTTTGTATCTCATGCACAGTACTTGAAAAGGAGTACAAACATTTTCAGGTTACCTTTTGTGTTTCCCGAAGTCACCTCACATGATGAAAGTGGGAAAAAAAAGTAAATCTTTAAAGGAGAATCTAAATAAAAATAAATGTTTTAAAATATTTTAACCAGGGCACTTCTTTGTGACTTCAGCCTTTTTTTTTTTTTCTTTTTTATGATCTCCATCTTGTATGATGCAGATTTCCATGAAATATAATTTGGTAGCAGAACTGGCCTTAAATGAGTATATTGGCTTTAGTGCTGATACACATTGCAAACTCTTATCTTCCTGCATATACTGCAATTAACTAAATGAGCTAGCCAGCAAGTCTGAGTATTGCAAACAATACTGAAACTCAGCTTGAGGTCTACAAGCTCTGCCTAAAATGACAGAGAAATATTAAAAGTTCTGCAGGGAATATATTGTCCTTCCTCACTCCATTCAAATATGAGAAAACACTTCCACAACGTGCTGCAGATGTAACAACATAAGTCCAATCTCAGGAGCAACTTCACACTGCTCTCAGCAATGCTGACCAGGGCACTCAAGCGAGTAATGAGGTCAGTGGTTCTCCAGGTGGATGCTCCAAGTATCCAAGGAAAAATGTCTGCTCCCTTTACCTTGCAGTCATAGTCTAAATGAAAAAGTCTGACTTTACTGCAGAAAATTAGTTTAGAGGTTTTCAAACTTACGTATTTCTAAAAAAACTGAACTTGAGCCCCCATATCATTGGAAAATATTAATGCCTCCTTGTTTGGACAAAATCAAGAACTGGGAGTGTGAGAATCGTAATGTTGTAGTGTGAAGACTTTGGAAATGGCTGGCAGGCAAATATTATTAGGAGTTTTAGGTAGCACTCATGCCACTAGCTGGCTGAATTACAGCCAGAGTTTGTTAGAGAATATAGGGCAAATATGTATATAAAGGTATCACTGTTTCCCTTTGTTGTACAGACAACTTTATTCTTGAAAGGCAACAAATTAATTATGTAAGTATGTTGCCATGGTGGAAATCCCTTCTGATAAACATCTTATAGCTCAACTAGATAATAACAACTAAAGAGCTTATGTACATGGATGAATGAATAATTTCTTGAGGAATAGTGGAATGAAGAAATCTTGAGATTGATGTTAGCAAGGCATCCATTACTTTCACTCCATTCACAATTTCTATTTTTCTTTCACATGGTTTTGTGTTGCTGCATTTGAATTAATACAAACATTTCAAAAAATGTTAGTTTCCAGAAATGAGGTGTCTCCTAGAAAATCACAACAAGCTACAATTCCTCAAAGAGTTGTTGTTTTTGTACTAGCAGGGAAAGTCTTACCTCTCTTAGCAGCACATTGTAAGACCCAAAAATGTAAGTTGTTATGTTTAGACTTCTTTTGGGTAAAACACTAGCATTAATTATGAAAAAGAATGAAGGGGCTTTGATAAATCTGCAGCATTTTGTCTCCATACAGCCCAGAAACAAATGCATTAGTAAGCTATCCAGCAAGCTACAGTCACTGGATATTCTGAATTCAGTCACAGTTGACAGTCTAAACTCCTCAGTGTGTACTGGCACTTGTATAGAATGTGATTGCTTTTCCAGACAGAATGAAATCTCTGTAAAGCATATTATGCAAACTGAAATTCTATTATGGATTTCTGGAATTATAGCATTATCTAGAATTTTGACAGACACAACTACACACAGCAGTATGATCACAGCAGACTGCTGTGAATAATGGCTGTAAATTGCAACTGTTTAACATGGTATAAAATACAGAACCTGAAAGTTGGTGGAGTTTTCTCCCATTGAGATTTGAATCTTTCTCCACTATGTAAATATTCCAGTTGAGTTCTGACCAATAACTCTGCAAAGAGATCTCTGAAGCTGTTCGTTTTTGCATTGAAAATATTTTTGTGCATGTAGAACCACTGTCCTTCTCTTTCATGCTACTATGCAGTTCAGATTAAAAAAGTTTCGATTAATTAACTTCATGAATTCATTTACTTGCCATCATGCTCTCATTTTTTCAAATCACTATAGTTGTTTGCCTGGATATTCATGGCTATATTTCACCCTAAGTCAGGCTCCACTTTCTGGGACTCCGCAATTTGTGAGGACGGCAGGTATAGGGGAGAAAAAATTATCCACAGGATAGTTAGTTTTAAGACACACTCTGTGTTGCTGTTTGTTTAACCTTAAAAATTAGATGAGAAATTACCAAGAAGATGATGGCATCATCTTAGCACCCTGCCTGGTATGTTAGTAAGTATATTTGCACAGGCAAAAGTGTGCTCTAACTGCTGTCCTCTTGTTACTTAGACAGAGTTGGTAAAAGTGCCTCTTCTCTGGGGTACCTGGAGACATTTTGCAGTGGTCAGCATCACTCTTGACAACCTGCTCTGCCTGTGAGCACAGCTGATACATGGGAAGTGCTCCCACGTGCTTCATAATTGTGGTCCCTGCTTACTCATGAGACACCACCAGCTCTTTCAAAATTCAGTACGGAGGAGCAGAGATGACATGTGTGTAAAGATTACATACATGGAGAGGGTTTGCAGTTGAAGATGGAAAGCATTCCCACTGTTACATTACAGAAACCTGAGGAGCCACATTTCTCCCAGTGATCACCCTGTCACTTTGCAGCTTTGGTTATGAGAGGGCAGCACAAGGTGACATCATCAGTAGGGAGGTGGCTTGTCTCCATGGGATCTCCACCACCTTGTAAACTCCCCACAAGATCACTCGGGGAGAGAATGAATGGTGTTAAACTTCCCTGGGCCCAGTGGGGAAGCCCTCATAAAGTTGGGTCTCCTTTAACATGGGACACACCATGACTCTGAATCACCCTCTCCCTCTCCATCTGCTGAAAAACTGATATGTAGCCCTTCCCTAACTTTTTAGATAGACAAAGTTAGCTTAGCTCTCAGGAATATACTCACACAGGCATCCATGTTTGCTTGCAGGACCTGGAAGGCACTAATAAAGTACAACTTGTCACTTCCTACCTCAAGACGACTGAAGACATTTTTCACATAGAAGGAAAGGAGCTGATGTCGAACACTGCAGTTTGTCTGAAAACAAATCAAGTAATAATTTGACAAATGAAAATCTCATAAGTCAACTTTGGCCTAAAACTTCATCATCATAAAAAACATGCTTATTTAGAAAGTGTGCAATCAATTAAACCATTTTTATGAACTTTAGTATCCCACTGACCTTCTTCCTTTTGTTTTACACAGCTCAGTGTAACTCTGTGCTTTCTGAAGGAAAAACAGGAGGGTACAGTGCTGGCAGGCACAGGAGTATTGGCTAAACATGAGCAGAAGTGACGCCAACAAATGTACACACAAAGACTAAATGGCAGATAAATTGGGGAGTTAAGTCAGACCATTCTGTCATTGTGGGTGTCATTTTTCCATTCCTCCACATCAGTGCCCTGTGGCATTTGATATGCTCTAGGGTATCCGGCCCATCCCTATTTGTTGCTCCAGAAAAGACCAGTCATCCTGTCACCTCTGTGTCATATCTGCCTGACCTGTGGGTTCTCTTGGACACCTAAAGGTATTTCAAACAACTTTATGACTATTTTTAGGCAATGGAATGAAGTATCAGGTGTGAGATTCCCATCAGGAGGGTAATGCAGCTGCAAATTATGCCACTCAAATATGTATGTCTGTGTGTGGGTCTCACGGCCAAGTCAGGAGCCTTCACTCCCAAGATAATTGGTGAAATCCAAGAGACATCAAAGGCCAATAGGTCTATACTTTAGGTATATACTGTACTTTATCTTAAGGATAAACCAACTCAATTGGCCCTACTGACTAAATCTCTGCATGAAGAAAACTAAAATATCTCACACACTTGCAGTCACAATTAGACACCTCTAGGTTTATTTCTCATTCCCATGCTGAATTGCTCTGGGAGCTCTGATGTCCCTCTTCCAGGGCACCTGCAGAGGTCTAAGCTCAAAGCAGCTCCTTGGGAGTACCAACTCTCTGCAGCATCCTCGGGCTATCCATGGTACTGTACACCCTCCACAGAAGGTGCCTCAGCTGTGGGACAGTGGCAGTGGCTCTGGCCCTCCTGTGAGGGCTGGTGCCTGAAGGCATTGCTGGGAGGCTCACATGCAGCCAGGGCTCACAGGAGGAGTGAGTGCTACCACAACCACACTCCTCCCTGACCGACAAGCACCCTCACCCCAACTTCTCTGACACAGCATGACTTCAGTTGACTAGAAAGAAGTGCCTCCAGGGAGGCTTTCTGAATCCACCTATTTCCCCCCACAACATGATCAACTGTCCCTTCATATCCCAGGGAAATACCCCTTTCTATGCAACAGAAATAACACTCTTCCTCTAAGCAGAAGACTTTATTAAGCATGTGGCTTTCATAAATGCCTTTTCTGATTAAACACAAGTGATTTTTACATCAGCTGTCATTGCTTTTGATTATATATTCCTGTTTCTATTGACCAAAGGAAAAGAAAGTAAGAAAATGGAAAACCAGTAGTATAAATCTTACCATAAACATCATTTTTGTAGTCTTTTTAAGCAGTCTTGTGGTCTTGACGAGATCCTTCTGTAAAATATAATGTGCTAGTATTAATTAACCCAAGCAGAGGAAGGGAGACAATATCAAGTCTGGTTTGTACAAAACTTTGTAAAAATAATATTAATCTTCTTCCTCTTCTTCAGATGTAGGATGAGGACTCAGTAAATCTGTATTCCAATCTTAGCCTAGCTACAATTTTTTTCATGGCAAGCTCATCCAGCCTCTCTATGCATCTTTTATGCATCATTTTTTCCCACCTAGCTGCATTACCCTGTCTCTAAGGACCGTAGAGAGCATTCATCTCATTAAAGTTTCCAGAAGCTCAATAATTTAACTAATAAAGAAGCATTTATAAATAAAATAAACTTTTTCAACTAGTGGGATCAACTTACAGGAACAGATGATTTTAAACTAGTTGCCTTGATATACAGGTTCTCTGTCACCTGGGAGAGGAGTCCTTTTCGGCAGGTATGTTTTCCTGTAGGTGACTTTTTGCCTTCCAGGGCAAAAAGACAAAGCAGAAATAAAAAATGCCCAGATCTGAAAATAGAACATACTTTCATCTTCACTCCCAAATCTTCGAGCCTCTACAGTCACAGCAGCATATGTGATGCAGCCAGACTGGTTAGATGACAGAGGTTAACCTAATTTTGTTAACCCTCAAAGTAGCTTCTTCCCCGAGATGCTCACGTAGATAACCTATTGCTCATGTGGTGGCTGTTTGGTATTTTTGCTGTGCTTTTTTATACATCTTGCTCCACTTTCAACAAATTTGACCACAATCATCTGTGACGTTTTTCTAAACGATATCTCCATATTTACTGGCAACAGGGTCAAGGTTTCCAAGAAAGAAGAACTTCCCTATCATGTGAGAAGTCTTCTTTCATTTAAGTGGTGGTCAAGTGAGGAAAAGGTAGTTGGGCGTTAATTTAGTTTCATAAAATAGTATGCTAAACACATAATTGGGTTTTTTTTTTATTTTTCCACAAAACCTTAAGGCAGCACTTTTCTAAAAGGTAATGTCTCAGAGAGGAAAAAAAATCTTTCCTAATTTACCCTGAAAAATTAGAAAAATCTGTTATCTATGAGGAAGCTGGACTGTACAGCATTTAAAACTTCCTTGTTCCGTTTTTTAAAAGAGTATTTTTTCCAGTGTGTAGCATCTAATAGTAAAGGTGTTTCCTGCCTATTTTAAATTCTGTAGTCTTTTTCCAGGGTACTTTGGCCCAGTAGGAGCAGTAGGTTTTTTAGTGTGAAAGGGAGGACTCCGGGGAGCACTCTGTGGAAGGACCAGGGCATCCTTGGCTATCAAGTCACTTTAAAAGCCCACTGAGAGCCACAGGCACTGGGAAATAATGTGCAGGACCCCAGTATACCCATCACAGAGGTGGCAACAGTAAAACCATAGAATCAGATGATCACTCTTCTACAAAGGTGGTGGAACAAAGACTGGGCAATCTGTGTCTCTGGCCTGTTTCCAAGACAGCCAAAAGCTGCATGTTTCTCAGGTACCACTCCAGACATGCGAGAGCATCACTGCAAGGATAGACTTGGGAATCATGAAGCAGCACCGACAGTGTGAGCCTGTTAAGCCAGGGATGGTTTTAACTGAAATGTCAATACCCTGGAACTGGCTGAAGCATGTGCGAGAATACGAAGAAAGCATGTTTTGGAAAAGCAAAATATTGCCTTGATACCATTTTTTTTTGGAAGTAAAAGCAAACCCTTGAAATATTTTTTACTCCTTTAATGTTTCAAAAGAAACACAGAAGACTTTAAACAGATCAGAGAAAGTGGTTTAAACTGCAATGACTCAAAGTGACAATGATCTGTCAGATCCAATGGCAGAGCTGTTCATTCCTCTACGGTGCCACCAGTGTGCCTGTGCCTGGACATGTGTCAGCTCTGGGAGGAAGAAAGGTGAGACAAGCTGGGTAATGAACTTGCTCCAGCCTTGATCCCACTGAGCATTACACAGACAAGCACACATGCAGCCTCCAGGCCAAACTTGGTTCACATCCAGCTGCAAGGACCCCACCTGTAACAGCTCTGGGAAATGCATTTTTCCACAGACCCGTCTACACATCACATGCACCAGCACTGAAATGCTGATGGGGCCTGGGGACAAAAAGAACCATCAAGAGGAGGCTATCTTAGGCTTTTGGGAAGTGGAGATGATGATGACGATGACCTGAAGCCTTATGTGCATTTTAGTGCTCATTTGCACTGTGGCCTGTATTTAAACACTCTAAATGCTGGTCAGGCTTGCCAGATGAGGTATACTGAACCTCAGCACACATGGTGTGTGGACAGTAGATTAACCTCTTACTGCTAGTTTATTCCTAGAAGAGGATCTTGGTTGAAACCAATGCAGTCAGAATGCAAAACTACTTTGGGTTCGCAAAGGTGTGGTACTCCTTGATCAACAGTTTTCCTCTAAATGGAATAAATGGGTCATGTAGCCAGTCTGTAATGGCTTTTCATATGAAAATCAACAATGTTCAACATCTCTGAAGTTTCTAATGTTGCTGGAAAACCCTTGAGCCCACAGGTTTCATTTTGTCTCTTCTGTGAACTCATATCACTGTGCTCACAGAGCTGTAGCAGTGACACTCTTTCATTGGGTTCTAGACACCTCTGGACATGAATCAGTGAATGTCTGACTGAACTGGCAAACTTTTTAACTGGCTGGTGTAAAAGGATGCAGATGGATTGAAGTGCAAGGTAGCCATATTTTAAAAAATAAACAAAAATAAAATAGGGCTTTTCTATCACTCCTTTCACAAAAGTATGGAGGCTACCATTTAATAACCAATCCTATAAAGTCAATTACACTTCTACAATTTTTGATATGATGATTTAATTTCTAGTCAAAATATAGCCAATATTCTTCAAATTTTTCATGTGTTACTTGTTCAGAACATAAATGGTCTTTGCTTTCTGGTTCTTGTGTAGCATTTTGTACACTGTATTTCAGTGCCACTTGGGCACTCAGACGTAACTATGGTATAAATAATATAGAATACCAAAGAACCAACACTACTCAGTATTTTGAAGTTATAAGAATCAGAAGAAAGAATAAATTCAGGGACCAGACCTTTTAGCAATGAAGACAGAAAATACATGCAAAGCTTTGTATGGGCAGTGGAACTGATGTATCCAGAGATAGTCTGAGGACAAGAGCAAAGCACACCGCAAAGCAGGTTGGCTTCCATGCGTAGACTGGAAACCAAAGAAGTTCAAGGAGCCTGCCCCAGAGGAAATGGGCTCTCTCTAATGGAAAATTTTAGATGTACATTATCAGCAAATAGTCCAGGAACAATGCAATTTTGATAACACAAGTAAAGTTCATGTGTTACATCTATACAAAATGTGTAAAGACCATGAGAATGAACAAGAAAGAAAATAACTGAGAAAAAAAGTGTAAGAAAAATCACCAGAGCGGTCATCTTATTAGATAAGAAAATCTTGCCTGATTTGCCTTGGGTAGGGACTAAGTTTCAAAGAAGACTGTGTATGATTTATGCTCCATGTGAGTGCATGAGAACAACAGCCTGAGGAAGATCCTTTCTTCCCTGCCTTATTATGAGCCACGGAATTGTCTTGATCTACAGGAGCCATTATTAACATTCAACTCTCTTGATCTATGGAGAACAAACACATATGCCTACCACTGCTGCAAAGTTCTCTTAGTCCATTTAAGGGAACAATCATATGTACTGGTTGTTTTGCAGCTTAAAATGTTTTTGATCTCCATCCACAAAAAGCCTTGTCTAGTTTCTTACTTATGAATCTTCTCACTTTTCACAATTTCTGTTTATTTCATTTCCTGTTAGTATAACTAGAATTAAATGTCGTGTACTTCCTATGAACATTACATTACTCATATTTGCTTAACTGCTGCTAATGTTACCCCTTCCTTTAAGATTATTCTATTTCTTTTGTTTCCTTACCTTGTTTTATTCACTTTGGTCCTCTGAAAAATGTCTACATGGAGAGGTACAGTACTTGTCCTCAGAAACATGATTTGATAAATAGCAAAGAAGTTTAGAGAGATTTTACAAAAACTGAGGGTGACAGCACTACTGTTAGGACATAAAAAATTTGAGATACCTTAGTACCTCCCTTGGAGAGAGAGAGGTTTGGAGAAAAGAAGCTCCTAGCATTCAAAACTGAGTTTGCAATTTTCTAAAAATTGTTGTAATGAACACATAGGTAAGCCCTAAATACGGACCAGTGTTTAAACTCTGTTTCTTGTGACCTGTAAGTATAATAGGAATCCCTGGAGCTGCTATAGATTTTGTACAAATACAGAACTATTATGAGCCAATTTTTCAGATAAGGGTACCTAAATTACCCATGGAAACTCAGTGCATAGACACCCAGCTACAACCAGTAGCCTCAGTAGTCATAAATGTCAGGGAAACAACAGAATAGCACAAACAGATAATGCTAGCAGCTCCAGCTTATATATTATACACACACTGCTTTGGTTAGGAAAAATAAACCCATATAAATGAAATAAGGACAGTTCAAAGTAAACTAAAAACACTGGATGTCCAGGACTGGGTGTCAGTCTGGTGCCTCTCCCATCCTTACATACAGAATCCCTACATTTACTAACCTGCATTTCATGGTGCCTGCCTGGGTGCCCCTCAACTGCCTTCACTGAAGAACAGCAAAGATTTAAGTTGGAAGTGACCTCTGGAAGTCATGTTGTCCAACACTCCTGTTCAAGGGCCACCTACAGCTGCTTGCCTGAGACTGTGTCTAGTCACCTTTTGAATATCTCTGAAGATGAGACTTTATAACCTCTTTGGTCAACCTGTGTAAATTTTTGGTCACAGTAAAAACTGTCTTATATTCAGGTGGAATTTCAGGGATTTTTATTTGTGGCTATTGCCTCTTGCCCTGTCACTGGGCACTGCTGAGAGGAGCCTGGCTCTCTTCTTTGCTTCCTCTTCTCAGGCATTTGCACACATTGGTGAGATCTCCTTGACTTTTCCCTAACCTGAACTGTCCCAATTCTCACTGCCTCTCCACAGATGAAAGATGCTCCAGTCCCTTAATTATCTCTGTGGTACTTCCCCAACAGGTCCACAAATCCAATTCCCTCAGAAGTTTTTCACTCTATCCCTTACACAAACCTCATAAAAATTTTAAAGTACTAAGTAAAGCAGAAATAAGACTCAAACCCAGATGAAGAAGACTAACTAAACCAAACTAACTCAAAATAAAACAAAAAAAAACCCAAACAGAACTACATTTTCCCACTACATTTGCACCCCTTAGCCCTTTATGTGTAACAACCTTTGAGGAAACTTCAAATGTGAATTGCTATAAAACATGCTGTAAATCCTCTGTCATCCTCAAGACTGGTTCAAGTGGTGGGTTTCTCTGTGCTACTGGCCTGCTTTGGTGTTTCAGTTTGGTGACAGATGGTTGACAATTGTATGTAAGCTAGTTTTATTTCAGAAATCTGGTTGGAAGGTTCAGTACATTCAGTCCATTCAGAGATAGATTACAGAGTGTACTCAGCATCTATTTTGAAACCACGAGGGTACTAGAACTAAAATTTTGCATTAGTGCACAGAAATAGACAACAAACAAACCATTTTCTAAGCAGTAGCAGTTTTTATGGCAAACTATTAACTGCTTGAAAAGAATACTCAGTGCTATCTGAGTGACTCAAGATAAGTCTCAAATGTCCAGTTATGTAGTTAAAAATTATTAATCAGTTCCTAGCTGCACAAGGAGCTGAATTTGACATAAAACCTTAGTGTATATAGCCTTTACTAGTCACATTCGTGTAGTCTTGCATTTGAGAATAGAGATTAGGAAAGAAACAGATTTGAAAAAATGTTTGAGCATGTTCACATCATTCTCATCAACCAGTTGAGTGATCTCACTTAGCAACAGTGATTCAGTCCCCAAACTCTTTCGAAAACATTTGTTTGCCACCACCAAACTCACAATAGGAAACCCCTGTGCAGCAGTATTTCTGCAGTGTATCGATGTGCTTAGCAATAACAGCTCAGCCTGCCCACGTGGGCAGGCGGCTATTCCAAACTTCTTGTCTTCTCTTGTGACATACAGGAGTGTTCAAAAGTCTGCCCTGTTTTCTCTTGAAATGTCATCATGGCTTTATAAAAAGGTTGTACTAAAACTACAAAAGGAAAAAGCCAGTCTCATGGAAACCTGGGTCTGATTCTGGGGCAGGAGGATGTCCACAGCTGCTAGGCTGGTAGAAGCGTGTCAGTTTGCGTGGCACAACTCTTATCCTGGAAATTTGTCTTCCTTCTAAATTTGTGCACCATTTTCATGGTTTTCTCTCTTCCCATGATCTTTTCAAACTTTCATTCTTGCTTCTTTTTTCAAAATTTTTAAAGGTGCTTTTTCCCCTCTCCTCTCTTAACCCAGAACAGCTCTCTGAGTAACACCACCTGGGAGCTGGGATGAAAGACTGGCATTGAATCTCTCAGCTGATATGTCCATGCTAATGACAGGCAGTAAATTGAACCACAATAAGAATTCTTTTTTTTTTTTTTTTTTTGGTTGGCAAGGATAGTCTTTCATCAAAAAAAAAATCACAAAATCAAACAAACAAACCAAAACAAAATCAAACAAAAAACTGTGTAGGAAATACCTGCTTCCAGTTGATTTCCTTACTTTCACTAAAGAACTGAAGTTATCCATTTGTTTTGGAGCTGAGATTTCTCTGTTTACTGAAAGCTGAATCTTAGCTTTAGCCTGACAATTTTGAACAAGAAAACCTCCTGCCCTGGCAAATGTGAAAACTTGCCAAGTCATCTCTCAGGTCAACTCTCTCACAAGTGAGATTTGTCCCAAAATCCTGGCCAGTGCTGGACTCTGTTGGACTCTATCATAGGATATTTGCCACCTTGACTCTACAGCGAAGGACCAGAGAACAAAAGTGAGAGAAGCAACAGTGCAGCAGGGAACAAAATGATTTCCCAGACTGGTTTTCCATTTGGAAGTGCTGTTCTCTCTGCAGTTAACTTAACTTACTGGCAATAAATGTGCTTCCCTCTGTTTTCTTTCCCTCAGAAGCATCTTAGGTCCCTTCAGTGAGAGGTTGCTGCCAGGGAACCATCTCCCCAGCTTCCATTCAACAGCACCTTCATGGCTCCAGACCTTCCACTTCCCACTCTGTATCTTCCTTCTTTGTGAGGTGGTGCTTTCAAGGACCTCATCAGTAGAGGTATTTGTGGGGGAAATTTTACTTATTTAATTATCAGATATGGTCACGTCTGGCACTTGTTTGATAGAAAAGATACAGGAGACAAATAATTATTTACTTATGAGAGGTTGCAAAGCATGTAACCTCCTATGGCACAGGCCGCTAGAGAATTACTTGCTGGTGCTATAAAATCTGAGTTTCTTGTTGGCAGGATTTAGAAAACAGAGATAGCATTGTAAAGAGTCCTAGCAGTTATAGAAAAATAAGATATCACAAAATATAACTAGAAAGAAAGAGAGACGCCACAGATATCAAAATATGCATTGAGATTTTCACTTTAGATGAGGAAACTTTTGATCATTTTCCCAATTAAAACAACAGAAAAACTGTATTTTAGAAACTTAGGAAATTTGTTTTAGAAACTCAAGGAAAAAGTAGAATACCAGTTATATCTAACTTCAGATAACGATAACTTGCTCGTTTGGAATTTCACTCTTTAGCCTATTTTCAGGGTCTACTTTTTACTTAGTATGTAGCACAATACATAAACAAATGTCGGTACTTTAAATTACAGAAATGTTTTAACAGATACTTTCTTTAAGAGCTTCTTGAACAAAACAGAAACATTTCATCTCTTAATATTTGTACATTTAGTAGAGCTTTCAGAGAATCTTTGTGTGCAAAATTACAGTTAGACACCTGAGCATTGACTTTGCAAACTCCTATACATCCAATTAAAATTGTAACTGTAACAGAAGTTTAAATCATCAAATATGCTGGTAGGAGTGAAGCAAAACTAATTAGTAAGTTCTTGGTGTTGTCCATATGAAAATAGCTACTTTTAATTTTCTAAAATATTGTTTCTGGAGAACAACGAATGGACACCTTTTTTGTTTTTTTTTTTTTTTTACAATTTAATATCAGTGCTGGGCTTACCAAATTTTGAGTTTCCAGGAGAAAATCATTCTTATGTAGAAAAGCAGAAGAACATTTTTAAAATCCAATTAAAAAGACATTTCAAATTTAATTAGATCTTCAGAGCTACCATTTACTACAAGAAAAAAAAAAAACCTTTGCCATAATTTTTCTGATTATTTGTATTACTTGGACCACCAGAAAGAGGTCAACTCTATAGCTCACTGTGTGGGCTGCAAAAATCACATGGCAGCCTTGATTTTAATTACTTCTTTCCCCGTCTCTAAAAATTTTCATCACCTGTACCCATTTGTTAAGAAGCTTTTATCAGTTCCAAACACACTCTTCATGGGTTGTAAAAGGTTTCCTCACATTTCCAGGTTTAGGTTAGATTATTTGAAAGCAAATTTTTACACATGAGAATTCTTTTTCTTGAGAAAGGTATTTTTGTACCAGATCTCCTTTCGTTCAGCTCAGCAGCTCCATAAAAATCACATTTGTTGCCTTGATCTTCAGCCAACATGATTCAAAACTCTCAGGCAAGCCCTGCAAAGTATTCCAGGTCTGAAATGTTTGCCCAAACCTCTAAATATATGAAAGTTTATTTTTACTAATCAGTCACTTTGGAAAAGCAAACATTTTATTTATGCTCCTGTAACCACACAGCAAGGAACAGGAGACATTTTATCAATTTCTTATCTCCGTTCTGATAATGAAGTTATGGTATAAGCCTAACCCTATGGTATAAGGCAAAACATCATACAGCAGATCTAAGAAATTCTCTGGTTTACTCTTCACCAGTATAGAAAAAATCAGTTTCTCCTGTTTTCCTATTTTCAGAGAAACCTCACATATTCACTTCCTCTAAAAAACATTCTCCGTTATTTATTCATTTCCAGCATCACTGGATTACCAACAGACAGTGAAGTCTGTAACTGCAAGTACCACTGGAAAACAGTTAAGAAATGAAAATTGAAATCTAATGCAGTTACATTCTTACTGCCAAAAGGTTTTCAAAGTAAAATGGCACAGAAAAAGGTGCTTGATTCTGGTTCTTTCATTTGCCCTAAGCTTGACCCATGAGCAACATCACACCCTGAAGCCCATGCATGGAATTTGTAAGGCCCAGCCACAGACTGCCCGAGGCCGGAGGTCTGAGCCTGTGCCCCTCCCGGGGGCTGGTGCAGGGAGCTGGCTCTCATCTGCCACCCTTGCTGCTGGCACGGCTAGAGACAGGCTCTGCAAGTGCTTGTGGGCAGCACCCCAGCTTTTGCTAGCTGGTTTTCTGGCACCAAAGCGAGGGCAGATGACTCATAAGAGGCTACTACCAAAATGAGGAGAATATGTGGTGTTTCAGCAATTTGCCAGATCAGAGTCTTGGTCACTGATTTGTTTTGAGTTCCCAGTCGTTGCCCAGAAATCCATGTCATGTAAGACGTGAATCATTGGCAAATATTAAAATGAGAGCATAACGACAACACTGAGCAGCTCCCTGTTTTGGAGGCTTCAAGCTCACATGTCAACTCAAACCAGATATCTCATGTGCAAGTAACTGTCTTGCATTTTCTGAGCCACACGTGGTCCCTTCAAGCCAAGATGCTTTCCTAAACTTAATCAAATCTCTATTACCTACAGGAGAAATGAACACAGTGTTGATGTTCACATTAATGACTACAAAATAATCCTATTTTTTGCCAAATGCTGTCCTTGACAATCAAGCATTCTCTATTTTTGAGCTACCAAAGTAAAAATAAACCTCAGAGTTAATAATCCCTAAATCTGGTAATATCTACCTATCTCAGTGACACAATGTATTTATTTGGTGACAAAATATTAAAAAGAGAGAATATGAAATTTCTTCCCCTGCTTCAGGAATCACATTATAAAGGATAATTACTAAAGGAGAAAAGCTGGTCAAACCAGAAACTACAGACATGCTTGGTAAGAAGTATTAACCCAAGACAAGGCCTGGATATTTTTGGACTAACAATAAACACAAGGTCACTGAAAAGACAAGAAGCATCTAAACTTTATTTTGGAACCCTTGCTTCCCAAATCAGTGTCAATACACTAGATTTTCTTGGACAAGCATTTAATAAAAACAGTCCAATTCATCGCTTCCATGTTATCATTTGTGTTGAAATCTTTATTTTTTGGGTGTTTGGGTTTTTTTGTTTTTTTTTTTTTTGGTTAATATAATTAACCTGATAATACACAAACTACAAGCCTAATCTTACATGTTTTGAAATCAATAGGAGTTTTCTTTCTACCTTCAGTGGAGCAGGACCAGATACAGGATGACTCCATTGGGGAGCTGTTACATTACAAGGCCTAATCAGAAAGTCAATCTTCATGATCGCTTTTGGACTTTACCACAGATGCATGATTGCCCCATTCTTTTCACATCTTAAGGAGCATCATCACTATTCTTTAAATGTGCAGTAGGAGCCAGAAATCTTTCTTTTGGAAAAAAAAATGTAGAACAAAATGAACTTTAAATTGATGCAATTTTGCAGTTTTCTGGAAGACAATCCCACTTTGCATACAGTCATTTGAAACTAGGTCTACAATTTCCATTGGGAAGGCCTTACTGGCTCTTGAAGAAACAATCATACAACAGTTTCAAGTAAGCTAGTTAAAGACATATTTATCAGTCTGTTTTGTTTTTTTTTTTATATTTTTACCCATGCTGCCCTGAGCTGAAGAGAAAATATTTTTCATTTAGAAGGTCAGCCCTTTTTTCTTTTTCTAATTCAAACTTGGATTAAAAAAAATGGCCAGATCCTGGAAATATTAAATGCTGTGCTTTCATCCTTCATACTGAAAAAATATTTACATTTTGGTCCAATGAATTAGTTTGCTGAGGATAAATGGTTCTTCTCAATATAATTTTTATTTTAACTTCTCCTTAGGGAAGGAAAAATGTAGGAATATTTTCTTTCCAAACCATTCCTCATTGAATTCCAAATTAAATTATAGAAATTGACATATGTGAATTTGGCCAGGGATTTGTAATTTAAAGATTAACAGAGAGAGTGATTTCCTAGACTTGAGAAGAAATCTTTTCACTTACATTGCTGTTTAGCACTTTTGTTAGTGGTGAAGTTCATACTGTTAATCTGATAATGCCTACAGCTTCATATTAGCCATGAAAAAGGTGTCACAAATAGAAAATGGATACATGCTGTGAATCAAACAGCCAACAGCCTTAGCATAGTCTGTATTTTGTAGTTTACCTCCCCCAAATTAGGCTTTCTGCCAAAGGCACAGAATCCTGCTCTGGCTCTCCCAGGAGGTTACATTGCTTTCCATCCTAAATATGCTATTTTATGTGACATATTTTTGGGTAGTAGCCTGCCAAAAATATTCTGGGTCCCACAGAACTGCACTGTAGGTTTTCCCTTCTTTCCATGATCATTACCATGTTCCTGGCAGTATCATACACAAGCCTGAGATTGACTCTAATATTTCTACCTATCTTGCTTCACATTAGCAGGCTGGTTCTGCTCCCAGTTACATGGACTTTACAAATACCCTTACTGATGATGACTGTGTCTGAAAAGTTAGTCAGGCATTTACTGCTGTTCAAGGCAGTCCATCCTTCTTCAGAGCGCCTTATTGTTTAGCTAACTGTGCTTTAAAGCACAAGCTGACATAATCCCATGCCACTTATTTATGAACAGGATAGCTTCAACATTTTGCATTGCCTAGAATATACTTCCAACAGCAAACTGGAAATATCAACGCTCTATTATTCTAGGTCACTTGGAGAGTGTATTCATACACTGAATATGTAAATCTCCTGAGTAACACTCCAGACAATGTATTTAAGACATGTTTCTTACACTGTCACCAGTACTTACTCAGCAGGATGTGGAAACTTCTGTTCATGCTCTGGGTTCCTCTCTCTGCACAATGTGACATTTGAGAGGCAGTTTTATAAATGCATTATAATTATCTGTGTAGGGAAAAGAAGCACCTGTTCTGGTCACCTAATGTAGGGGAAGGGGAGGAAGAGTCAACGAAACACAAATTTGGCAGTAGTGTGGTCTGTGAATTCTTGCTCAGGAAGAGGTCCTGCAGCCCCTACAGTGGAGGCATCCTCAGTGAAGGATATGGAACATGTGCTTTCCCTAAGGTTTCTGGTCGAGGACCTCTGGGAATTATAAACAGTCCACAACTTGGAGGCAGAAAATGGAAAGAAAAATAGGGCAACAGAAATCAGAATTGTGTGAATAATGGAGTTTCTCTTTGGTGACCCAACCGAAAAATTAAAACAAAATAATTCATTGTGGGTAGGGCCAAAGCACTTGTCCCACTCAAAATGAAACAGCTCATTTTGCTTTCAAATCTCTTTTCAGCCTTTGAAAGAAATGTACATAAAACCAAAACACAAATTATTTAGAAAATGTCAGAATGAAACATTTCAGCAAGATTTTCCCTTTTTGATGTGGAACTATTAACTGAATAAAATCCATCTTGCCTAACTGAAACTACATTTTTATTTTCTTTTGGTCAGTAATTGTTTGTCCCAGATATTTCCTCCTGTTGTAAGGGAAACCTACTCCAACTTCTACTTCATCTGTTCGAAACTGACCATCACCACCATCCTTCATACATCCACAAGTCATACATCCCCTGCAAGAAAACCTGAGAAGGAAATTCTGCAAAGTTTGCTGTGTGGCATTTCCAGGGCTCCAGCTCATGAGGCTTCTGTGGTAG
Organism: Lanius collurio; assembly: GCA_020086605.1. NCBI lineage: Eukaryota > Metazoa > Chordata > Aves > Passeriformes > Laniidae > Lanius > Lanius collurio. Next base: position 22,593,240 of record JACBWW010000005.1, on the reverse strand, counting down.
AGTCTTCCAGCTAGCAGCTTTTAGGGTTGGAGAAGTTAATAATTAGTTGACTTAATTTTTACATTTTTGTGGATAAAGGCGTTTTAATCCGGATTCAGCCTCAGTGTGGAAAACTTGAGAGTCTGATTTGACATTTCTGGGTAGGACAACTCAACAAGTTGAACATGATGTAGAAGAGATGTAAAGGAAGTAGAAGAAGGAAATAAGTTATTTATCCATTTGTGAAGAGATTATATCAATAAGGAACAGCATATATGTGGCTTATGGTCTCTATTTATAATTAAGGAACAGAACAGGTACTTTCACGGCAAAGTCATGTTATCTTGCCCAAAGTCACAATCTTTATAGACCTCTAATGTAAACCAGAGAAATCACACCTGTCTAATTTCTCTTACCCTCCACTGACTGTAAAGGGAGACAGATGTAGTTCAGGGAAAGACTGTGTATATCAAAGGTCAGTGAAGTGAACTGCTCATTTGGTGTTTAAACTCCCTCCCTTTGCTGTTACCTCTCACAACTTTGAATGATAAGAGAAAGGATGTTGGCCAACATTATTCCTTAGCCCACAAGAAAGGAAACATATATCAAACTGAATATATAACAAAGGTTAAATCCCTGAAACTGTCATGTAGTACCACATCATGGCTGCCTGTCATTAATGGGTCACTTCTGACTTGAGAGTGAACAGGCATGTAAGTCATATGTTGTGATATGCAAATGAAAGATTGGAGAAAAGTAAACCATGTTGAATACATCTAATTTGACAGGCAACAGCATCCGTCACCCAAATGGATCATATGCCAGTCTAATATGTGATTTCCCACAAGTGTTATGATTTCAGTTCACATAAACCATGTTCAAAATAGGTATGGATGGATGCTTTTAAATGCATCTTTAAATTGCTCTAGTTCAGGAGCAACATTTTTTAAATGTGGATAGGATATTTGGTGCATGAATGAATAAATGGTAAGGCCTTTCTCAAGAAGACTTTAGCAGTTGCTGAAATCTGCTATTACATATTTCCTCTGGATTTCTGGTTATTTGGATGCTTTTCACCCCTTTAGCCTTGGTCGAGTCACCAATTTCTCTGTCTACACCAGAGCAACTCTTCTGTCTCTGCCCAGGAGACACTGCTGAAGGACATGATGTGATAAAGACAGATCAAACTGTGTTTCAGTGACTTGGGGTTTTTTTTCTGTCTTGGAGTTTGTGTTGAGAATAGGCACTAAATATTCTCTGCTGAAGGACTCTCAGATCCCTGATGCTGCAGAATGCCATTTGTGCTCAGTGTGCTATGGATGGGTAGTGGGAATGCAGAGCTCTGAGTTTTCATTAGCAGCTGCTGCCTGTTTGTCTCCACATCATCTGACCCATGGGGACAGTTTGGGACTTTTCACCAGTAGCTGTTCAAGGGGACATTTTGTCTCTGAGAGTACCAAGGCAGAACCAGTGAACCAAACCAAGGACTTCAAGGAGTGATGCTATTTTTCCCACCATCCCCTACAAAAAAAGCTGACTGATATGCTTCCCACTAAGCCCTGGCACTAAGAAGTCGAATTTGCAGGCTTATGGTGAAGAAGCACAGCCCCAGATAGAGCTTGCACCCTTTCTGGATACAAGAATACAGCCACTAGTTCAGCAGCACCACAGGGGCAACGTGTATCATCTCCCTTGTGTTTGAAGAAAAAGACAATAGCTCTGCAAATGGCTATGTTTGAGGACCAAAATATTTATTATAATAAATTAAAGTGCAAGCATTTATAAAACATTCCATCTGCATATAAATATCTCACAGCAGTGTGAATTTCTAGTAAAGCTTCATAAATACATTTCTTTGGATATTTTTCAATTAATCTATATAAATAAAAGTATTGTATAATTATTACCTTAAAATAAGTTACCATTAAATACAAATGACAAAAATTATTTCTGAACCAGTCTGAAATACCAACTTTTCAGGCAGAGGTCAGAAGGGGGCAACATTTGCAAGAGAGATTTCCAACAAGGAGGCTCAAAACATCGTGGGTACGTATCACTGCCTTGATCAAAGATGATCCATAGGTGACAAATTTCAGTATATAAAAGATAGAAGTGGCTGCCTCATTCCTATGGAAATGAGGAGGACTGAGCAGTGCTTTTGTAAATAACTGATGCCCCGTGTTGCAACAGAGAGGCAGTGTCCTGGAGTTTTCATTTCCAAAGAAGGCAGCAATATGCATCCTGTCTCTGCCACTTAGTTTGCTAGTTTTGACACAAGGGAAAAATATACTGCCTCAGGGGAGAATGGATATAGTTGCAGCTAATCAATTTGAGTTATTGCAAGAGATCTGCAGAGACATCTCTTCAAGCCTGATCCAGAATTTTTTCAGTTTTTCTTCTTGTTCCCTCCCTTTTTTGGGACATCAGTACAGGCATCTTCCATGTAGTCAAACAGTAAATCCAGCTCTCCAACGGCTTTAGTCTTTCCATTTTCTCCCAACTAGAAAAGAGTAGAATGCAAATTTTAGCAACTAGTTGTTTTTCAGAAAATTGAAATTAGGATTTCACTTAGGTCACAGAAACTGAATCAAGAATTTACTTGCCTAATTCTCTCACATAGTTCTGTTAGAGTCATTATATCTTATATAAGACCGTTCATTCAAATCTAGACTAGCATATAAATTTCCTGCAACCTAGCTTTTGAGGGTTTAATTACCATAACACATGCAGAGAGCTAACAGGATAAGTGAGGGAGGGCTGGAAGGGGCAATATCACTAATCCCCTATTTAATGCCCTTGTAGGCTTCACCGCCTAAATAATCTCCACAGATTGTTTCATAATTAGGTCAGCCTTAACCCAACTAAATGACTGGGGTTTGAAACAGCTCTTTTTGAACGTTTGGGAAAAATGTACCTGTTCCATTTTGTTCTTCATTTGTTCCAGGTTCTTTTCAATGTGCTCTTTCTGTCCTGAAAATTTCTAAAAGAAAGAAAACATCCAGACGTAAGACTGACAGCTATGTGCAATGATGTACTTTTTTTTTCTTTTTCACACCTTTCTATTAACTCTGACTTTCATATCTTTGATCTGAGGTTTCCTTTTGTACCACTGCCTTTTGCCACTGCTTGTAGCTTTCTGAGATTCAGGAGCTGCACTGAGAGTCGGAGGGAATGAAAGTCAGTGTAACTCACACAACTGCTCAGCTCCGAGGTCAGGGATGCAAAGAATTGTGCCACCTCCTCAACATAAGGATACTGGTACTTGACTTCAGTGAGGAGAACATCCTTTACTACAAACTCCACAACCCTCTTCATCAGGTAGCAGCGGTTGTTTTCCTGTGTATGAAAGTAAGAGGTCATGTTAAATCAAGGCCAGAGATCACTGAGTGCTGTGGAGGGATGCAAAGAGCAGACTCCTCATATAAGGCTTACCCTGATGTTAACAAAGAGCTGCTGCCCAATCAATCTGTTGTCCGTGTCCTTGTCTGAGGCACTGGCCTGAGAGGAAAAGAAGGAAGTGTCAGGTGGTGATGGGAACCTTACCTAAAAATTAATAATAAACCCTAAAGTTTACATCAGTAATGAAAGTGCAAGTGAAATGAGGGAATGGACACCACAGACTGTTACAGGTAGATAAGTTTGGACATTGTGCCTACTTCTCCCTTCAGCTGGGTGAGATTCAAGGTCAGTATCACAGAAAAATAAGTAAGTTGAAGTCTGAATTCATGTCCCCCACTTAAACGCCAGAAGTCATCGTGGTTATGATGACTAAACCAGATGCTGCAGGTGTCCGACCTCATGGTTGCCCACAGCACTGCTGGGAGGTGCTGCAGCCCTTGACGGTGACCCAGGGAGACCCACCCATTGCAAGAGCAGCCAAGAAACTTGCCCTGGCAGAGCTCAGATGGATGAGCGTCTGCTTGGCTGTGATGGCAGTCATGGCCCAGCTCCAAATGGACTGGGCAAACTGAGAAATTTAATCTCATATTTCACAATTTGCCCACTTTGGCAGCAGCTGCTTGAAGAGGAGAAGCTGTGCTGCTCCAGGGGCTGCCTTTCCCCTGGGGAGCAGAAGGAGGAGAGGCAACAGCTTCTCCCAGCTATACAGTCAGCAGGCAATAGACCGCTCCACACACCCAAACTTTGCCTTAACTCAAATGCACGTTATTTTTCTGGAGAAAGGCATGGGAAAGAGAGAGGAATGCCAAAGGCTAGAAGCCAGGGCACCAACAGAGGAGTATGTTCTCAGATCCCACCACAAAGAACATGTGGATGACTGTACCGTTTTAGCCAAGGTGTAGGTGCGGTTCCTGATGTAGGGCTGCTGGAAGTTGATCTTCCTGAGCCTGCAGGCATGATGGGCAGTGGAAGCCCCTTTCAGAGGTAGACAGCTGGTGAGAAGAAGAGGGAGACAGCAACAGCAGCAGAAGAAAACCCATCCTGGGAAGCTCTTGGACAAGGTCTGCAGGGAGGCCATGGCTCACGATGTGAAATCGTCCGTCCCAGCAGGCTGCAGACACAGCACTGAGCTCTGATGTGAGAGAAGGCAGCGTTAGCACCAAGGAGAGTGGGTGAAGCAGAGTGAGAGCGGCACAAAGGCTGCAAGCCTTACCTTTGCTGTGATTCTTGATGTGCTCTGCAGGAGGTGAGCTGCACCTTATATAGGGCCACCAACATCTCTCTCAGCTTTTTTTTTTGGGTATTGGTGGTGAAATAAAAATGACATCAGCAAGTCTCTTACTTTCCAGTATCCTCTTCTGAGAACTACCTAACCACTTCAAAACCCACAAATACAACTTCAAGGCCATCACAATCTTTAGTTTCCTATAAAAAAACCCCAAATATTAATGTGGGGCAAAGCAGGGGCTTTTACCAGGGTAGGAATCCTGAAGTCTTTTTGCATAACAGTATTTGAGAATTTTATGAGTTTGCACCTCCTGTCCCAATTATAATGCACTTACTTGATTGACAGTTTGATGGCAGAAAACATAATTTATCTAAACTTTTTAAAATTTTCTGTTGTACATGACTGGCTTTGCTGCTGCTGACTGGTACACATGAGAGACCAGAGACTGTATCAGAACCTAAGCACTGACCAGCTGTGGCTCCTACCCTGAGAATACCCTTTCCCACTGTGGCCCACTGGAATCACTGGCCATCTGCACATCACTATGCAATCCTCTCTGAAAGATCAGAAACTGTGTAGAACCAACATTGTGTTTATCACATGCCTGATTTCCAGATTCCCTTTTTTCAAAAATATTATCCTTATTTAAGGCTGTAATCAGGTATAATGACCAGAGTTGTGGTCATGTACTTACTTATCCAGGTGATTTCCATGGTCCTAGGGCTCTTCTGCTAACATGAAGGTAGTGCTGCGCCTTCAGTCTGAAACATCGTGCAGTGTGCTAAAGGGAAGCTGCACTCTTTAGAGCATAATTTACAACTCATCCGTAGACAGTAATGCATGAGAACACAGAGCTATTACAAATGTAAACTCCTGGTTGCCTAATACCCACCAGGTACACAGGTGACAAGCATGAAAAATCAGATCTGGAAAACCAAGGCTTCAGCTCTACCTCTGAGAGTGAACATCTGAGAACTCTGAGTGGGTGTCTGTGTGCCTGGGCTCCATCCCTTCTGGCTCAGGCTCTCAGGACAAGAGCCACTATCAACCTTACCCCATGGAATGCCCAGATCTTTTTCTTATACCCAAAAGGAAGCAGTTAAAGGCTGAATGGCATGATGTTTATTCTTTAGTCTCCTCTGATGCATCTGCAGCATGAATCTATCTCTCCATGCCTCAGTTACCCTTAGACACCTGCATCAGCTCTGCACAGATCTGTGCCCTTGAAGCTGCGCCCTGGAGTCATCATCAACCCCTCTTTTTCTGTACCCCTCTCAGGTACCCATTCCCATGACCAGCTTCCAACAGCATCTTGACTACAGCAGGCAGCAGAAAGCAAGTCTGGACCCGGGACATCAACAGTCCAGCTCACACCCAAATGTACCACAAAGCTACTCCAGAATATACTTCTAAACTCTTTCCCACATATGTTTCATTTGCCAAGCTAATAGTCCCAGTGCGCGTACCGGTTAATGAGAAGATGAAAGGCTGAGTTTTACTTAGCCAAAAGACAGACATTAAAGACCAAGCTGGGAGAATCCTGACAGATAGGCTGCGCTGAAGGATGACCTTTCCTGAATTGCATTTCCACTAACTCCTCCCCAAGTGTTAAACACAGTCTGATAACCAAAACTGCTTCTAACTGAGGTTGCTTCATCATCCATCATGATGTTCATCCATCAGAAGTGAGGTCTCATACCCAAAACAGGAGCTGTGGATGGGCATTCAGATGCCCTGTCCTCTTGTCCTTCTGGCAGATGTTACCTCTCCATCCCTTACTCATCAGACACAGATCCAGCTTGCCTGACCTCTTTTTGTGGCTCCAGTCCCATGGAAAGGGTGCATGACCTGGGTAAGTAGGTGCTGTGCCACACTCATCAATTCAAACCACTGTGTGGAGCACGCCTCGTCCCTAGCATCCTACAGATCCTGACGGATGTTTAAACAAAATCAAGCAGATGAATGAGGAATTAGATGTTGAATCTTTCTTCTGCCCTTTTTTATGCAGTAATTACAGAACCTATTCTGTCTTCCTTCTCTGTAATTTGAAACCATACACTAGGACATATCTATTTTCATGAAAAACCCTAAGTCAGCCTCCCATTTGTATTGTTAACAATCTTTCTCAGCCAAGACACTTTTTGGTTGTGCCATCATGCCCTCCTTCTGTTTCAGTTGTTTAGTTTACCGTGCTATTTTCCAGACACTGAGATGCTGAAATGCATATTTCAAGTTTATTAATTCATGTTTTGAAAATTCCCTTTTTATGACATTCCTAAAGCTTTTGTATAATTTACCCTTTTTTTAGCAGCTGTGGGTTATAACTCTCTTTCATCCCTCTAGCTTTCTCGGAGCATGGTCCAGCCCAAAAGCAAAGGGCCAAGATGTTACCAGGCTTGGTAACACAAGCAGACTGTGGGGTTCTCATGCTCATCAGTTTATTCCTGGCCTCTTCCTAGGACTGTTGGTCCTTGATGTACCACAGAGATACGGTGTAGCCACAGTCATCGCTACAGTCATTCCTTGTAACACATCAGTAGAACTTCTTTGGAAGTGGAGATATGCCTCCCATTCTTAGGGTCTTGTATTTCTGTTATGAGATTGCACTGAACAAAGACTAGTCACACTTACCACCTCTTTTCACCAGCTCACCACATCTCGGATGGGAGATACACATCCAGTCATACATCCCATGGAAAGATGGAGCTAATAAACCGCACTAGCACTGGATCTTACTCCAGTCCCCAGCTGAAGTCCTGAGAGAGACTTCAGCTCTGTGTTTTCTGCTACATTTGTGGAAGGGTTTGCTTTTATTCTTGAGGAGGAAATACAATAGACTTCTGAAAACCAAGGTCTTGAACCAGCATTGAGGGAAATTGCTTGGTTAGATTCCCCTTCCCAAATGGGCTACCTTGAACTGCACAGCAGGAGAGAGGAAGGAAAGTTACCTTTCATTTAAAGTATAGTACTCTGGATGAAACCGTCACCGGTGGGTCTTTCTTTGTAGAGAAAGAGTAAACTGGACAAAAAGTACCTGAAGGATGGGGGGGAAGTAATTTCCCTTTCTTATTTAATTTTTTTTTAATAGGTTTAATGATATTTTTAAAGTTTAAGGCCATCAGCACTGCTTAAAATACAAAATTCTTACAAGAAAATCTATCTGCTCTACTTTAATTTTAATTAAAAACTACATAAGACTTTAAATCATCTATAAAGTACTCTCTTTATGTTTTTCAACTATAATTAATTAAGGAAATCATTTTGAAATTGTTCACAGGTCACTTTTTCTCACTGGTACTGTCCCAAGAGTTAAGTGTCTATCCCATCACTGAACTCACCCATAAACTTTTTAAGTCTGATTATGTGGAACTTCCCTAATTCATTAAGAAACCAGAGTGGTAAATATTCTCGACAATGACTTCTTGACCCATATTGAAGACAGAGGATTTTTTGAGGAGGACTGGAACTCTGTATCACATCTGCTTCTAAAGCCACAGACACTTCCTTCTGACTTTGAATGAGGTCACAGGTGAAGCATCAATACTGTGCTTTGATGTTCAGCTGCTGTGTATCAGCAGCAACATACGAGCATGCAGGAATTTTCTTGGGCTTTAGTACATTTTCAGGCAGGCAGGATTATACTGCATTATTGGAAATGTCAGGACTGGCCACTAGGCTAGAAATACTGCCAAGAGTAAGGCATGTGAAAAAGGGAGCCTGTGTATCATGCTCTTTTATTTTTTTTATTTGGTAATGAAATTTTTATTTATTTTTTTATTTTATTTGGTAATTAATTTATTTTTTTATTTTATTTTATTTGGTAATGAAATTCTCTTAAACATTTGTATGAATGGGCCATAGGTCAGGTAACACCTAAAACTGAACACTTAATCTCAGGTTTCAGGTCACACTCATCTCCTCATTTTGCTCCAGCTCATCTGCGAAGCAGTCAACTGTCAGCTCCGTTTCATCTCAGTTCTTCTCTGCTTTTGCCCAGACCTTGAAACTTCCAAAGATTAGAGTATAAAATTGTGTCAACTCAAGCTCCAGTAAAGTCTTATTTCAGTCAGCTCTCTGCCAGCAATGAAAATATCAGTAATGAAAATCGATTCTTTTCTACAAAACTTGAAAATAAGCTTTTCTGTACTCCAGCTATTCCTTATGGAAACATCCGAGTACATGGGCAAGTGTCTTCTGGGCAGGATCATTAGGAATGACAGAAGTGATTCAGTTTCTACAGTGGAAATGCAGAGACTGGGAGAGGACATGTAGCACTTAACCATTACATTTTTGCTTGTTCTTTTCTTTTTTTTTTTATGATAGGTTTAATGTTATGTAAGAAACTGAGTTCTTTGGAAGAAGAATGAATAGTGCTAATAAAATTACTTCGCCTCGGAATATTAGGTGATTGAAAAAGACTCTGGAGTCAGCTCTCAGTACAGGCACTGCTGACTCAGGGTTTTTGCAGAGCATGTGCAATTTCCTACCCTCCCTGGCTGTAACATTTTCGTAACACAGAGTAACACATTTCCTCTGACAGTAACACTTTGGCTTTTATATCTGATATTTCATCAAAGATCTTTGTCGCTGACCTTCACTTGGTTTTGTTACATAATTTTTGGGTCTCCTAACATCCTATAAGATGCTATATCATAAAACTGGTATTTCATATCATAAAAATTAAAGAGGAAGGATGCTCAATTTTAAATTACATTCTGGAACACAAAAAACCCAAACCAACAAAACCAAATCCAACAAAACAACAACTACAGACACACACACAACAAAAAACCCTCCAAACCTTCTTATTTTAAATAACTTTATTCTCACCTCAGAAACACTCATATGTGGAGATACATGAGAAAGCAACCCAGAGATACATTGAGACAACACTATATTGCTACTACCAATGTTTTTAATGTGTTAATACCATGTTATTACCAAGACCACTGGTGTCGTAACTTCTACTGAATCCCAAAAGGATTAATTAATACAAAACAAAAAACCTGTGTCATTGGAACTGCAATCGATGTTAGTCCAGTGGTCTTGCCTCTTCAGAAAACTCCTGCCAACATCAGTAAAGCATAAACAGAAATCTTATTAAGACTTCTCAATAGCAGCCAACACTCAGTTCACACAGAAGGAAGAAAAGAGATTCGAGACAATGTCAGTGCACCCAACCTCAGCACCAAAGAAACCCCATTAACCCTTCCACCAGATGGCAACTCTTAATTCAGCATGTAAAGTCACATACATTATAAGACTGTCACTTACATAGTGACCTACATGTATCCAATCATGTCTTCTGAACCATCAGATCAGGTGAACTGAAACTTCTGAGCTTCCTGTTAATGGGTGGTGTGGTTGCACAGCCGTGACTCAGTAACATGATGAAGTGGAATTAATGACATAGTGTAGCCCAAAGAAAACCACTCCAATTGGGAATAGAATTTTGCTAACTGGCTTATAATCCAAAATTCAATAATAAACAGGTATTTAGGTTAAGAAATAGCTCCAGCACCTTGGTTGACCAAGTACCAGCAGTTGTATCATGTAACAGAGTAATTAAATGAAGCCATTTAGAAGGGAAGCAACGTTATTTAAGGTGAAGTACCAGTGCCCAGACACTGCCCACATACCAGCACTTCCACTGAGACTTGGAGCTCAGCATCTCCTGAGAATGAGCCCCCTGCAGCTGTTATTCAGAGCCATTACAGAGGTGACAGTTTTCATGTCGCTAACAGCATTCTTCTAACTTGTGCCTGTCCCTAGGAAGCCAACAGCCCCTGCCCCAGCCCTTCCCCAGACTGGGGTTATAATACTGCCAATCTCCCAAGAGAGTTCCATGAGTCAATGAGAATCCTCTTGGAGTGGAGCGATTGTCAAGAATGTGAGATTTGTGGGGCCAGAAACAACAGCTACAGCATAGGAATTATGATGCTATTTTTCTGGGTTATCTGTTTTTAGCCACGCGTCATGTAAGCTAAAATACACAAACAGCTGGAGCCAGCTTTCCACTGGAAACACAAATATGCACTCCTCGTGAGAGCACTGTTATGGGAACTCACAGGCCCACTCCAGCTAGGGGAGCACTGAGGCTCAGCAGGTTTCCCCTGTCCACAAGGACAGCCTGCAGCAAGACCTGGGCAGCCAGTTCTCCAGAACAGGGTGTATCCACAGACAAGTGTAGGTGTCACAACAATGCAGTAACCAGAAAGGGATCTAGGAAGGCAGAAATCCAAAAGTACTTTCTGGATCCTGCCATCCATTTCTATTCTAATTCACATCCTAAAGCAGGTGCTTTGGAGACATTCCAGCACATGACACTATTAGACATAGACACCTTGAGATTTTTAAAAATTATACATATACATATATATACACAGAGTTGTGATTTAATCACAGCCAGAACTAAGCCCCACTCAGACACTCACTCACTTCGCACTGGAGTGGGATGGGGAAGAGAATCAGAAGAGTGTAAGTGAGAAAACTTGTGGGTTGAGAGAAAGACAGTTTAATAGGTAAAGCAAAAGCCACACATAAGCAGAGCAAAACGAGGAATTAATTCACCAGTTCTCATGGGCAGGCAGGTGTTCCACCCCAGGAAAGCAGAGCTCCATCATGCATAAGGGTTACTTGGGAAGAGAAACACCATCACTCAGAATGTCCCTCCACTTCCTTCCTCTTCCCCAGCTCTTTATGCTGAGCACACCACATGGACATGGTGTGGGATATCCCCTGAGTCAGTTGGTGTCAGCTGTCCTGGTTATGTCCCCTCCTAACTCCTTGTGCACCCCCAGCATGTTAACGGAGTAGGATGAGGAGCAGAAGAGGTCTTGACCCCGTGCCCATCAATAAAGAAAACACCCCTGTATTATCAACATTATCTTCAGCACTGTTTCAAAACAGAGCCCCATACTAGCTACTTTGGAAAAAAACAGCTCTGTTCCAGTGCACACACACATATATACATACAGAGACACATACAGTATATGTATAGATCAGATTTAAACACTGTTAAAAGGAAAAATCTCCGAGGTCCACTTGAAATCTTCACAGGTTTACCTTAGTTACCTTGCCATAAGGTTACCTGGCATAAATGTAAGTCAGTCACATTTACCAAGCCAACATGCTTTACTAGAAGACTTTATCACAACCTCTTGAAAAAAGTGGGGAATAAGAAGCCTGACCCGTCCTTTTCCCCTCCACTGAAGAATCATCTACACCAAGCAGGATCTGCTGCTCTGTCTGCACCACCCAGCTCTCCCTGCAAAGAGAGTCTCCTAACTTTGCTCTTTGCAAATGACTGCTCTTGCTCTTACACTTTTAATTGAGCCCCACAAATGCAACAAACGATCCAACAGAAAGAGTGAAAGCTGTATGCAAATCAGGCCCTGCTTGCTTTCCCAAAGGACCATCAGTCTTGCATCAATCTTGTGCAGCTGTCAATCCTCCACCCTAACATGATACCACACAGGACCACCACGTGCCATTCTTTAGTTTCCCAGGCACAGCACATTTGACATGCCAAGTTCAGGCTTCCTCAATCACTCCATGGGCTTCTCTAGGGCACAGCCTGGATGAGAGAAACCTCACAAGGTCAGCTCACATCTGACACAGATGAACTGTAGGAAATACCAGTACATTTAGGAAGTTCATTCACATTTCTACGTGGAACTCCAGATGTCCTTCTTTGATGCAACAGAAAAATTGAATCTAAAAGAAAATCAAAACTCAGATTTCCATGAAACTGGAGTTTTCTTGTTACCTACCATCCACTGACTGCTTTTCAGGTTTTGCTTTTGGTGTGATCACTGCTACTGCGATTAACGCTTTCCCATTGTGTTCCAGGGCACAGAAAACCAAAGAAATTACTGCACACCGAAAAGTTAACAACAGCTCCACCATGCTACTCTCTCTTCCCTAGGCTGTGGTCTGAAAAGGTCTGAATAGCTGCTAGAATCAGGACACTTTATTTTAGGCCACTTACAATAAAAATTACTGTTCAGCTAGTTTTCTTTATCACACATTTGCGTGCATCTGGATAATGAAATAATTTTTCTTCAGGCTACAGTAAAAATTGGTCAACGAGGTCAAAGCAAAACTTCCATTTGCATCAAATGGTGATGGGGCTCTTTGCTGGCAAATTTTACCAGATGGTTAAGAATTCCTGCAACACTAGAACATTAGGTGTCAGCTCAGCCTTACAGAACAGGAAGGTGGAATGAATCAACACAGCATCACAGAAATAAGCACACACTAAATTGTCCAAAGAAGCTGTGCTTCCTACCCCATCTTCAAGTACTATAGATTTGCTCATTGAATATTATGGATTTGGAAATCCCTTTTGGTTCCACTGTTGGCTGCCAGAAAGCAATGACACCAGAAGTCAGATAAGGAGAATGCAGGAACTCTCTTATCTTTTAATTCATTTAATAGTAACTACTTATCACCTCTTTTGTGTATTAGGCTTACTTATCTTACACTTACACATTATACTATTTTTACATACTTACACATAACCTATATAGTTCATTTACTTCTACTTCCTTAACACAGTAACTCATACCTAACACAGTACTTATACATTTACTAGCTTATCTATAATACAGCACACATACATTTTGCAACTGCAGTGCATGAGATTACACATTACTTGATTGGTCCCTTTACTTTGTCCAAGAGCTCCACACACACACTTTTCAGATAATACAATTGGTTCCTAATTCAGTGCAGCACAGTCCTCTTTATCTATTCCTTGCTGTCTTGGAATTTAGCCTTTCAGCTTCTCCTTTCCCAATTCCAATTTAGCACAGTTTATCTTTCAGTACCTTTCAGTCCTTGATGCTCCAGATCTAGGCAAGCAGAGTCAAGATGACAGCATCACCAAAACCCATCCAGTGACCAGCAGCCAAGTTAGTCCAGGAAATCCAAACAAGACAGCACAGGACAGGGAGCAGATATAAGCTTATCTCACCTCTCCTCTTCTTCTCCTCTTCCACTGAACCTTCTGGCTGGGCTTCAGGAGCTGATCTGCTACACCTGAAGTTGGATGGCCAGGTGAAGCTGGTGAGGGTAATTCCAGCCTGTTCTCTCTCTGAGGGCTCCAACAGGAATAACTACAGATGGTTTGGCTGAGGCACACTATCATGATTCAAAACACCTTACATCAGGAGAATGTATTAGTTCTTGGAGCCTATTATTAGGCTCCAAGAATTTTTGAGTGAAAGAGAAAGCTGGTGGCTGGTAAAAAATGTCACTTCTTTCACCTTACTGCAACACACATTGGGTTTTGGGCAGTGGCCCTTGGGTGCAGAGGGAAGTCCAGCTACCTGCAAGACACTGGTGAAGCCAAACATGTTTTCAGAAGGGTGTTGTTCACTACATAGGAATCCATCAGCAATACAGTAGATGTGGATCTATTAATCCAAAAAGGCTGAAAAATCCCTATACAGCATACTTATAGTGACTTAAGTATCACTAGAAGACTACTTACTGAGTGGCTTTGTGACTTAATCCAGACTGTGTATGTAAAACCAGTCAGAGAATCACAGAGTAAACTGAGCTGGAAGAGACCCCCCAAGGTTCACCGAGTTCAACTCCTAACCCTGCCCAGGACCATTCCCAAGAGTCTCACCATGTGCCCAAGAGCATTGTCCAAACGCTTCTTGAACTCTTGACAGTTTTGGTGCTGTGGCCACTTCCCTGGGGAGCCTGTTCCAGTGCCAAACCGCCCTCTAGGGGAAGAAACTTTTCCTGGCATCAAACCTGAACCTCCCCTAACACAACCTCAGGCCATTCTGAGTCCCGTCACTGGTCACCCCTTTGAACAGGTCAGTGTCTGCCCCTCCCCTTCCCCTCACAAATAACTTGCAGACTGCAATCAGGTCTTCCCTCACCTCCCTTGACCAGCTGGTGACAAGTTGGGAACCGCAGCTGAAGACATTCAATTCAACATTTACTGACTGGGTCAGTTATTAACGCATTGCTTTTGTAAATCTTGACCTTAAGTTGACAAGCTCACAAATTTGTTTATTCCTGAGATACATATCCTATTGGCAGCTACCTTCCTCATTATTTCTATCTACTTGGTCTCTCCACTTCCAAGGCTTCTAAGGTTTCCTTGACAGAAAACAATACACATTCACTGCATAGCACACACTTGTAATTATTAATAAAGGGTGCACTTTTGAACATTTTTTCCCTGTTCAGCTAGCTTGAAAACACAACAGGAAATATGTTTGAAGGCTAGTCTGAAATAATTCAAAAAACCAAAATCCCTCTTGAACAAGATGGACAGTAGCAGATTAGCACACACAAAGAATTTACATCTGCCTTGAAGACTACAGAACACACTCCAGCACTAGCGTAACTATTTTGTCTACACTTCCCTTTAAATACTTCTATCTAAAGGCAAATTCAATTAGAACATTTCAGGCAAATGCTAGAAGTTGTTCAGATGGGAAATAATGTCCAGTGATGTGAGGGACACCAGTAACTTTCACTATAATATTTAAATCAATGTGCACTCCCACGCCACAAAAATGTCTCTCTCCTTTAACATATCTACTCTCTCCCTGGCAGAAATCAATGTACATGTACCATACTGCACATAAACACAGAGCTGCCCAAGATGTACCAGACTCAACTGTACCAGTATTCAAGTACACAGCAAAGCTGGCACATAGGGTGTTATAGTATCTATGACTTACTCAAAATCAGACCTGCACAAAAACTCTGACAGAGTTGTCAGATAGCCAAGAAACCCAGGCAAACACAGAAAAACAAAGAAAGAGGACACAATTCATAAAAGTCAATTAACAGGTATCATAGAGAAACAATGGCTGATGAGAGCTCTTGGCCAGGAAAATAAGAATATATTAAATATGAATAATGTAGCTAGCCACAGCAAAATCAGTGCACACACATCACAGCAACCTACCATCCCAAACAAAAATATTTCCCCTTTTAGCCATTAAGTTTTCCACAATAAAACTATCATTTTAGAGATAAAATAGGAATTTTCATGAACGCTGTTGCACATTTTCCCTTTCAGCAGAAACTTTGACCAATTATAACTTACACATAACGGAACAAGCCCAGAAGTCCTTGAGATAAAATAAAATACCTTGATTTGCTTCAGTCAACTCCACTGGTAGGAAGCTACTGTAACATACGATTTCTGGACGAAGGGAACACTCTCCTAACATCATCAGTACTGGACAGGACAAATTCACTCACTCATTACATCATTTGCTGGGGACTGACCCTTTGGGCAATGCAGCCTTTCCAGCCTGTGTAGCACCCATCTGCTTTGAGTCACCATATAAAATATCTATAGTCAGTTATCATTTCTAGTGTCAACATATCTAGCTTTAATAAATTACTCTCTCTGAGGTAACATCTTGTCTTGTCTTTCTTAAGTCCACAGATAGTCCAGCCGAACAGGTGAAAGAGAGAACTAAACAGTGAAGTGCCAATGTAATAGGCTCTGCCAAATTATCCAGCATAACTTAAAGAGAAACAAAGCAAACAACCGCTTTTATTTTCAGTAATACGCATACATAATTGCATACAAAATCAAAATGCAATCAAGTGTGTACAAATTTCAAATTGCTCTTGTACAAAATTTTCAAATGAAGTAGTATTAAAACCTGAAGCGACACACAACCAAAATGCTTGCTAGCCACCTATTTCCTCTTCTACATTTTAACTTGTCTGCATCACTGGGAACGATAAAACGAGCTGTCAGCATAAATCACAAACACTTTTCACTGTGACAATCATAATGGTACAAGTCTCCCTGAAACAGGAAACTAAGATAAGAGGTAATTAAAATATCAAAGTCAAGAAAATAACATTCTTTTGAGTTTACTTGAAGAGATCACTACTCCTAAATACCTGAGTTTGAAGTGGAGCTGGGGAACACCACTGGTTAAGTTGGCTGAGTTTGCTTTTTCTAGAGAAGCTCAAATTAACACTAAACACGTGTCTGAGTCTACAAGACAAGCATTCATATCAGTATAGCAGACAAACTGCAGTACCGTATGCACTCCTGGCCAAAAATCTGTGGACAATGAACAAACCCTAATGCTTCGTGTCCTTTTCTTAAACTCCTGTATGTTCTATGTTAGTGTCATTAAGAAATTAGAATTTTTTGGTAAAAGGTTAAAAGCAGTAAGTAATGAAAGTAACTTTTTGTTACAGCGCTGCGTTATGCTGACAATTCATACAAAACATAAACACAAATACCACAGCTGCCCTTAAGATAAGTCGATAAAATAAAGCAACTGAGGTATTTGGTGAACAATGGCATTGCCTCTGAATACTGTTCCAGGTCATACTGCATGACTACAGCAGAATACCTTGAAAAGTAACATACAGGCTCCATAAAAAAAACATTATCTCAGTGTCAAAAGGTGCCACTGTAAAAAAAGTAAAACATCACATGGCTGTTGTGACATAGTGAATTGAAACCTAACTCTCAGATATAAAAAACATTAATTTTCAGCATCATCAGTTTAATTTAATTTTCAATTGGGATGACAAGTCCTAAAACTTGGGCCACATCAATGGTAAGTGAAAGGATGCTGTGTGAAACCTACAATCACAATTTTTTAAAATGAACACTACAAACTGTACAAAATACATCATTTTACAAAATAGCTTTTAGACAACAGGTAGGAGAGCCTATGTCTTGCCCCAGAAATCCTTCCTCTTCTGAGCTCGTTCCAGTATCTGAGACGCTAGAGAACTAGATGCTGCTGAGCGAGCAGAAATCTGGGACAACCTATCATCTGTGGGGAAAGTAAGAAGGGAAAAAGTAAATAGGACAATTAAATATACATACTCAAACAAAGCTGACATATTTTGAATATTTTTATACCGTCTTTCACAATGGATGCTGAAACAGTAGCACAATACACTTCAATTCAATTACTTGGCAACTGACATGCTGGAGAAGAACCTCATAAGGAAGCCTCTAGTATGTTAGTTAAGAGAGTTACATGGCCATCTCTTGAAAAACTCCAGAATGAGATCCCTGTATTCACCTGGCAATTGCCCAATTCCCCAAGTCATCTTGACCTTTACTCTCCTGTGTCAGCAGACCTCAAAAACCGTTCCTCTGCCATTGAAATCTATACAGACTAGACTCTGGTAATGACATATTCTTGAAAGCAACCTACTGCTTCAAGCAAAGTAGACAATAAAGACCAGAACCCATGTTGCCAAAAAGAGCCCTTCTGTGCCAAATCCAGCTAGACTGCCAAATCCAGGTAGTGTGCCAAAAGCTGCTAAAAGGAACATGTTTTTGAAGAAAACAGAAGTTTACCACAAAGACAAGAAAAAGTAGGCTTTAGAAATATACTTTTGAAGGGTCTTCCTGTTGGAATACAGGGTCCACTTCACACACAGTGTAACTCCTAAAATTAATCAGTCTTGATGTTGCCTGCCTGATAAAGCACATTATAATTCTTTAACAGCACCAAAATGTTGCTCCAGGTCTGTCAAGATGCTCTCTATGAAAAATGACCTTAATTACACCCATTCTCCTGCAATGGATTAGAAAGAACTGTATCACTAGTTTCCAGATCCCTCACCACCAACAACAAAAAATTCCTACACTCAATCCAAACAGTACGCTGTCAGTGTTTGAATTAACTTTTCAGTAGTTTCTAAATTCTTAAAATATAGTGATCCTAACAGCCTCCAACAGGCTCACACACTATGTATAACAACTATATTCCTATGTATAATAAATTCCTAACTGCACTTCTGCAAATAAGACATGTCATTGGACTAACTCCCAGGTTTGCATGTAGATGAACAAATACAGACATACAAAATATCTGTGAGCAGGCACATTTCACCTGTTTCTGCAAGTTCATACATTAACACTCAGCTTATATGGAAAAATAAAAAAGAAACAGCAGCTACAGCATTTAGTCTATGTGCAACGAGCTGGTGGGAAGCTGCAGAGTACTACAGGACTTTGCATGTTTTATGTAGTTGCACTGAAGCTTGGCTGAGCCATCTGCACCACCCACATATTTTTCAGCCAACTGCAATGAGTAAAACAGAGAATCAGTCTGAACCTTGGTTAAAACCCAAGCAGCAAAGAAGCACCAAGGGGTACAGAAACAAGCTTTTGGTTGTTGTGGGGCATAACTATAAATAAACTGCAATCAGATATAAACCTACTCTGCCCATACTATGAGCTGAACCAAACACAGGTGATTCCAACTAGCACAGCACCACACCAGGCTCAACCTCAGACACCACACTAAGAAAGAGTGTATAGCAGATGCAGTGCCTTTGGTTGACTAATGCTACTGAAAGAGTTTATTTGTGTCTGCCCACAAAAAGGCCAAGAAGATGCAGCTGTGCAATGGCTGCTCTCCCAGACTAACTTTAAAATAAACATTAAAAAAAAGGCCAAAAAAGCAATTAGAATATCAGGAAGCCATAAGCACCCCTAACATACTCAGCAGAGGACAGGTGGGAAAATTAAAGTCAGAGGGATCATTTTATGTCGCACACCTGGGGCTAAAGTCTCACAGGCAAAACCTTTATCTTAAAGTTTGTGGTACCTTTTAAGTTGCAACCAAAGCTACTTCAGCTGCAATATGGGCTGTGTTGCAGTTTCCTTTAGTTGCTATCAACACAAAGGCTCAAACACATGTGGGCAGGAAACAATTTCAGGTATGGAACTAAGCAAGCTATAGTAACCATATCAAGAGCCACAATGGTATATTAAATTTCAGCCAAAACATTTAATGGTTTGTTAGTATTACCCTACACCTTCATATTCATACTTCAGATAACTAGGTTGAACATGTTCAAATTATTTTGATGAAAATACACTGTATTACTCAGGCAAACACATAAACCAGTATTACTTACTGCATTCAGAAACCTCTCACATTCATGCAAAAGTTAAAATTTTTAAGGTTACATACACAATATACAATAATACTTTGGGACAAGAAATACCTTCATCATTATGGTTTCTTTCCCGAAGGGGCAACTGGAAAGTTCTCATTTTTGGATTGCCAAGATTCCCTAAGATAAAAAGCCAAAAGGCACAGTTTTGAATCATTTCAAAACAAAGAAAAATTTTTCATTTTAGAACTTTAAAAATATTGTAACATTATTTTGAAAAGAAGATTCTTAAAAATAGCACACGAAACAAAAATTCTACCAGACTCCTTTACCCTTAGATGCTCCACTGTATTCTTCTTGAGACATCACTCTTTGGTACATGCTACAAGTTACTTAATGAACTGCACTCAAGGTGCAGAACTAAAACCCAGCACCAATTCTAATCTTTCTGAGGAAATTCTCTGCATTTCACCTTCCCACTTAACCTGACAACTACTTGCTCCGTTCTAGAATGGAAATACTACTTTTTAGCTAATCTCTATAATCAAAGGACCAAGAACATAGAATGTCTTTCTGGAATGGAGACTAAGGGGACCAGGAGTCTTTTCTTTGTCAAATTTACATCCCCAGTACCCTTAAACATTGTTAAAAACCTTTGAAATGCTTCAGTATAAATTCCCCCTCAGTCAAGATAAGTTTTTTCTCAATATCCAGTGAATCTTCTAGAGATAGCTTTTTTGTTGACTTATCCTGCAGAAATAATTTTAAGGAGCTTATCTCTCAGAAATGCACAACTCCTGCAAAATACTACTACACCATAAAGGTCCCAGTTACACACCGCAGTTAGCAATTACAGCTGGAAAAGTGTCCCAGCATCCAGTTACAGCTTAAATATTAAAATTTAGAGCTGTTCACACTAAATCAAATTATTCTCATGAGCAGTATTTATTAAAATTAATAAGGAAAAATCAGACAACAAACTACTGTAACAGAGTGATATTAGTGGAATCTGAAGTGAAGGTGGATATTTTGCACATTTCCTCAGCAAGACTAACCATGTAATAGAAAAGCTTTTGTTTACAAACAGCACATTCTTTGTAGAAACTGTAAGGCAGCAAGCTCAGCATCTCTTGGCCTGAGCACTGCACAGTAGTCATCTACATCCTGCCTCACTCTAATACACACCTAATAAACAAAACCCACCATTATGCTGGAATTCTGGATCCTTAAGAGTCCCTTGAATACGATGAGAGGGACTCCAGCAAGGCACAGAGTAGCTTTTTCCTGACTTCAGCACAGAAGTTGCAGAGGACTGCTCTTGCTGGGCTGAAACAAGAGGAACTTGCTCATCAGCAGCCCTGTTAGGAGGCCACTGATCCTGCCTAAGTGGCAGAGGATCCACAGTTCCCAGCCCAGCAGGTGGAGAGTTAAAGCGTGAAGTGGCTTCCATTTTCACATCAGGCTACAACACAATAGAAAGGAAAAAAAAGGAAGGATCAAAAAAAGCACAAACCCACATCATCTCATATATAGCCTTCCAGTACAGATCCTCATATATGCAGCAAATGCTGACTTTACACTGCTGTAGTTCTCACAAAAGTACTAAAAGTATTCCAAGCTTGTGAGACAGTGTAAAGAAAATCTGTTCCTAATAAGAAGTGTTTAACATGGACTGAAAGTAATCTAATCAGGTCACACCAAGAGCTTATTTTCTGAAACCGTGATTGTTTAGATTTTACAACAACATAACCAACTTCTCACGCAATTGTGTCTGCTTCTATTACAGAACTTACTAGGGAGGATGTATGCAGTTAAATGGTAGCTCTCTTTGTAGAACACAGACCAAGCACAACTTTACAAAAAACTATCAAAATGTTGAGGGTAACAACTCCTAAACATTTCTATTTTTCTTTTAGTAACTATGCAAATTGCAAAGTAAAAGCAGCACAAAAGTAAAGGAAAGGTAGAGTGAAACTATAATGGCACATTAACCTATCTTTTACATAAGCACCCAACCTCTCCCTCCTGAATTTCTTCCAATTCAAGCAACATGGAGCTGTGCCATGGTGATGTCAATGGCTATAATAAGGGGAAATCCTACTGGCAACCTTTTTGTTTTTCTGTAAACAGATCCCATGCATTTAGCAAAAAAAAAAGTGAAGTACATCTAATCTCACTCCAGTAGTCTCAACTCCTTTGACACACCAAAAGAACTGTTTATTCAGATATGCCCTTTTTAGTCACAGACACTGACAATTTTAAGACAACAAATAATAACTCAAGGAAAAGGTTTCTTAAATAAATTATTCATTATTATTTAAAAGGCACATTCCTGTAATTCATAACGGTAAGTCTGCTCTCTGGCTCACCTGGAAGGACCTTTTTTTTGAAGGCTTTGTTGCTAAATTTCGCTTTCTCTGAGGTGAAGATGAAGACTTGAATTTAGGAGCAGACACTAGAACAGTACTTCCTATTGTATACGAAAAGATGAAAAATGCCTTATTACATGAAATAACCTAATAAATTAATTCAATTATGTATTTTTTTCTTTAGTTCTTGAAAGACTGCTTTGCATTTAGAAGTCTTTTTACCAACAGCTGGGGTAGTGCGATCATGATGAGTCCTCAGAGCTCCTCCAAGAGCTCTCAGCTTCGGAGTCGGATGCCTGCTGCCTCTCCTTGAGGATACAGAAGAATCTGACACAGCTGCAGATGTGTTCAACACTAAGGCATTTTCACTGAAAAAAAAATGAGTAATGATTAAAGGATTGGCTAAGGAAAGACTCAGGAGTCCTGCACTCAAGCTTTCTGCTTCTAATCCATTCCTACAATGAAGCCTAAGGCAAGACACTTAAGGCCTTAACACCCCAACAACCTGTAGCTAAAACATCTGCTTGCAAAGAGGAGTCCTGGATTCCAGCCCTTAAGCCTCAGTTTCTGTATTTTGAAGAGTCTCAAGCTATAAATCCAGCCTCTCTCTGTCCCAACAAACCCTGAAAGTATGCAATACATGAATGTACAATACAGAACCTGAATGCACAACACAGAGGCTCAACAAGAGGGCTGCAAAACTTTGAACCCAGAAAAACTTTGAACATGGTTGCTACCTCAGAAGTGGGAGTGTGTGGGTTTGACATTCTTCAGTCAATGTGGTGGAACTGAAGCCAAATATACCACATTTATGTAAATGCTATAAACCCCAGCTCATTAAAATACATCATAATATGACACATACATATATCATACATTATATATGTATATATAATATACATCAGCACTATCACTTCAGTCCTCTGCCTCTAGGTGCATTTTAAAAGGAGAAAGCAGCACACCCAAACTACAGAGGAACCTAATCTTATCAGTGCACAACAGACACATCTAGGCAAAGATTTCCTCATTTCTAGCTCTCAAGAAGGTGTAACATGCAAGCATTAAGCTGCTCTGCGAGGCTGAGTCCAGTGCACATCCTAGAACACACAAAAGACAAGCTTCAAGACAACAGAAAATTTACAATCTCAGAGACATCTATGAACTAGATAATCTCTAGAATTAAATAGAAATTTAGGAAGGTTTCCAGATGACGGTTTTGAAAGCATGCATTTAATATCTGTTGGAGTCTAACATCTCAATTTTTCTTTGCCTGGGTTTGCATACACACTATTATCCCACACACAATATTATCCCCAATGGAGACAATTAGTTTCTTACCTTTGCTTAGTGCTGCAACACCAAAGACAAAATGCAAGAATAGAAAATGTGTAGCTGACATGGTTACAAGGGTCAAAACTATTCAGAATTAAATGTCTATCAAACGAAAATACTGTTCTACAAAAAAAGGTATGCAAAACTTGTACAGTAAAAAGCCAGAGACTTCTGAAACTAGATACAATTTGGATCTCTCAAATACCGTAAATATGCACATAATGGGCTGATCTCTCATTATTTGTAAATACACCTCCATATTTTTCCCACCTGTGCTTAGTAACACAACCACCAGTGATTACTGGGTATTAGGGTTTTTTTTTCCTCCTAAGTCCTTAATTTTTTTAAGAAAAACAGTCGCCTATGTACACTATTAGCATGTATCCTGTCCTATCAATAGTACTGTCAACTTGATGCTAATTTTGAGTTTTAATTTTCACTGAATTTGGCTCTGTGTAATGAACAGTCTGTTCTAAGAGGCCCATACTGAAAATTTCATAATTTTGGAGAAAAATATTAGAATCACTCATGAGACTACAAACCCCTGTCCTGCAAGTTAGAAATGTAGTACTTTTAATGACAGATCCACTTCCATCAACCAGATCAATGTCTTAAACCTTCTCATCCCTTATCATACTGTTGAAAACAGAAGTACTATCACACCAATTTACACTCTCTTAAATAAAACTGATTTAAAACCAAAAACTATTTACAAAATTTCTGACCTGTTAGAGGAAATACACACACACATATACATATATACATCAAAATTGTTCAGTTTTACCCTTCAGTTTTCTTATCTTCTTTAGCATCCTTACTGCTTTCTTCTAGCTGCTGGGCCATGACTGCAGCTTGTTCATCTAGCTTTTCTTCCTCTTTCTCTTCTGTTGATTGTTGATTTTCCCTTTCTTCAGTACCTTCTTGTTCATCCCAAGCTAAACGCCTTTTGACTGGAACAGTTAAAGCATCTGGCATGTCTTTCTTTGTGCTGTCCTGATGTGGTTGTTGTCTGGAGTCAGGCTGCTGTAGCACCTCAGGGCTTGGTGCAGCCTCTTTTTCAGAAACACTGGGTAAGAAAAAACAGTGTTTTGTATATCACTGATTTGCACAATACACATCTCTACAGAACACATTCATCCAGTTCAGTTCTTTGCAAGAAGTATAGCTCAGATGTTAAAAAGTGGTACAGTTGAGATGATGAATGGTTAAATTGCCACTGAAATTTCAACTGATGCTTAAGCACATCCCATTTTCAAACCAGACTTTATGAAAACTCTTTCTGTATTACCATTTCCAAAAATACAATGTAAATTAGGGATGTATTTTCAATTTAAACAAGTTAGATTATGAGAAGTGCTCAAAAAAACACCTATTTCCATACAAGGGACTGTCTGATGGCATAATTTTGAAAGTCAAGCAGTCTAGAAAACTCTACTTCAGGCATAACTTTTGAAAGTCTTAAAACTCTCAACTACTTACAGACATCAGTGCAAATTAGCTCAGTGCATAGAAATGAGGTCAAGTAAGAGGATCTGTATTTCACAGAAGGAAACAATCCAGTAAACCAAAAAATTTACACTGTACTTGGTATCACATATTATGGTGTAATAAATACTATTTTACATGTCATCACCAAACCCTTATTAGAGCTACTCATGCAAAAAGGGCAAATCTGCCACACACACGTAAGAAAGGATAGCACATACAGCAGGCTGCAGAGGACTACACAGCCATCCAGGGCATTGTTCTTAAATATCAGATCACCTATTACTAACACATTAATTCTGAATTTTCCTAACAAGGGATTTAGTATCTACCAGTTCTGACAGCCTTCAAAGAAAAGAGAAAATGGATGCACACTTTTCCAGTTCCTAAGTCTTCACCTCTGAACTAAGCAGACTCAACCACAAAATTAGTTAATCTTGACAAGAACGTCAATAACATCTGAGTAGGTAAAATATATTTCATATAATTCCAGTGGAAAAGACATTACTTCAGTATGACTCAGCACGAAATTCTTCTGGACTTGATGAGACTAACGTTGACACACTAAATATGCATTTGTGGAAAGTTATAAAGCAGTAACTTTCTCTTCTTTTTGAAGAGTGGACCGTGCCTTGTCTTCAATTTGAGCACATATCAATTGACATATCTGTGAAAAGGTCAACTCCCTCATCTGTTCCAGAGAATTTACGCATCACAGAATAATAGAAAAGCCCAGTTTGGAAGAGTCCTCAAAAGACCAACCAGTCCAACCCTCCATGAGGAAAGGGAGCCCAGATGATTACTGAGCACCCTGTCCAACTGTATCTTGAATGCAGTAAAACATTCAAGATCACATGGCTAGGCTAAGCCTATATTCAGCATTTTGCTCATTTTCAAAGCTGCAAAGTAACAGGCAGGAAGGACGACCTTACCCTGCAAGATCTAGTGCTCTGATGTTGTTGCTGATTCCTTCTTCTGAACTGGAAGTTGAGGACACATCCCAAAGACTGTTATTATCAGACAGGATCTGATTGAAATGGTATCGGGAGAAGTGTGTTCCCTCCACTTGTTGCCTGTAAGCCTTCGCTCTTTCTCGAAGCTCTCTCACCTACACATCAAGGTTTCATAAGTTGCATGTCTGGTTGAATTTCACTATTAGGCTACTATAAATATTTGCATTAGCTACTGGCAGCTAGAAGAGAAAGGCAAGTTTACTCATAATACAGGGCAGCCACAGCACAAACATTGCACGCCACAGTAAATTTAAGAAGAGGAAAGCAAAAATAATATATTCAGGAAGCATATATTCAGTAAGTATGTTTGAGCCATGAAGCCAAAGCGAAATTGTCAGTTATTCATTCCATGAGCACAAAAATTTATGCAGCAACTGTGAATAAGTTTAGTGCTGGATTCTAGTTTTTCCATCAGCGCTCAGACACAGTGCTCCAAACACTGAAAGAGGAACTTGGATGCAACCAACCTCCATATACCACATGGAATTTAGGGTGTTTTGAGACGCCTAAAGAGAAGAATACAGAGTTATTTTTAAATCTCTTATTTTTCCTCTCAACACTCAAGGGTGATATTGTTATTATCACCCTTGTAACTTTACTTCAGTCTAAGTAAGAAATTAAATACTAAAAACTTGACAACATAGCTCTACGCTGCCTCCCTGAGATTCAATAAAAAGCTCTCAAACAAGTACAGTCAGCACCAGCATTCTACCAGTTTTTAGCCAAGACTGAGGAAATTAACTTAGATTTCTAAACATCAATACACAAAAATACGTTTCCCACTAATTTATGATTCAAATCAACAGATCTACATGCATGTGTAATACTGAATTTGTATGCTGCAAACACCGCAACCATCTCTAGCTACATAAATATTAGTGAAAAGTTAAGATTAATACAAGAACTCTGGGTGCTATTGTATGCAAGACATAATATCAAAGTTATTCCTTCTAGGCTATCAGTAACTGTAAGAATGAGATACAAAACTGTTCAGCTGTCACTTTTACTCCAAAAGAATAAAAGTGATAACCACCCTCTTCAAGGAGGGTTACACCATCATTTTTACAGTTAAGACCATTTAAACACTTGCTATCTTGTGTCCTTCACCCAAACACAACTAAAGTGAAAGGAGAAAAAGCAAAACCAAGAAGTTTACATTTAAATTATTAAAAATAACTTTGTGATATCATGTAAATTCTAACTTACTAAAAAATGGTCCACAGGAAATAAGTATTTTATCAAAGAGCAGGAAAGTTATACTGACATTTCCTCTACCACATTTTTATAGCTTTTCTTTTTTATTCTTCCTTCATTTTAGATTTCATATCATTCTTCCTGCAAGGAACAGAGTTAGTGGGCTAAATTCAGCTAATCCCACTAAAAGTAACTGGATGCAGCAGATGGGATCCAGCTAACATCCCACAATTTGACCCACTAAACTTCCAAAGAATAGCCCATTAAAAATACATGCTTGTCATTTTCAAAGGAAAATTTAAAGTTTGATGTGGAAGTGATTTACTGAATTACTCACTTTAACTAGAAGAATAAAAAATTAATTATAATAGCCAGAACAGAAGGAATGTAAATCCAGAGCAACAGGGTACTGCAGGGGAGGAAGAATACTAAGTCTCCAGTGAATTATGAAGATGTACAAAGGACAACCATCTCCTTCAGCGACTCAGCAGGCAGCATTAACTCAGCAGGACACAGGCCCTAGAGAGTCCTACTGCAATTATGAATTGCCCACATTAATTTTTCAAAAGCATAATTGGAAGAGACTTTTTTTCATTTGATTGCTGAAAAGCACCCTTAATAATAAATTGCAGAGAAGCAGCCTACAAGTAATCACTATGGCTAAGGTCACACCAGGATTCCATTATGGTATTTGCATGTCTGGACTCAGAACTTCACAAAGTCTGCTTTGGACACAAAGTCACCCACATGCAGTCCCAACTAAAGGAGAAAGGAGACTGGTGCAGTTGGAATTTATCATCTAATCAATTATGCTAAGCAAGGAATGTTCTGTAGGCACCTTTCATAGGGGTGAGTCTCAACAACCTACCAGACACAGAGGTTAGATACGCTTTTGAGGAACATTGCTCTTCATTAGTATGAGAAAAGATACAGCATCATGTGGAAACCAGGACTGTTGGGCAGCCTATACTGTGAATGGCCAAAGCACCTCTGTTACTTTACAACAAAATGCACTTGGCACTCTTTTTCAAGTTATGTATATTTTCATTAATATGCTGCTAACATTTCTCAAATGTCTGAATTCTTTTTTATGTCACTATGAATGAAATACGTTACTCAGTCCTACATGTTACAGAATCATAGACCATCCCAAGCTGGAAGGGCACCACAGGGATTATCAAAGTCCAACTCTTGGTCCTGCACAGGACATCCCAAGAGTCACACCATGTGCCTGAGAGCACCAACCAAATGCTTCTTGAACTCTAACAGGTTTGGTGCTGTGACCACTTCCCTGGAGAGACCGTTCCAGTGCCCAGCCACTCTCTGGGTGAAGAACCTTTTCCTGATATCCAACCTGAACCTCCCCTGACACAGCTTCATGACACTACTTTGAGTCCTGTCACTGGGCACCAAAGAGAAGAGATTAGTGTCTGCCCCTCTGTTTCCCCTTGTGAGGAAGCTGCAGATGTAAGGTCTCCCCTCAGTCTCCTTTCCTCCAGGCTGAGCAGACCAAGCAACCTCAGCTTGGTCTCCTCATATGGCTTCCCCTCAAGGCCCTTCACCATCTTTGTTGCCCTCCTATAATAGCTTTATACCCTTCTTACATTGTGGCACCCAAAGGCACCCCCAGCACTCGAGGTGAGGCTGCCCCAGTGCAGAGCAGAGTGGGACAATCCCCTCCCTTGCCCGGCTGGTGATGCTGTGCCTGATGCCCTCCAGGACACAGCTGGCCCTCCTGGCTGCCAGGGCACTGCTGACTCATGTTCAATTTTGCCTTGACCAGGATGCCCTGGTCCCAAGGCACTGCTCTTCAGCATCTCATTTCCCAGTCTGCATGCACATGAATTCTTCTCTTGCTTTGCTTGCAGGCATGGCTTTGGCTTTATCCATTAAACTGTCCTCATCTCAACTCAGGAGTAGTGTCAATTTTACCCTTCTGGTTTTCTCCCCCACTCCACTGTGAGGGAGCGAACAACTGGTTATGTGGGGCACAGTTCTCCCCTGGGGTTAAAACATGACATATACTCACATACATGTGATTTGAAGTCTAATACAGAAAGGAGAAATTCAGGTAATTGCAATTTTAAGTCCCTTCTATATGAACTCATACTAGGATCTAATGTAGGAATGTACACATGAAAATGTGCATGTAATCAAAGCACACTCGTCATCCATAAAGTATGTTATTATAATCTTAAAATAAATTTGGCTCTTCTACCTACCAGAACAAATCCTTCACTTAGAAGGCCTCAAAAAACGTAATTTTTTTTTAATTCTTCATGCCTACTGCTGAGTAACCTCTTCCTAGTTTCCTGCAATTCCCTTTTCAGCAAAAGAAAAACCTCTGTGGAAAAGTCTGATGCACCCAAAACACATCTTGACAGTGTGGGAAATCCTTCATTTTCATACACTCTAATTAAACACATTTAAAGCTGAACATCCATCCTCCACTTGCAGTCTCCTCATTCTTTCCCTCAACTGTACTGCAGTGACTCCTCCTAGCTGACTGTGCCACAAACACACTATATCCCAAGGCAATGCATCTTTAGTTGCCCACCTTTTAGTTGCCTACCAGCCAATTGCTCTTGAAGCTGAGCACCACTCTGTATTGGTTTGAATGTTTCATCATGCAACATCAAGAAATTAAAGTAATATATGCCAAAAAATGACATAATATTATACAGAAACATTCAATATACCACTTAGGCTGCATGCCATAGTTCACAACATTTTGCAACCTTAGTTACAGTAAATCAAATGCATATATCAATGTATATAAAAATTAAAATGTTGCTTCTTTTCAGTCCTCTAACATCCCCCTGAGGCTGTTTACACCGAATGGATTATCTCATGCATGCATACACGAAATCTGATTATGAATCATCTCATACTTTAAGACACTTTAAATATTGAGACCTATTTCTCATTGCTTATTTTGTATGTATTCTATAAATATTTCTTTTTGCTAAATGGAAAATTACTTGCTAGATTAAAACTAACAAGAAGACACAGAACTGAAAGCTACCAGACTACTCCTGCAATTCTCAGAGAACCTTATTTTCAAATTCTCAAAACCCCAGCACTCTAGCACCATTTGCTTGAGTTCTACCTTCCACATCACCATGGACCCAACTAATGAGGAAAGCCACACTTCCAAGTATTTGCCACACAGGTAGCAGCACAATGTCTCACAAAGGCTACCTCTATCAGCTGAGAGAAGATTAAATCAAGTCTGTGAAATCAGAGAGTTGCAGAGCAAGCTCTAGCAGTTTCTTGGCACACTATTAATGGCTTTGATTTCCTCTAATAGCTCAGGAAATCACACTTAATAATGCTAAGAAATGTTGTGGTCTTGAAGCTTCTCAGCCTTTTCACAGTTCTGTCAAATGACTTCCTATACAGTATAATATGAACTGCAGTTTCTGTATGAACTACAAGAAAATACACAGATTGATTGAAACTTGCAAGAAAAATTCTCAATTTTATGTTCTGTATGACTGAATTCAGCTGACTGCTTTGAATGGATTCTGCATGGTAAGCTAACAAACTGATCCCGACTATCAAGCCAGCGTAGGCTGATACATACGTTGTCCTTTTCCTTTTTATTCCCTTGGAATCTCCCATCATTCAACTCTGTATTTTGAACACTTCTGCTTGTTAAAACTGGGCTGAACATCAATAATAAGATTACCTGTCACAAAAGACTCTGTTCTGAATGATCCTGATTGTAAGGGAAACAAAACTTCTCCCTCACTTTGGGTGTGACATTAACATACTTTTTCAGTCTATCTCTTTTTTTATTTCCTATCTGTTATAATGACTTGTCAGAATCTAACTGTCCTTGTATACTCGCCTTTGGAGCTTGAGTCATTAGCATTACAATCTCAGAATTGTATCTTATAAATACCACAACTCAATGTTTTTTCATCTAAAAATCAAAATACAAAGCATACTCAGGCTTCAGATTTTCTAAGAATACTCACCTGGTTGTGAGCTTTACTCTTAATATGAGACCAAACTCCATCTTTGTAGTAATACTGGGCTGGAGACAAAAATTTTGACCTATATTCAGTGTTCATCTTCCTAAGAAATCAAGAATGAGGAGAGAAAAAGAGTGAAGTTTGATATCCAGAATACTCTTTAAGAGCCCTTTTAAAATTACATCAACAAGCATAAATATACCTGCACCTAAATGCCAGTGAGATGCAAAAAACACACACACAAACAACAGCTCAAACAAACACAACTAGGAAAGCTGTGAAAAATACTCATTCACAGCTGGTAGTTCTTCAAGTATTTACTCCTGCTGTTTTTTCCTTGCAACACTTCCAACCAGAAGCCTTTGCCCTGACAAGCCAATCAGCAGAACATAATACACACATCAGCCTCAATTATTTCAGTGCAAAATGTGGGACCTTGATTTAAGTCACTGATGAAGGTACATTTAAGTAAAAATGCCTGGTTTGGCATTAGTGTGTCTGAGACATTTCCTTCTATGAACTCCACTTTAAAGGCACTGTGCATGTGGGTGGGGTGAGCTGCTGGGGCTAGAAACATCCGACTGCCAGAACACTGGTCAGTATAATTCATCTGACTACTGGCTTTGATCTTCAAAAGACCTCAGTACTTGAAAAGATGGGTTCATTTTTCCCTTCTGCCACACACATACAAACAGAAAAATTAACATCATCTAACCTATAGCAGGCAATAAGTAGTACTTCGAGTCCTTAAGCACTCAACTGCGGATGTATCAGCTTAAATCCAAAGACATTTTTGGATTTAATCATGCTTCAGAACATTACCAACTTAATTCTAATATATTCAGCACTGGGTAAAAAAGTCCTGTTTTTCAATCCTTCTTCAAAAATAGGTCATAAAAGTCTGAAGTCAGAGAATAAAAAGAACCTCATAAAAAGAAAAATACGAAAGTCAAAAAACCATTTATACTCAAAATTTCTTTCAATACATCCCTTTTTTTAAAACTGAAAGAATTTCTTTGCTTTTGGTTGCAAAACTAATGGATTAACACAAAAAACACAACACTGCTGTGCCTCTATCCCAGTCAGCCTGCTGCAAAAGCAGGCCATGCAACACAGCTTGCATGCAAGTAACAATCCTGTCTGCATATTGAGAACTTGCACATTTTGATAGCTATTTGCCTAGTGATTTTTAAAGAAAATTTTGTCTTGTGCTACTACACTGAAGGCATAAGAGGCAGAAATTTGCCCTTCAATGAAAAAAGCCCAGCAAATCATAAAGAATTTTGCACATTACTCGCTGCAAAACTGACTATACTCTGCTGCAAAGAGTAGGAAAACCAAATAGTTAAAGGTTTTAGCTATATTATCTCCACTCACTTTTCCATTTAGAAATTTTATTTCATAGAATTTTGGGTGATCATTTTGTAATCAACTCTCAACATCCAACAGCATTCAGACCCAGGTAAATCTCCTCTCCCATCTTCAATCTAATGCCTAAACACTGCCACACAGAATGAAAGCAATTGCTGGGGCATACATTAAGCACAAACACAGGAGAGATTAATTAATCTAAGCATTTTAAAGTCTTGGCTTTTATTTCTCTTGACATATCTCACATGTGTATGAAATGGAAATAGGAGTTCAATTCCTGCAATGTAGGCATGTGGCAGAAAAAAAAAAAGATAATTCAATAGCACTCAATAACATACAATATCACTTCATTTCCATGTTTCTCAGATTACTCTAAATAGGACAGATTTCTTTACTTCACTCCACCTCATGCATTTGCTTTTGTTACTCAGGCACACAAGGTCTTACAGACCAGAATAAGCAGACACCAAGTACAATCACCACAATTCTAAGGTGGGGAGTGGGCACAGAAGCAGTTTGAAAAGTGACTATGACTTCCAAAGCACTTGCTGGAAGCTTAGCAGCAGCACTGCACTGATTTTATTTCATTCACATTAGATTGACTAATACTACCATTACTGACTGCATCACAAGGTTCAACTGAACAGAGTGGTTACAAAGCTTCCACTGCCACTGCCCAGAGAAGAGGATGGAAATTAACACCAGCTTTAGATGTACCCACAAGAAGCTCAATCTCAGCGCTGCAAGGGGCATTTACCCCTCCAACTGTGGCATGCTGTGGTTCAAGGTCCATAGTCCATCATTCTAAATACTAGGCTGCTGCACACCTATTCACTAGTCTAGGTTTTCCTATTTTATACATACCCACGACTTGTATGTAAAGTGAGGGGCTTTGGACTGATATGCTGCTTATTATTTTGTTTAGGATGTTTCTGTTCTGATTTCCCTTGTTTTGCTGCATCTTCTGCTGGTTTTTGAAACGGTTCTTCCCTCTTACTCTAAGGCAAAGATAATTTTAAAAATACCACATTAGCTAACAATCTGAAAACCCTCATATTTCTTTTGACATCAAGCTCTGGCAAATAATTAATTTTATTTTAGTGTTAGGTGTTTTGAATATTTAATACAAACAAGAGTACCACATTCTTTTGTTAACACAAAAATAAACTAGCAAAATGCCAAAGTTGAGTGCAACATTCTGTTGGTTAGGTGATCCATTTTGTCCACTTTACAAAATTAATTTAACATGAAACACAGAAATAAAATAATACGATACCTGCGCATTCTAACCTGAGTCCAAAAGGCAAATTTTTAATTTTTTTTATTCTGCTTTATAAATGTTTAGATTTATTTGTTTCTGTTTTAAACCAAAGATTTTGCTTTTCCTGATTATTTTGTTCTTTTGGAAATCCAATGCATGATTCTGACTCTGCTAGAGATCTTCACTGATACTGCTCAAATTCAATTTAAAAAAAAGAAAGCCCACCAAAATCCCCCAAAACTTTTTCAAGATTCATCCGAAAAGAGGTATGGGTAAAAACAACCAGATTTTTAGACACTTTCACAAAAATTCCCTTCTTATAACTTCTCTTACTTAATCTATTAGCTGTTCTCAAAAAACAACCTGAAATTCCAATATTTAAACCAGATAAATGCTTCCTGAAAGCCACAGGCTTTTCAAGCTTTCTTCATATCTACTTAAAGAGGCAAAAGGGGATGAAATTTCTCATCCCCAGATGAGACTTAAAGACTGTGCAGATCTGAGTTTTAAATGATAAAACCTCCAAGCCAACAATACCCTCAGAAGCACCAATGGCTTAAACTAAGCCAAGGCACTGCATGTTAAGTACACCTTTTGCTCAGCAGTGGTCCTAATGAACACCTTGCCTGACAATGGCCCTTTCTGTTCTATCAGCAACAGAAATGGGTAGTGAGGAGACTTAGATTACTGGGAACATCACACAGCTGGTACAACCCAGGCCAGAAGATTCCTAAAAAAACAGAATGACAGTTTTATGGACAGTTTTTTAAGGGAGCTGACTCAGAAAGGCAAAAAAGAAAGATGTATGCCTGGTGGAAGCAAAGTCAGGTGACATGGAAAGAATACAGAGATACTCTTTGCCACTGCAGGGAGAAAATTCACTACCTCTGATTTATGACATTCAGAAAGTTCCAGACCTCCCATCTAGCCCTACTGCACACCAAGACAGAACATTGGTACCAATGAGAGCATAAATCAGAGATTTAGATTGCAGAAACTATCCTAAAGACTCAAAGTGTCAACCGGGAATACCAAAAAAAAAAATAAAACCACTCCAAAACTCAGAAATTTAAGTCTTTAAGCTGAAAAAATGCACTAGAGAGACTACAGAACCCCCAAAGAGCAGAGCTGGACAGTATTATTTTCAGTCTTTTACAGCAAAACCACTGCTGAGTCCAGCATCACCAGCAACACTAAATAATTTCAACCTAAACCCACCCCCTTATAGAACAGATCAAAACTGCAGAAGTACTACTGAAGCTTTTCTTTCAGGGAAGTATTTACTTGTTCACACACCAGCAACTCTTTCTCTTCTGAACCAATTCTCTCTTGTGGACTCTTAAGAGGAGACCCTTTGGAATTTCTCTCATAAGCAGTTTCAGAAGTAATTGCAGGAGATTTAACCAGAGGTACAGATTTCTTCGTGTCGCAAATAAGCTGTGTGGGAGGGAGAAAAGAAAACAAATAAAAAAGAAAGTGTGATTTGTTTACCTTAAGGCTAAATTTTCAAAATCTGTTAATTTATTCACACAAATACATCACATATGAAGAGAGCGACAGTCATCTGTATGGATACAGCATGTGTAGACAAATGAACTTCTAGGAGAAAATCAGGAGAAATTTAAATACATTTAGAAGTGACCAAGTCAGACACAATTAAATTCATGATCAAACACTAGTCTTACTGAAGTTTACTATCAGAGGTTTTGTTTGCTTGTTATTTTTTGTTCACCTTCAGAGCTGTACAGAGGATCATGGTTTTTTAAAGGCATTCCATAAAACTTCCATATGGATCCTCAGTACATGTCCTGTCCACAAGTAAAACTGCTCTCAGTTTTAGAGCTGGATGTTTAGAGCTTGGCCAAATTAAAATCCACTCTTTTTCAACTAATGTAGTATAACAAACCAAGGTAAAGAATTTACCTAATATGTGGTCAAGAATTATCTCCTCATGGGGTTCCAAATTTCAAGACTGTGCCATACCTGAGAAGCATGCATTTTCCACAGATTTGCTATGAGAATTTGGGTCTGACTTACAACCTATCTTGGATAACTTTGATATTTTCACAGAATCTCTTCAAAGGAAAGGGACTATCAGTATTAAGGTATATTCTCAGTCATATCAATGGTGAAGAATATCAATTTGTTAATATGTATAACTTTTATCATTACATTTTCCCTAAGACCTACTTATCCATGGATGTGTAGAGCCTACAGACTTAATTCTCACTGCTTCTTAGTCTGTATAAACTGTAAAAAAAAGTCTTTCTTCTGAAAAAAGCACAATGTTCACAAGCATTAATAATGAAATCATCAAACTGATTGCACACAGAATCAAACAGAATTCTCTTTGACTTTTTCCATAAGGTGACTTTCTGGGATCTGCCTCTTTTCAAAAGGTCCTTTGGCTTCTCTATACTACTGTCATGTATTTCAGTGAGTTTTCATTGCATAAGTGGCTGCTGGGAAACATCCTGCAGTACATCCACCTGCTTGGTACTCCAACAGAAAAAGACAGGATAGTTATTATCTTAGTTATCAACATTTATTGCCTCCGAAAGCTGTTACTGAACAAATCTGCCACCTGAGGATAAAAAGAGCACACCATCTCTAGTAATCCCACTAACACATATGCTTCTAGTGAAAAAAGAGAAGACAAATGCAAAAGTGCCTATTTTACACTGCAGAATGACCAAAAGACTGATCCTAGATCCTGATCCCAGCAACAGTTAATTGAAAACACAAAGCAGACTCACACTCAGTTACTCTTTGAGGTCTTGCTAGAAATAGAAATTTTGTACCCTACAAAGGCCATACACTCATGAGATGTATTAAAATGTCACAAGAGTATATTAAAATCAGAAGACTTCACTTTAAATACAAGCTGTTGTCATGAAAGAATAAAACACTAGAGAGACACACTTTATGGGTTAGAAGTTTATGTGCACAGAGATGGAGACTGAGAATAGGAAACTGGGGCAACAAAGATAAATTAATGCAAACAGAAGAACATGGTTCTGTTAGAAAGAATGAAATGCAAGGCTTAAGGAGAACCAATAATTTGGCTTGACCATAAAAAGAATCACATGGAAACAAATCCAATTATACTACATTTATGTACAGGGAGAGAAAAAAAAAAATCATGCAACAACATTAAAGTTTGCCGTTGCCCCTCCAAAAGAACAAAAAAAGGAAATATTTTTGAAAGGAAAACTTTGCTGATACATAAAAAAAAAAGTACTAATTTGCTTTTTGGAATCTATAAAGTTACCTGTTCAGCTGCAAGTATCGGTGACTTTTCATGAGGACTCTTCCAGATAAATTGGCTTTGATATTCAGAATTTCTGGGGAAAGTTTTTAAAGGTAGAATATTTATGTCTGCTTTCCTCTGAAGGGCTCTGTGAAACTGACAGTGTAAAAAAAAAAAAAAAAAGAAAAAAAACAGCAATGATTGTTCCCTTTCCTATAATGTTCTGCTAGTCAGACATCTTTCAACACACACTTTCAAAACAAAGTTTTGGGTTTTTGTTTCGAGAACAAAATGAATGCAAAGTATGTTTTCTCATTATAGTCAACAACCCCAAAAAGTCTATATATTATTGGCTAAATCTTTTTTAATTGAAATCAGCAGTGATGACACATGAAGAGCAAATTCCTGTGGAATTAAGTAGCACCAAAATCTGATCTCAAGCATACTGTTCTCCCAACAAAGAAGCTACAACAGAGTATAAAAATATGAAACTAAGGAAAGAGTTCAATAAGAGAGCCTGAGCATCTGTGAGAAATAACTGTTAGTAATTTTTAGACTGGCCAATTAAACAAAAACTATTCCCTTACCCCATTACCCATTATTTCTGATTGC
Source organism: Lanius collurio (assembly GCA_020086605.1). NCBI lineage: Eukaryota > Metazoa > Chordata > Aves > Passeriformes > Laniidae > Lanius > Lanius collurio. The sequence goes on along the minus strand of JACBWW010000005.1, from coordinate 22,555,884 downwards.
TTTTTTGGAGATGACAATGCTTCATTTTGATTTGGTGGAGCTTCAGAGGGTGATTTCTTCATGTTGCTCTCTGCAAGGGCAAGAGCTGTTTCACCACTAGAATCTACCACATGTGATTGAACTTCTGGGGGGAGTCTAGGTCCTTCTGGTGTTTCAAGTTTTTCCTGATTCACATTATTGTTGTTGTGGTCAGTGTGCAACTCTGCATCTTCAGTTTCTGGTGGGTCACTTAAATCACAATCTGCTGTCCATTCGAGGGACTTCGCAATCTGTGGATTATGGTAAGGTACCCTTCTCTTGGAAATGAATTTAGGTTCTCTAGTGATTCCTGAGAAAAAAAAGCCATATTAGATTTAACAAAAACATTCACTGAAGACATAATATCACTCTATAACAAGAATAGACTGAAAGTTTATCATACAACTGATCACTAGAAAACATGGTTTTAGAATCTTGGAGCAGTGACAGACTATGGATTATGAGCATGGCTGTGAAATTCTGTGTTCTTTCCTATCTGCAAATTATTTTCCTTCCACTGAACAGACAGGAACATGGGGCTCCAGAACCATGTTGGATGAAACCCTATAAAGCAAAAATGTCCACAGGACAATCCTGTGCAAACTGATTCTGGGAGCTGAACAACAAGAAAACTAACACAGCCAGTGGAAAGAGTGTGGTTCACACAGATACAGAATAACCAACCTGTGGGGATAAAGTATGCTACAAGAATTTCTCATTACACATGCACAACACACCTTGCTCAATCAGGTTCCCTCTGATTGTGACAGATCTCTATCCACCCACAATTTAAGACCATCGAAGATAACTGACAACCTTTGCACTATGAACACAAAAACATTCCCAAAACCAGAAAAATATTTTGTAACAAAATCAGCAATCAAGTTATTTCAAGAACTGCTGGGCTTTACACAGGCAGGTGAAAATAAAATTACCCCACAATTTTAAGAAGAGTATTGAATGACTGAACACATTTGAAGAGAGAAATCATAATCCACTTCAAAGTGCTCAACTGCAATGGAAAAACTGGTGAAAGCCCTTAACTGGCTGAACAAAAGTATCTTCCATGAGAGAGACACTCCCATCCCGTGAAGAAGCAATGTAGAAAGTCAGAACAATCTATGGTGAAAGGTATCTAGAATATCCATATGTCTGACCACACATACAGGATAGGAAAATCATTACAGTGGTAAAACACTGGAAAAGTAGCCAAAAGGCACTCCAAGCACCGGCAGCTGTCAACTTTTTGCTGAAATGTTCCATGAATGATTACTAAAATTGCTAATTATGTGATTCAACAGGAAGAACCACAAGGAAATTATCAGTAACAATCTGCAAATCCTATGAGGTACCAAGAGTGACATTTAAAGATGTAGATGCTTAAATGGTCAGAAAAGAGGTAGGAGTGAAAATTAACACAAATATGTAGAGAAACTACAGCAAGCACGCACAAAATCACCATTACAATGTGATAAAGAGGAGAAACTGCTGCACTGCTAATGAGTTTATTGCAAGGCTTGTAAAATTTTCAGTTTAGTTTGACTGGAAATAAGCATAGGTTGCCATTTTAAAAAGATGTTAACATGCTTAGATGCTTAAGTATTTCAGAATTGGTGACAATTATAGTCCTCAATAAGAGGTACCCATACACAGACCCATGTGCTAGGGAAAACAAGGTTAAAGAAAAATGTATTTTGCAGTAATGAAAGAAAGCAGTACTATCTAAAGCATAATCTTTAGCAAGATTATTTATTTAAATATCTAGCACCTTGACTAAATAAAAAAATCCCTATTGCCAGTAGTCAATAGCTCTTAATTACAAGGCCATAATTTACAACACTTAGTATTGTAGGAATGAATGCATTGTACTCTAATTACACAGACTGAATATGGCAGTTGTAATGAACAGCACAAAACTTTTTTTAATCTGCCCTGTGCCACTGCAATAATTACTATATTTTACTACTTCGTTTCAAAGCACTGCAGTTGTCATCACTCTTCAGCTTACTCCTCTTCCTCAACTCCTTACAGGCCTTTCAATCCAAATGCTATTTCCTTTTTCTTCTGCCTTCTATCCCCACATTTCCCTGCCATGATAATGTCTACAATCCTTAAATGCTACGCTACAGGACCACAAGGTTTTCTATTTAGTAGCTGACCTTCTCTTTTAGTTAGCTGTACTTGTTAGGTTTATAACAATTTTACTTTATAGAACTTTGCCCCAAGTTAGTCTCCCATTAAAAACAATTTTATTTACTATTTCCATACATCACAGATAACCCAATACCACCCTCTACACACCTTATATGGGTTAACACTGCACCTGCATTTCATGTCTGGATCTGGGCTTATGCTGCATGTCAGAACTACTTTTTTTCCAAGGTTTATATAAATAGCACTAATTGAAAATAAAGCTTCAGTGTAGGCATAAAGAATATAGAGTCAAAAAATACACTCTAGATGATGAGCAAGACTATACTTTTAATTTAATTACAAAAAGCACAAACTGTAAACACCACCAGTTCACTGTGGTCATGCACCCATTGCGGCAAACCTTTCCCGGCCTTGGCTGCAACCAAGGGGGCATTTTTCAGGGTCACTTACCAAACTGATCCGACCGAAGTCCTGCCCACAAGGATTTCTGCTGCTGGGATGGGCTACCAAACTCTGGGCTTCTCCATTTGAAGCTTCTCTTGTATTCACTCAGTCCCTACAGCAAACAGAGAGGAGTCTGTCAAGCCACCTATGCATATCGTGCCGGTAACAGATCTCCGAGGAGGCAAAAACACCAACACGCTGCTGCAGGATGAGCTAAGGGGGCAGGCTGCTCTGCATCTTCCAAACCCACCCCCATCGGAGAACAAAAAATACTGCTGAGAAAACGTGGAAGCGTTTCATGCACCAAAAAATAATATAAAATTTTTAAAAACCAAAAACGTGTATCTTATGTCTTCAAGTGAATGTTTTCAAGAACGGACACAGCCTGGACCCGCTGTCACCCGCACGACTGACCTCCTTCTGTCTTTACTGGCCGGTGCTGTAGCGCAGGGGCCTCCCCTTTCCCGCTACCCCGGGCCGGCCGCAGCCCCACTCCTGCCGCCCCCTGGGCCCGGGGCCGTGCCGACCCGCCGGGTCCCGCTCCCGTCCAGCTCACCCTGAAGCGCACGGGCATGGTGGAGTCGCAGCCACCGCACCGCCGGGCCCGGGCCCCGCCACCAACCCGGCCCGGCCCGCCTCCCCTCGGCTCGCCGGGCGCCTGCGCGGCGGCCGCCTAAGGCGGGCGGGGAGTGCCCGGCCGCGCCGCTTCCCCTGCCGGCCCTGCCCTGGGGGCCTTGTTGGCAGGGCGGTCTCCGCCTCCGCTCGCAGCCGTGCTGCCCCGGGCTGCTGCCGCCGTGTTGTCCACATTAAAAGACTGATCGTCCGCCCGTGGCAGGGTAACGGGGCTGTGCGGCCAGCGCTGCGCTTCTGGGGTAGCACGATGGGGAGGCACCCCCTGCTAATGCACTGCAAGGCCGGGGGGATCTTAGGCGCCTTGATACCAAAAAAAATCGCGTATCCACGCACGTAGCTTTATGTTGGTACAAAAATAACGTTTCTAGAAGGAAAAACCAAGTTTCCTACCCTTCTGGAGCCTCTGCGACGGCGTGCCAGCTGCCGGTCCGCCTTCGCCACCTCACCCGACCTCGCCACCCGGTCAGGAGATGGTAATCCACCTTCTTGTTCAGATCTTCCCTCGAGGGTAGCTTTTCCGACTGCCTTCCCCCTGCTAAGCTCCATCCCGACTGTTTTTGCCTGTATCACATTAAAAAGAACGGAGAGGGTTGTAAAAGGAAAAGTGCACGGACAGACGCACTGCCCAAGACCGGCGCGGGCGGTCTGTTTACATTCCCTGTTGCCCGTGGCTGCCGACCCTCCCCGTGTCCCCTGTTACCAGCGCCTGTTCCGGAGCAGTGAAAGCCCAGTGAGCGAGGGCTGTGTCACCTCTGCCTCTGCAAAGCGCCCTGCCAAGCACGGGAGGAAAGTCAGTGCCAGACCCACTCACTCAAGCAGAGTTTAGGTCCGGTGGGACCCTGTGTAACTGGTGAGCAACAATTTTTTACTGTCGATGTGAGACAGGAGAGAGCACCCATCTGTAATGAAAGGCTTGCGAGCAAAGTAAAATATTCTTCTGCGATGTGAACAGCAGCGGGGGAAGACAGAAGAAAGGTCCTGCATTGATAATGTTTCCAAGTTTCACACATCTTTATTCATGAATTTCAAGATCAAGACAATAATTTTGGTATCATATACTTGCCGATTACACTTGAAACTGCTAGGTCCACCATATACAGTTGATTGTTTTGTTATTAGAGCGATTTATTTCATAATGTTCAATCAGATCTAGTTCAGTACATTTTTGAAAGTAATGCACAAACTTGCTACAGAATGTGAAAAGCCAGCTGGCAAAAATACAATGTTCAAAATAAATATAACAGGTTTGCCAGGAATCTTTCCTCTCTGATATATCTATATATATATAGAAACCAGGCCACATATAATTTCCATATGTTTTTATGGCGTTTTTCAATTATCAAACTACAAAAATGCTTTTATAGATGGTTTGGGGCTGTATGAATTTGGAGATGGATTTGATTCTTTAGTGCAGAAACACAGTAAGTACAGAAACAACATCCTGATATGCAGATTACTGTATTTCTTCACGTCTCTGTCTTTTTTTTTTAGTAAAACACAATAAATTATTCTGAAACAATGGAATTCACATCCCTCTTTATGCACTGATTGATTTAAGTTGCATTTTTAATCTTCTCATTATAGCTAAGAGATAGGAATAGCTTATATGGGGAAAGCACTTTAATAAATATGTCAACCATTGAGCTTTACCTCATGTTTTTTATCACTGCTGATGTATACCAGCCACTTCAGATTCAATGTATACACATTACTGAACGTACAGTTATTCAAGACAATATGATGTAAAAATACTAAGATGCTTAGACCAATGACAGTATTTCCATATGAGGGTTGAATAAATAAATGATTAAATGAATAACGAAAGCAAAAAAATCTGTACAAAAAGTTGCACTGTGTTCACAAACTTACAGTCTGGAAAAGTAGGAAAGGTTTCCATTTTTCTGGAACATAAACTTGCAGGGACTGATGTAGATGTGCATCCCTCAGTAACTGGTCTTTTTCATTTATTGGATCCTATTGTTTGAAGAAATAAGCATTTAAAGCTTGCGTTGCTAGATTACACATCTAAGTAGTTTTGAGTTCAAGTCACTTCACATTTCTGTAACACTTGAGAGGTTGACTATCTTCCTCCTTTATTTCCTGTAAAGCAAATACAAGTATTTTAATTTGCCTTACTTATTCTTACTCCAGATTTAGATTATCTTGTTACTGTTCTTCAAATTAATCAAAAGATGCAGTTTCTTTTGGTAAACCACATACAAAAATTCTTTTGATATTTTTTATGTGTATAATTTCAAATGAGTTATCTGTCATCCATATTTTTTCGTGCTGTTTGTTTTCCCATTAGCTTCACCACATCTTGCTACATGTCCAGACTTTAGTCTTTGTCCTTTTCTATCTCTTGACCCCAGCACTCCTGAGTCTTGACTTCAAGGTTTCAGCAACTTTCACTTCAACTTCACTTGAATTAGTGAACAACTAATTATTACATGTAACTAAATAGGAACCTTCCTATGACCTGTTTCTCTCACTGCTTGTAAACTCGGATACCACAGGCAACCCTCCTTTAGAGAGTTGGTAACCTGAAGTCTCTTTCTTTTGGTTTTACACTCGTCATGTCTGCTGCCAAAACTCAGAGCATAATGTATCAGCAGCCCTCCCTCCAGCCATAGAAGGCTAGACACAGCTTGCTGTGAAGCCTGACAACTCCACTCCATGTGTCAGCCTGAGGGAATCATACAAGAGCAATGAAACCTGCTGTCTACCTCCAGAGTCTGTAGCCTCTGGCACTCACTGGTACAGGAGTAAAGGAAGAGCAGTAGCACAGCTGGCCTGGCTCAGGCCCCATGATTTTACTCTTAAAAGCAAGTGTTTCTTGTGCAAACTTGTCTCATCTTATTTTACAACCCATTTAGAAACTGCTGTGTTAAAACTACTTTAATTTTAGAACTCATTTCAATCCCATTTTCAAGTGACAGAGCTGATCCAGCAGTCATTAAAGGGCAGTGTTTTGTTGTTTACAGGGGTCTGGATTTGACGATATCTCCTGGCTTCATGTCCCTGAGCTTGGCAAAAGCATTAACTCTTATCATCTTAAAGTAGTCTGTCTCTCTGGTACAATTTCATTCTGAGTATCAGAAAACCTTATATAGTTCTTCTTTATAGCTGTAAAAGAGGTCATAAACATGAAATATGGAGAGGCAGATCCAGCTCTCAACCGACCATCTACTTATTTGTGCATTGTATGCTCTGAGGGCAAAACACTGTCAAAAGTGATGGCTCCCTTTGAGAAATTCATCTTTAACCCCCAGGGCCAGACACATACAGCAGGGCTTATCCATAACCAAGGGCTGCCAACCTCCATGGCAACCCAGGGTGATCTTGGACCTTTAAAATGTCTCAGATCAGACCATTCTGGAAATCAGCATCCTTAGCCTGAGATACCTCCCTCTTTAGTGAGAATAATGCGATTTCTAACCATAGTTTGGTATCTGCTAATCATGCGGGTTTTTTGGGTTTTTTTTATAAAAGCACAAGGTAGTTTTTAGGAAGTGTAGAAGTCTGATTCAGAAGCAGAACAGAGTATCTCAAACGTGTGTAGCTGATGCAAGGGGAACCATGGCCCTTGCAACCATTTTTTACATTAGAAGAAAAAAGAAAGTAGGAGAGCATGTATCATTTTGATCTAATGTTTTCCTGAAGAGCACAGAGAAGTCACAGCTGCTCATCCTTCAGCAAAGAAGCTTGCACTCACTTTGTAGGTATAAACAACAGTGATCTCTGTTTCTGTAGGGAACACAGGGCATTACTTTGTGATTTGTGTGCAGCTCTATGCACTCAGTCATTACCAGTCTATGTGACTGTTCATACTGTAGAAATAATCTCCTTTCTGTTTTCAAAGGTGCGTAAGATTTGTGCACTGCAGTAGCAAAATTGTGCAATGCTGGCATAAATAATCTGTTCTGACAACCCCTCAGGGAGTAACTCCTGTTGACAGGATGTGTGAGTATTATCCCAGGATGATCTGATGCATTGGTAACTGCACTGTAACAATGGAAGCATGAGATGGGCCTCGAATACCATGGCTTTGGTGGCAGGCTCCACTGGGTTGGCAAGGTAATGCAGCTCAACTTCAAAAGGAAAGGCAAAGAATCTAATAATCACTGTATAGGACCATCTGTTAGACAAAATTCCCTGTGTTGTATTAAGAAAACCTGTGGTAAGAAACATCCTGAACTTTAAGTGAAATTTTTGCCATTTTTCATTTCTTACTTTGCTCTGCATGCCATTTGTAACAATAATCTACTATCACACTATTGTTGCTACATGTAAATCAGTAAGAAATCACACTTCCATGACACTGACTCATAGCCATTTAGAAGGGAAAACTCATTAAGGGAGTGCAAATTAGCCACACTGTCCAAAGGAGATTGTTCTTTATGTTTTGGAATCAGGATGTGAGCAGCTCTCCCTCTTCCCTGCTGCTCTTGGCAGCATCCTTCAGGAGGTGGACTGACAGAAGTCTATTTCAACAGCCTTGTAGGACAGAATGAAAATCTTGTTCTCCTGGCCTTTGTCTGCCCTAGGCACACACACATCAGCTGGTCTATTCATTTCTTGTATTTAGGTATTGCAAGAAATCTATTTGACTGTGTACCTGGTTTTGACACACGGTTGTGGCTGTTCACAAGGACAAGAGCTTCTGAACACTCTATGTAAGCCTTTGGTTACTGCAGATCAGCTTTACAGCTGGAATTATATTAGGCAATACACAGGAATATTTTAGGGCACTGAATACTGCATCAAAACGCTGCAGCCTTATGGTGCAAAGTGCTGCAGGCACATGATTTGAATGTGCTAAAAAAGTGTTCCAGTTTTTATTGGTTTGAGTATATTCTATCCATACCACACCAGATCCCCCCAGACAATATAAAGCCAGTATAAACAACAAACTCAATACTCTGGATAATTCACCAGAAGTGCCATCGTGCACTCCTGCCTGGTAGGTGATCCAGTCCGCAACAATCCAGTGCCACACAAATCAGATCTTAATGATCTTGTCAGCATGTCCTTACTAAAGATGAAATTTCTTAATTTTCTGAGCTTCACTTCTGTCTGACATACACATGAGCACAAAGAAATCATTTACCACTGCAGCTGTTTTCTACTTCCCTCCCCATCTGCAGCCCCCCAAGGATGCCATTCTAATAATGTCTTGTGTAAACAGCAGTTGGCAAAAATCCTGAAGTCCCTTCTACAGGAGATATGACATCACTGTGACACACATATCTTGAATTCCTTAAAAAAATTATTTCTTCCAGGTAATGTGAACCAGGGAAAGCTGAGGATGTTCCTGGAGGGTCTTACTCATTTCTGGCTGAAGACATTTGTGTTGGCTGCAGGGGACAAAGGTGTGGAGTTACAGGCTGAGGGGTAGTTACCACCTGCCCCTGGTGGTCCCAGGGAGAGGCCCGGTGGTCCCTCTTGCTCTTTGGGGACTTGCTAATGAGGTTTGCCAAATGCAAGACCTATGTGGTTGATCCTGACTCCACACATTCCCTGCTAGAGGAAAACCTCCACACGGGGATAGGCTAAGGCCAGGCAGCAGTGCTGTCTCTCAGGTAAAGACTCATCTGGCAGCAGCTCCCCAGGACAGGGCTGGGTCCCAGCTGTAGCCTCTCCATGGCACTGCCTGGGGACCTCTGCCTTGTTTGCACTGACTCTGCATCATTCCCAAGCCCTGGCAGCCAGACCTCCCGGGGTCTTCTCAGAACCTTTATAAAATGGGCACAGTTTTTACAGCTGGTCTGCACCAATAAGATGGTTTCTAGTACTTTCTTTCAATCTGTGTCAAAATCTAAAGTTTCCAATATCACTTTAAAAGGAAAATGCCACCCAACCAGCAATCTGGTCCTTATCACAGCTGCTCAGTCTCAGTACCCAAAAGTTAAGTTTCAATCAATTTAGTCTTGGATGCTTTTTCAACTTCAGATAAACCAGAGCTTTGTGTGCTTAACAGCTTTCAGAGAATATCTGCAATTAAATATGATACTTTGAATTCATTTCAAAATATCTGACTTGCTATGGTACACTTCCAAAGATAATTTCATTAGGGTTTTTCTTTCTGTGACAGTACCTGGGAACAAAATGCTAAAATTTTCTTCTCCTAAGTGGCTCCCACTGAAATCAATAGAGCAAACTCAGAGATACAGTCTGCTGAAGGTATCCCTTTTCTTTCTACAGACCAGAACTAGATATAGGGCCATTGGCTGGTCGTCTCTGCTAAGAAATCTACAAAGGAGTATGTTTTCTAAGCTTTTACATTCTAGTCAGTGGCTTGAACCTGGCCCAAGTGAGTAGTGCTTTGATGTCATTCATGAGAACCATCAGTTGTCAGTTCTGGCAAAATCTGAATAAACTTTGTTGTTTTTTAATCTGGAATGGCAGCAAAAGGTATTGTGATCAAAATTCATACCTCTCCACCTGCAGATGTGCTGGCTGTCACCATCATCAGTTGCAATGAGCTGTTGGAATCTAACCCTCAATGACTATATCAGATGAAGAGATAAAGTTGTAACTGTCACGTCCTGAAAGTTCTGTTGATGTAAAGACCAACATTCCTAATGACCTCAAGCGTGGAAAACAAATTATCTTGTTCTGAAGAGAAGGATGGTGAATGCAATAACCTGAAGGGCAATGTCATAGTGAATTAAAACCAATAGTTGTAGTACTTAACCATTTTTAAAAGTTAGTTCAGGCAGGTGTTGCACCACTTCTACTATCATAGCCAAGTTGAAATTCTCTCAGCAGACAAAGCAGTCCTTCATCCCTACCAGGATGTAAAGTTGCAGGAGAGAAGCCATGTTAGTAATAGGTAGGTTTACAAATATCCATTTAAAAATAGAAATGTACAGGAAAAACCTCTTTCTTTTGGTTGACTTATGCTGAAAGTTCCCATCTGGGTTTGGATTTGCATATACAAAAAAGTAGAGATAACATTTTCAGGATATCCCAGTGGTCCTAGTTTTTAACTTATTTTTTTAATGGGTAAATATCTCTCTCACTACACAGTGTCCAGTGTAGCAGCATGGTAAAGACAGGCTGTTTGTGACTAATTCATTCCCATTTGCAGAACTTTTGGGGCCACTACAGCAAGCAGAAAACTATAGCCCACCTTGTATTTGGAGAAAAGGATCTAGGGCATGCCGCAAGTGTGGTGTTAATGTCCCACAGAGTATTTTCCCTGGCAGAAAATATCTGGACATTTAATATTCCATATGCAATCACCTGATGACAAACAAATCTAAATTTTCCAAATGTTTTACTTTTTTGTTGAAAAAAAACCAAAAGCCAAAGCAAAAACAGGAGTTTCAGTCTGCTCTGGTCTTATCAGAAATTAAAATTTGCAAATATAATACCAGAAAGAAGTCTGAAAATCATTTGGCATGTTAATTGAACACTAGCAACAGGATCCATGAAGTCAATCCAGCTTGACTGCATTATCACAGTTGATATGTTATTCTAAGTTTACAGAATGGTATTTTTGGGGTTTTTCTCAATTTTTCAGTCTCTCCTTTAAGTGTGGGTCATGCTGGCAGCCTCTGTGAAGTTGTTGCTTTTTCAAACTTAGAAAAATTATTTGAGATTTAATATTTGATTTTTTTTCTTCTGCTCCTTCCCACACATAGTCATCCTCAAATAAACAACTTGCTGTTAAAGAAGGTATTACATTGGTTTCTGTCATAATATGCTGCATCTATCCTGACTTCAACTTTAAAATATAATTCTAATGCAGCCATTCTTCCAGGTGATATTCCTCCTAATTTACATCTGCATTTGCTCCACCCCGGTGCTCACTGAACACTGAAACCATCATATTAGGACAGCTTAAAGAAGCCATATTTATCACATTTCTTCTGTCTATAAAATGTTTAATCTTCAACAAATTATGTTTTTCTAATCCATTTCTTACATTCCTTGAGATGCATGGCTCATCTCTCAAACATAGTTCTCATTGTGTTTTGAATTGGATTATTTAAGGAGCACCGATTAAATCCCTAAAAGCTTTTATTGGCATACTATCATTTCTGCTGCACTCAGAAGTTTTATTTTCTTCCTGGGCACTTTGGGTAATCCCAGTGTCAGTAAGGCTTTTTAGAAGAAGAATGCCTGGCCAAAAACAAGGCCAGGGCCCACACATCACACAGACAGCAGGACAATCTACCAGAGTAAAGGTTACGTATTAGCAAGAGCTTTTATCAACACTTCTTATCCGAAGAACTCGTAGGTGATCCCACTATTAATTTAAGCTAATCTAACAGTTTCCAGAAACGAGTGGCAGAAGCACCACAATTTTCCATGTTCCTGGTAAGAAAAGCAATTCAGGGTTTCAGATTTCTTCCTACTTCCTCACCAGGGTAAGTCGAATCTTTGATCTCTGAGTGGGAAGAATGCAGATTTTATGGCGTGACAGTTTCTCTGAAGACTTGAGTGCTGACTTTCTTTTCAGTATTGGCCTGAATCCATTAAACCATACATGAATGCACAATACTGTAAAATTTCCACTGCAGTCTATTCATTAAAACTGCAGTCTGTTCTGTGGCTCAATCAGTGCAGAAAGATTGAAGTCAACAATTTCTTCTGTTGTGTTTTGGTCAATAAATCTGCTAGTCCAGATTCATTCCTGGTACAACTCCAACGCTGCAATGTGGATAAATGCTGTATTTTTTTTCTTTTTCCCTGAATTAAATTGTCTACCCAAAACGATGACAAATCTTCAAAAGTACTTTGCTTAAGCAAGGCTGAAAATGTCACAAAACAAAGACAAATTAAAGAATTTAAATTTAAAATTTACTGCAGGTTTGCTGACAACTGATTGTTAAGTCTATCTATTCTAGGTAAAAACAATAGTCATAAATCAAAGAGAAAGAAAAGATCAGGTAAATAAAGATACTTAAAAATAGTTATTTTTTCAGATACACCTTTCAGGGCTTCTAGGCAATACATGGACTGTTGACAAGTTTATGATGACTTGGGCAGATTAAGTAATGGCAATGAGTTAGAACTGCCCGAGTGAAGCACTCATCTGTTCTTCTGTTTTATTACTGCATTGCCTGTGGCTTCAAGATCCAGGCAGAGCCAGCTGGAGTGGGAAAGCAAATTTACAGATGTTAACACATGCCTTTGGCATTTTCTTTCACCAAAGTCAAGAATATCATCTGCAGTCTTCTAAGGGCTGATGTGGGGCTTGGAGATGAAAGACAAAGCTTACTGGAGGATCCAGCGTACTGATTAATAACGTAGGACATTGTGCTTTAGAAAGTATACTCTGGTTATTTTTTGTTTGCATGAAAAGACATAAAAGCACTGTCTGCGTTGACGAAGGGACTCAACACGGTGGGACTGTCACCACTAGGTGGCACGAACCTGATGCAGCAGAAAAAAAAAATGCTGAAACACTTAGTGGTTTGCTGAACAGCTGCCATCCAGTAAGTGAAAAGACTACCACTGCCCCACCACCACGCTAGCCATCAGCACAGGACTTGTCTGGAGAGCCCACCTCACTCTGGTTTGCACAACAGTCTTCTGGTTAATGGGGGAAGGAGGATGTGTTTGGAACAGAACCTCAGTGTTGCCTCCTCCTCCCAAGCAAAATGAAAATCCATTGCTAATAAGTGAGGGGGGTTTCTTTCTATTTCTGCAGCATTTAAAGTATTTAAAGCACACTTCTTTTTTTTTTTTTTTCCCACTTGGAGCTGCAGTGATGTGGACAGCTAGGACCACATCATAAAAATAAGATTAGCTGGCTGTCATTGTGGTCCCATTCCTTTTGGCTGTGGCCACACAGCTCACTCAGTGTTTAGGCCCCAGGGTTATAAAGTGAAGTATCTCAGCAGCGCTTTGCCCCCAGGTCAGCACTGACCCTGTACTGCAGCTCTGGGGAGAGCTGCTCTCATGGTGTCCTCTGAGCAGACTGTCAACCTGAAAGACTCCAAATTATGGCTCTCCGAATAGGTATTACAGATCCCAAGATAATTCCAGTTAAAACAAGTGATCCTCAAGATTTCTTTAGGGATATGCACCCTAGTACACTGCTGATTTCTTATTCAGATTTGCTAGTATCTAATCCATTCCTTTGAGCAGCATTTCTAGATAAATATGGTAATTGATCTCTCCTAAAATACAGGAAAGCTGGCCTTGCTATTTATGACAAAGGAGACTAAGAGCCACAGAAATACATTTTGGTTAGGTTTGCAAGTCTTGATTAAGCTTTTGTAACAATTTATTTCTACAGCATTGTAGATGTAGAAAGCACTTTAAAGAGAGAGAATATCTGCTTTAAATGTTGTATCATATGTGCAGAAGGCACTCAAAATAAAGAAAATGGAAGGTCCTTGTACTAAAGCACCTATGCTTTAAATGAGATTAAGTGCAGGATAAGATGACAATAAACAAAGGGCTGGATGAAAAGCTGGCAGTGGTGAGCAGTCAGACTCAATAATATGACCGTATCTTATTTCCTTCTCAGATTTTTTTTAATACAGTAAATTTATTGTAATAGGATTTCTGGACAGCATCCACTTGAAAGCCTGCACAGAGGTTAGCAATAGAAGATTTTTAAAAAAATTGAGGCATGTCAAAAGATTTTAAGGAAGTCTGAGGCTGCAGGAAGAAAAAAGATCAGAGACTATTTCTTTAAAAATAGGTTTAACAATTCCCATTTCTTACACAGGCAGCATGCTTTAATATATTATTCTAAATTCCTGAGTCATTTGTGTCAAATGTGAATTTGGTTTGATTTCCTGGAAGTGTGATTCTACACCCAGATACTACAGTCACGGAGGTTATGCACATGAAGCCAGTCAGAAACTGCAGGGGTAAGAGAGAGTTCCTTACAGGAAACTTGGTTCTTTGGCAGAAAACAAAGTAAGTTCTCAATTTTGGCCAATGAGGTAAGAAAGGGGGGAAATACTCTTTTACATATAACATAGAGGAAAGTGAACTATTTCTGAGAAAAACTTAATTTTACTAAAACCTGAGTTTTCATTAGTGCAAGTTTCAGTCATCAATTCTCAAACTCTTCTGAGACACTTTGTGTATTCTCACACTGCAAGTCCCTTGCCTGAGAAGGACTGCAGCTTACATGCAGTTGTCAATTATATGCAATTTAGCAACAGATTTATTGTGGACACTTAGAAACCCTGAAACTTGAAGCTTGCACAGGGCAGGAGCTTGTTCAGGGGCCTTTGCTTCAAGCACACTTTCAGCTCAGGTAGAGATGTTTCACCATCCTATTCCCCTCTCTGTGGAGCAGAGCTTGGTCTCACCCTTTGGAAGGGCTCAGCCCTTGTGAGACACCCAGCTGCCCTGGTCCCGCAGCAGTGATACAGGCACAAGTGATGCAGGAAACAGCCCAGGGAGCAGACCTTGAAACAGTACCCTTGAAACAGTACCTGCAAAGGCAGAGTGAATTACTGGGACTCAGTATTTGCCAAATAATTTTTTTTTTAATAAATAAATAAATAAATTAATTAATTAATTAATTAATAAGCCTGCCAGTTCACATCAGCGGTGCACAATTAAAACTCTGCAAATTCAAAATATCTAATATTCACACTCTTCCTTTCTAAAGAGAGGCAGGAATTTGGGCTGTTTCACAGACAATTGGTGTGTGCTGTTTTTGAGATCAAAAGGAGAGAGGCACTTGTTGCATCCAGACCCTGGAAAGTGCAGCCCTGGACTTCCTCATAAAAATCTGGTGTTCCCCTTTCCAGCCCCGCCCTTCACATGCCCCAACCCAGAGTGCACAAAGGTACAGCATTTCTTTTCTGCTCAGCTTTCCTGAGTAAAAGGGCATGTTTGTTAGTGTTGGTCCTATTGCATTTGAATCTGTGTTACAAAGGAACTCATTTTGACCAAATCTTTCTGGGACAGTCACTGGGCTTCGTAGATCTTTTTCTCTTTGTCTGTTACCGCTAAAAATCTATTTAGAGATCAGCAACTGGAAATCTGCTGTCCTAGAAGAAGCACTAGGATTATTAGTATGTTATAATCCTGAAGGAAAGTGTTTTCTCAAGTCAAAACATTACATGATAGTGCTGTTTGAGGTGCTACACCAAACGTCTGTACTCATTTCCATTAACTGCGAGTGTGCTGGATCAATATTCAAACACGGTAATTTGTTCTCTGCAGCACCACAGAGCATCTAAAAACTGTCTCTAAAACCTGGGTGGTTAATGTGAACCAGGCATTTTTAAATAGATCAGCTGGCCCACCCATGATTATAAGCCTGAACATAAGGCAGCATGTTTTACAAGGTCAATTCCAATTAAAGCTCCTCTCCCAACCCAAATATCTTTAATCTCCAAAGACTACTTGTATGCATCATTTCACTTATGCAAGTCTGTTTTGTGATTACTTCCAATTACTTCCCTGCCCACGTAGCTTTCTCACCCTCATCTGTCACGGTTACGAGTACACATATAGGGATGTAAGTGGCCCTAGCATACTACAGCTGCTTTCCTCAGGTGCTCCTTTGTAGGGCAGCCTTCACGATGTGATTTAATACTTGAGAACAAGCTGGCATGTGGGGGAAGGGGAAAGAACTGCTCAGACGATGATGCTTAGTAGATCATGTTCCTGCTATTTTAGTTACTAGTTTCACTTTTTCTCACTACAGTATATTCACAAACATAAAGTTGCAGAGTTACTAAAAAGAGCACAGGAGAGGGGGTTTTGATAGTAAAAATAGAATGAGATTTTGGTTTTAAACATGGATTAGTGTCAAAACTCCTGATCTATACTGGAGGAAGACTGAAATGTAAAGGGTAGATCTTGGTCTTAATTCTCTGCGTGGAAATCTGAAGTAGCTCCATACTTTGTCAAATGTTTTGTTGGAAACCTCACTGTGAGCACAGTGTGAATGAAAGTTCTCAATCCAGGAACAGGAATGGAAATTTGTTCCAGCCCAATTTAATTTAAAAATATGTTTAAAAAATGTTAACATTGAAAAGGTCAATCAGGACACAGATCTCTGTAGTATTTGAACAGAGCAGAAAGACATCTGTCTCCAGACTTGACCACAATATACTGATTTCTTTCCTACTTTTCAACAGGCATAAGAAATGATGGGCTTCTGCAATTGTTCTATGCCAGGAAAGGGAAGTGATTCTGTCTGATTCAATATTTGTTTCCCTGCTTTGCATCAGCCCCACCATACAAAGGAAGGTGGGAAATAGCCAGTCTTCTGACCTGGTTGCCCTCTCTCTGGGGAGCTCTCGTCCAGCACCAAGCTGCCACGTACCCCTTGGTGCATCAGAAGAGGAAAGGTGGGGAGGGAGATGGCCAAGCCTGTGGTGCTCCCATCCCATCTGTCATCCATTCCAGTGGGACACTCGCTCCTCAGGAGAGCAGAGCAGCCTTCGGGCTATAACTGGCTTTTCTGAGACATCTCTGCTCAGCTCGGGTGTGCCTGAAAATCAGACCCAGTGGATTTACCAGTGTGCGTTAGAGCAAATTATGGCCCTGGCTCTTTAGTTTCATTGTTTTGTGTTGCTGATGCAATATGACTAATTCGTTAGGAATAATAGTGCTGTACTCAAATATGCCCCTCTCAGAAATAGATTCCTTGCAGGCTCATTAAGGGTAACAGTTTTAGAACAGCAAATGCATTTGCCTTAGTTCCCGAGGGCAAAATGACTTTAAAGTAACAGATACTCCCTTCAAACTATACCAACTTGCCAGTGTGTTATATAAAAGTATTAGGTGGCATCATGCCTTATTTGAATGGTGCTTTTGGACATGCCATTTAACCATTGCCTCAAAAACAAAAATCTAAAAACATATTTTATAACAAAAATGGTCTTCCTTTAAACAGACATTCCTTCCAGTACTGAGGCCTGGAGTTTGCTAGTGTGAGACTGTCACTGCAGAGCAGGCTGGTGGTGCAAATACCTTGAATTAAAGGTCTGAATTAAAGAAAGCTAATATTTATCTGAAAGGAGATCCCAAGTGTACACAGTACATTTCTAATCAGTGTCCATTAATACAACTGATGGTAAAGGAATCCTGCCTTGGAACTGATTGCTCTGATCAGATTTGGTTTTAATTGAGTTCAGATGTATATAATTTCTTAAAAGTATGCAGTACTATAGAAATCATTGGGGTTTGTGTGCTCCCAGTTGGGATTGGGGGTGAGTTATGAAATTCCTCTTCTATTTCTCTCTGACTATTGTGTCAAGTATGTGAATTTCTGGTTTATTTTTCTTTCATTGGCATAGGAAAATGAGAACATCTGTATTAGTTCACCTCACCCAAAACGTAAGAGGCCAGAAGGGTCTTACATGGAAGTGTCCTCCTGCAGGTTCAAACTCCATGATTTCTACAGGTATACAAATCTAGCCCCAAGTGTTAAGCATGGGTTTTCTAGGACAGCTGCTGATTGGAAGAACATGAATAAGAGTGTCATAAAATGGCAAATGTTATGGAACAATATTCACTTAAAGATAGAAGGAATTCCTTTAAATATGGAAATATTTTGGGGAATGCCTGAGAAATTTTCCATTGCCCTTATAACAATTAATCTGAAAATGCTGCCTCCCTGCTTCCCATCATTTTTCAATTTGAAAATTTTATAAGGTCACATTAAAAAACAAGAGGTACTAGGAAAGATACCTTGCTAATTTGGTGTATTCATTATATATGCCTGCGCAATTAATTTAGATTTTGAGGAGAGAAAGAACAAGTGTATACATTTGAATGAAACAATACAGCATATATTTATCATCAAAATTTGCTGCATTGGGCAGCAAATCTCTGCTGGAATTTGTACACTGAGTAAATTAGCAGGCAAACTGTACCTGAAGTGTTATACCAAAAAAGCACGCTTGATTGGAGACTATGTCTGTGCTTAATTTCTGCAGGAGCTGCCTGTGTCCTGAGGAGTCACTAGTTACACTTGTTATGACTAAGGTAGACCTTTAGAGCAGATGTTTGTATTGATCTGATTTCGAGGACACACATCACTGTAGTGTCCAAGTCACCTTAGGCAGCATATTTCAGGACTATGTATAAAGAATATTGATTTTTAGTGCCTGTTTCTAAATGGAGAAAACGCAACATCTGCATCTTTCTTCTCCCTGAACTTGCACCTGGTATTTCCAATCTTTCCATGCAGACTGGCTATAAAGCACTTTCTTATATCGTTCCTGCTGCGTGTTTCTAGTACTTGACCCCACAGAAGTCAACAGCACGATCTTCAAGTGGACAAGATCAAACCTTGAAAATGTAGATTAAGACCAAGGTGAAGGAGATAGGCATACACTACTTCTGCTTCACACTTTCATACTGAAAGCCCCTTTCCGCTGGTAAACTGTATATAGTACTTTGTCCAGATAAAAATACTTTGGAAGAAGCCATGCTGTTGCAAAGGATCAGACAGAAAATATCTGTTCCTTACACATTACCCCTGCAAACTCATTCCTAAGTTATTCCCTGATGAGGAAGTGAGGCATCATCATAGAAACAGAAAACAGAGTGGAAAAAAAAAGAATGGTCCTGTGAGAAGAAAGAAAATATATCACAGCCTAATCACTTAGATCTCAAGGCAGGAACAAAGATTTATTCTATGACTGGTATTTGTGACCTTGGACACCAATATTCAAGAATATTATTTTCTTCACACATTTTTGCAAGTGCAGCTTTCAAACATAGCCACAGTAAAAGCTCGGGTTTAAATTAGCAGTAAGCTGTGGTGTGTAGGCTGTTGTGTGATGGTGCCCAGTGACACTTGTGAGTTGAGATGGTTACTGCAAGGAGTGAACAATGCTCGTGGCCTCACATGATGCACTGTGCTCTGCTTCTTTGAGCAACATAGGAATGGCCAGACTCTATAAAGTCCAAAGAGTGGGCCCAGCTCACCATGCTATATGCAGAGGCATATAGCATATTCAAATTTACATCTCAAATTTTTATCCAAACTGCTCATCTAAGCTCCACTGATGGGTACAAGGTACTTGCATTAAAATCTTCACCTCGTTGACAAATAATAGGCTATTGAAGAAGTCTTGCAATTGTAGCACTTCAGTTAGATGATGTATGACTAAGTCAGGTGATTATGGAGAGAGAGTCTTTACACTAATTGATTGGTTATGTTCTCTATTAGTGTAGAAAACCCATCTACTATGCTTTAGCTAGACATATGGAAGGTTTTAAAAGTGCCTTTGGCAACCCAGTATGAAATATATTGCAACATAAAGTTCTTTCATAAAATCTAGCCCAGTTTATCACAGCGACACTAGGAAATCAGTAGGGATTATTTTTGTGAGCAAAAGGTGCAGAATTTGGCCAGCTTTTGATATATTGCCCAAATGGATCTATGCAATTGCTGCTGCACTTATTTCTGTTTGTGCGAGTTGCTTTCTATGGGAACTTGAATTGTGCCCTGTGTATTGCTTACATGTGTTGAAAGAAGCATTGATGTATGATAGGAGCCAGTATAAAACTACCAGGGGAAGACTATTAAGACATATTCACGCTGAACTCATTAGGTAAATTTACCTTGTATTATTTTTATTAAAAGTGCAGGTGACTGTGTATCCCCATAACATCTCCCTGAGCTTGTAAATTATCTATTTGTTAAAAAAAATTTTAAAGGCTTAAAATATCAAATTATTTGTCTTTCAAAAACAAAGTGAGTTTCATTGACAATCTAACAACTCTGAGGGGCCATGTGGAGGCTGCCTCTGTAGCTTAGTGGTTGCAGCAGTAGGAAGACCACACCAAACTACACCTTCAGGCTGCATATCCTGCCTTCCCAGCTGAATGCCTTAAGGCAGAGTTACTCTGTAAGGAAACCTCTGCAGCAGAGAGGGAGTGCAGTAAAATAAGTAGAAATCTGGTGTGTTGCTGGTCTCCAGCAGAGGATGGGTGGTATCAAGCATTCTCAGGCAGCAGAAGACTGAGGTGAATCCAGCCTGGATTCACCACATCTTAGGACTGTTTCTCTTCAGGAGAAAGAAAGGCTCTGACAGCAAGAAATCCTGAGCAGCAATGTATGTACCACAGTGTCCCTTAGGAGGACAGACTCCCCAGTTGCAGTAGCTTTTGTAGCTCCCCTGGCCAGGTACCTTATTGTTCCACAGCTTCATGAACAGCCATGGCTCAGAGCTGTGGCTCCAGTAGGTGACAGCTGATAATTTACAAAGCATTTCATCTTTGCCTGTAGCAGGGATTTTTCCGTACTGCAATGAAAATCAAAAATCAGTTCTAATGAGAACACCATGAATATCTACATGGACCTCCCAGCTGAACAAAGTCCTCTGCACCAGGGCTTGCTCCACTCTGGCATCATGCTTGCACACTCATCTTCCCCACCACTCGAGTGTGAAGCACCCTCAGGGTGCCAGCAAACCATCATCTTCTTCCAGCACCCTTTGCTCTTCTCAAATGCTGTTCACTACATGACATTTGAAAGCAAAACAGGCAAGACCACCCTGACTGATTATGTTCTATCCCACTGGCTCCTGACATCTTTTCACTTGGAAAACAATGAGATGCTGACTGTGGCTGGGGAAACTGGGACCTCCTGGGTGAGTTACATAGCAATTATATCTATTTCAGGATAATTCAGGCACACCTCATTACTCCTGATGTACCATTGATTTTACTGCAATTAAATCCTGGAGGTTTCAGACTTGGCTGAAATGTCAAATATCAATTAAAACAAAAAAAAAAATCTCAGACATTCACAAAATGGATGCTTCCTGGAGGTGCTTTAGCAACACTTCTGCCCTCCCCTGCTTCTTGATCCCCAGCTTCAGTGAACATCAAACTGAAATCTTTCTCTTGTAGTATAAAAATGTCATCCAAAATGGCTGAAAATCACTAATACTCCAACCTTACCAGCTAAATTTAGCCAAGGAGTCATAGATATGCCATGCCAGTACAGGTCAAGGATGACATGCTAGGCAAAATAATAATACATAATGGGAGATGCTTCTCAGAAGTCAAACAAGTTTTGACACAGAGAAAAAAATAAGGTAGTGCAGCTGGTGCATTTCTGTCCCTCCTTGCCAGAGCTGGTGTCTGAGCTCTGTGAACCAGTTCTGTTGACTGGGTCTTGTCTGTGGACTTAATGCAAAAGGCCTTGCTGGCTAATGCTAAAAGCCAGGCTCTGGGCTGGAGGATCCCATTATCCTGTTCTTACCTTCCTGACTTTCCTGTGTTGGGTGAGCATGTCACCCAGACCCTTCACTAGGAATTAGATCCATTTGTTGTGTTAACTTACCCAAGAAAAGCTCATTACACCAATATCACTATCATGCTTACACAGGAAAATCTGTTTGTTTCCAGTGCACGGGTGCAATCCTAGGAACAGCTTCTCTCCCTTCTTCTGCTCCTGCACAGGAGAAAGAAACAGTATTTTCATAAAGGACATGTGTTAAACATCACTGATTAGGCTTGAGAGATCTGGAGAGTGAACATTTAAAATATGGTGTTCATTTTGTTAGGCACTGTTTGAAAGCCAGTAGTTTAGTAGCTGTGTTTGTTGTTTTCTCATTTAATTAGGGATTTAGCTCAACATTCCAGTGTCAACAGAGCCGGCAAATATTTTGTGTTAGTTTAAAAACAGTCTAGTTTTTGGTGGGCAGGAGCAAGCTGCTCGAAGTTTCTATTATGTCCGGCACAGACCCAGTCGCTGAAGGCTCTGACGATGGGCAGGTTACCAGCCCAGGTAGAGAAGCTGGTAACGCCTCTGTGATGACGTATTTAAGAAAGGAAAAAACAAGGGAAGGTCTCTTTCTTCTCTCGAGGAGTGGTGAGGTGGCTGACAGGGCCCATCCTGGTGGGAGCCTCATGGCCGGGGCCTTCCCAAGGCCGGGACCACGTGGCCAGTGATGAAAACACGGCGAACAGTTCCCCAATACGGAGCCTAGATGAAATCAACCTTTTCATTGCAGCAAAGCTCTATAAGAACTTTTCAACTGATAAAACTTGTGAACAATAATACCTATTGGACAACAATTTTCTTCCGAGTCAGAGAAAAGGAAGAAGTGAGGATATGTGAGGAGAAACAACATGGTGGCACTAAGGTTGGTGCAAAGGAGGGAGAGGGAGGGAGTGCTTCAGGTGCCAGAGCTGAAATTCTTCTGCAAGCCGTGGGGAGGACTATAATACAACAAATTATTTCCCTGTAATTTGTAAGTCTATGGGGGGATGCAAAGATCCACTTGCAGCCTGTGAGAAAGAGTGCTCACGCTGGAACAGGTGGATGTTGAAAAGCCGTAATCTAGTGAGGAACTCAAACAGAGAGAGAGCGAACCCTTGCTTCCAAACTAGAACAGCTCATCCTTAAAAGACTAAACCCATGAACTAAAATGACCCACGCTAGGCAGTTGTGGGAAGACTGCTTGGCTCATGGGAGGGACTCACATTACAGCAGGTCGTGTGGAACTGCTGTTTGTGAAAATTAGAAACACACTAGAGAAATTCACAGAGAACTATCTCCTGTGGGAAGGACCCCACAGCACAGCAGAAGAAAAAACTCCTTTCCCTGAATCACCTGAAGAAATATTCTTAAGAAGTGAAAGACTGACCAAAATCCCATGTTTTTGTCTCCTTGTGCAGTCGGTGGGAAGGAGGGAAGGACTGGGAAGGAAAAGTGTCCTAAAGGTTTATTTTTGTTCTCATTACCCTTTTTACTTTTAATTCTGCTAATAAATTTTTTTTATACTGTTTAAGTTTTGAACCTGTTTTGCCTTAAAGTGTTTTTCCCCTTATCCTTATCTCAACACATTAAGCCTTTGTTTTAATTCCCCTCCTTTGCTCAGCTATAGCAGAGGAAAATAAGTGAATAGTTTTTTTTCATGGGTGCCTGGCACTTAGCCAGTGTCAAACCATGACATATTTTAATGAGATTGGCATGCTTATTTCTTCATTGCTTTGCTATAGGGGGGAGGAGACACTTTAGTGTCTATCTTTCCATTTAATGTTTTATAACAAAGCAAAAGAGTCAAGTTAATTTCAATTGTCCATGCGTGTGTTGAAAAGAGGGATGGTAGAAAGCAAGACAACAGGAGGCTAAAACACCATGTCCCTGCGTTATATGGGAACACAGCTGGATTATAGCAAATTGATGTCCTCGGCAAAATACGGCACAGAGTTGCCTGCATCCCAAGGACATGCAGTGTCTCCACTGCTACACAGAGCTGCATGGACAGGAGAGTTTTCTTCTCTGGCAGGCAGAGACTTACCTACCAGCCACTTCTGGCGCCGTGCTAGCACCCAGGAGGACATCCAACAGCATTTTCCTGGGCCTGCTTGGGTGGTCTGAGATGTCACACTCCTCCAGCAACACCCTCCAGTGGCAGTGCAGTTACTCTTAGCTTTTAGAGTTTGCAGACTAATTTGCCTTGGGCTAGTCTTCCAGATGCCAGTGGGCTCAGGCATCATTGCATCCAGTATGCACTCACCACTCTTCACAGATTTTCCTTCTGACTATGAGAACTGGAGATAGGTATGAACTTATGTTCAGATGCAGTCATGAAGCTCCCAGGCAGAGAGACTGAGTTTTAGACCCAGTAGATTCACCACATCTAGCATGGGGGAGCTGGGAGCATTTGCTATGGATCCGTTTCATGGAAGGTGAGATGTACCCCAGCTATGAACAGAAAGTACAGGCAGCAGCACTGGCAGACCCTTGCAAGGCTGGGCTTCCTTCCTTCATTCCAGCATTCCCCTGGCACACTGAAAGACTGGGAATGGAAGACTGCTTCAGATACAAAGCATCCTTTTGTATTTAATAGCTAGCATTGATTTCCAATTTCATATCTGCTGAACAGTAGCCACTGGCCACATTAAAATTCATCATCGTCTTCACTGCACCTTCCAATTCAGGCCCTACCATCACCCTTAATGAATCAATCTATGTCACCATACAATGTATATTTTTAAAGTATTCTCAGTGACTTTATGCTGGACTCTGAACAGTCTGATTTTAGTTTGTGAGGCTAGGCTACAAGGAAGATTTAAATACAAAACACTCAAACAGTTCAAATATATGTTCAACCTGTATTGAAAAACTTGGTATTAGGGTACCCTCTGTCCTTAAACCACACATGTTTAACGCATGATAATAGTATTTATCCATCATCATGAAGTTTTACTGCTTCTTAAAGTAACATGGACAACACCAATCATCTGTGTTATTCCTTGCCAGTATTTAGTTGCAGCTCTCTGCATGGATCACCCTGTACCCACACCATGAGCACGCACCAGCAAAATCTGCTCAGGAGCTGGCTATTTTGGAAGGAGGAAGGGATCCCAGGTTTATTCTTTCCAGAAGGGGAAGCAAATATTTTATTTCATGGCTTTGTGGCTTTGTAGCCAGCATTAGGGCTTGTTTCTATGTGAGAGGGTTGCAGACCTTGCTATCCAGTGGCCTTGCTGGTAGCACAAACGGAAACACTGGAAATGTCAGTGAAGCAGAAAAAGGGGACCTAGGGCTTTTCCAGAAACATGTCATCTTCGACCCAGGGATCAATAGAGGCTGCTGC
The DNA here is from genome assembly GCA_020086605.1 of Lanius collurio. Classification (NCBI taxonomy): domain Eukaryota; kingdom Metazoa; phylum Chordata; class Aves; order Passeriformes; family Laniidae; genus Lanius; species Lanius collurio. The sequence continues at coordinate 22,531,120 of JACBWW010000005.1, read as the reverse complement.
TTGCTTTGTTTCGCATGACCTGGAACCACCCTACTTTTTTCACCTTGTTACAGGGCAGCACTGAAGCACATGTCAGTGTGTGGTCTCCTGAAAGGCTTGTGCAGTCCGGTGTAAGGAAAAGGCACAAATCTTCGTTGCAAAGGATTGCGAAGGACTCTGACAACTGACAGCAGCAAACGCACTTGGTTGCTTGGTGCCACGTGTAAATGAGGTTTGTTGTTTGCTGAAAGGCAGCTCTGCTTGTATCATGTTCTCCTTCAAGAGATTAATTCTCCCTACACCTAATGTTAGCACAGTGAGTCCAGAGATACTACTTATCAATTAAAAAACTCAATAAAAATAAGCTGTTATTACCATAATCCTTTGGACTGGGAAACATGGAGTCGAGAGCTGCACCATCGTGGCCTGTGACAATAGCCCCAAAGACTGCTGGCTATGGTGTTAATTGATTGGTGTAATTTATAAGTAATCTAACAATCCTGAATAATTTATTTTGCAGTGGCATTTGCTAAAAATATACAGCTGCACAGATATCTGCACAGCTTCAGAAGAAATGGTGCTAAGCAGGGTGTAAGGCAAAGATTAAGATTCAGTGATATCCTTAGGAGCACTTTATCATATACTCTGCTCTCCAGTGCTTTTATTACAGCAGAAGTATATAGATCTGACAATAGGAATGTATAGACCTGGGAGGTCAGCACATACAGGCTCAATATTCTCTTTCACAGCAGATTACCCATAACGAACTTAAAAGCAAGGAAGGTGGATGCCAGGCAGGAAATACGCAGCTCTGAGGACAGCCCTGCCGAACCACAATAAAAATTGACTGCTGTGTTTCCACAACAAGGATCCTGATGATGGGAAAAAGTCTAACAATTTCATTTCTCTCCAGCCAAAACAGGATAAAAATTCTTGCCATTGACCGAGCAGGTTTTGCAGGGGTCGCCTAGTGGGGAGTGACTCTCATCAACCCACACTGTTTTTACAACTGCATGAAAAGCCCCAGCTGATACACTTTGAAATCAAGAGGAAACACCCCAGAGAGCCTGAAGGACTGAAGAGGCTGGCAGCCAAAGCTAAATCTCTTCCCTTATGGATGCACAAATGAAAAGATTGTGTGAGTTCTTATTTGCTCAGGCAAAGCTGCCACTACCAGTCATAGGCTGATGACCTGGGCCTGTTTCAAGTCCGCATCATCCCTCACCCAGGATGAATCCCACCCCCACAGGCCAAACCTTGCCTTTTCATTTCTCTTAAGGGCAGAAAGTTTTCCCTAAATTCTGTTTTGCTGGAATGATTAATTGCGTTTCTGGAAGTTGCTTTGAGAAATTGTGTATGTGCATTGTAACTGAAGCTTAATCTCATGCATGTTTGCAAAAAAACATGGAATTCAACCCCAAAACACACATGATGAAAGGATGGGCTCCTTGCAACATCATTTCTGTGCTGTTGTATCAAATTTTAAAAGTAGAGAACTATATTCTTGAAACCAGATTCATGTGGCTAACTTAAAATTGCATTTGTACAAAACATTTGTATTTTAACAAGTGTGGCAGGGCGGGGGATTTCTTTCTGAACATAAGCTTTTGAAGTGAAGTGATCATGTGGAAATCCTAACTTTCATTTCACAAAGTTCTTGGTTCTTCAATCTGCTCTTGGAATGGAGCCTAAAAATACAACCAAATATAGCTAAATTCCTCAGAAACTAGAATGGCAGGGGGAAAAAAAAGCATGCAAAGTTTTATTTTAAAACTCTTTTTTTTTTCCCTCCCTCCTGACTTTGACCTTGTTTTGGGGCCCGGAGGGTGAACCTACTAACCCTGAGTATGATGAGCTCTGCTGTCTCCATGGGACTTTTCCATCTGCACTGCATGTTGAGAACGATGCTTTTTTGAGGGGAATGCCGACTCCAGGCAGCAAATCCCATCTTGCTCCAGAGAAGTCAACAGAGAGCTCTCCCTGACTTCAGTCAATGCTGGATAGCATCCAAAGAGAGTGAGGGCAGCAGGGTATATACTTGTTATCATTATTCATGTTGGTTGTGTAAACAGTGCTCACTTGTGACTGAGAAATATGTGACTTTTTCCCCATCATTTTAAGAAAAAAAAACCCCAAACATTTACCAAGAAAATAATCATTACTGCACACTGATTGCTCATTTTTTCCATTGCTCTGCATGTAAGAACACGCATTGGTAAAAATACAACTGATCTGGTTAAGTGTTTTAATACACCAGGGAGTAAATTGTTTGGGATGAAAGAAATTCATTATCCACAGTTTGCAGGGCTGAAAGTCTGGCTGTTTTATTGTTACTGCCGAGTAAAAAATTTAAAAGTGCATGCTGTGGCAAGCTCAATATGTCTTTAGATTCTAGTCTAGTACACTAAGCATATTAATTCAATTACTGGTCATTCTTTCAGTAGTGCTGAACCCCTAAGATGGCTAGTAGGATAGCTAAAGGTTATCAGCCAAAGAACAGCCAAATTTCCTTACATTATTTTTCCATTAATTTAATTCACAATGGGAAAAACTCATGGTTTCCTCCTAGGATAGGGATGGGCAAAGCTAAGTGGTAAAGACAGAATATCTCAAGAGGTCACAGATGAATCCAGGAGCTAATGCATTTGCCCAGGAGGCAGGGGAGTGTCTCAGGCTGTGGACTGCAGCAGAGTGTGTGCTCCCAGTCCAGGTAAAACAGGTTAGACCCTCTCCTTCCCCTGCAAACAGAGGGCTCCTGTACACAGCAAACACAGCCAGGCCTTATGCAGACCTTTAGTGTTTGGACAAGAGATTCTGTGATAAGACTAAAGGACTTCTCAACACGGCTTTCACATCAGCTTTTTTCTATTTTTGTCCATAATTCCCTCCAACTTGTGCATGATAAAGGAAAGACATATTTATTTACTTACTTACTTACTTCTTTGTATTTCACCCCTACTTTAGCAAAGCTTCACAATTAAAAAAAACTCAACTTGCAATATCTAAAGCAATTCCTCTTCATGAATACCATGGGAGTAACTTCTCGGGAAATTAAATGTTTCCCACCTGGGCTTTTGTATGTGGCTGCTACCAGATCCCACTTTGAGCTCTGAGGTCAAGACATTGAAGAGAAATCATTCCCAGTTCATTTAAAAGCTTTGTGGGGTGGGATGGCCGATGGTTCAGCATACAGCTCTTTTTATAAAGTTGGGTTTGCTAGTGCTCAGTTAGTTGGTTTCAAAAGAAATTAACTTTTCAAAGTTAATTCTTCAAAAGAAATTAACTTTTTAAAAATTTATTATTATTTTTTAATAGCCCCAGTCTGTCTTTTTAGAAAATAACCACTAGATTATATGGCTGTAAAGCTATAGCATTGCTGTGCACAGCTTGCATTAGAGTTAAGATAGAACTGTAGAATTCCTGCGTAAGGTTTTTTGACTGCCTTGGAAAAATTGTATCCCCATCAATAAGGCCCCAACATAAGAGTTCCCTCCAGCTTTCTGCCTTGCCCTCTGCCAAAATTGGCCATCTCTGCAGCAGAGGTGGTTAAGAACTCATGCCTGCACTGCAGCGCTCAGAGCTGAGGCAGCAGGGAGGGAGCTCACCGTTCACTGATTGCAGCTGACAGCAGCCCTGAGGGGCCCACAGTGGCTGTGGGGAGTGGGAGAAGCCTCAAGGGAACTGAGCCAGGAACAGGACGCCATTGCAAGGCAGGGCCGGCTGCTCGACCAGCACAGTCCCTGCTCCAGCAGCCAGCATCAGTTCTGCACTGGAGGGAAGTGCTCTCACAGCTGCGAGGGTCTGCCTGCACCTCAGCTGCCCCAGTTTGCCGGCTGCTGTGTAACACGAACCACAGATGAAGATTAATTAGCAGCATCACATCCACAGAAGTACCCACAGCACCAGCCCACCTTGCTGTCCTTCCCAGGATGGCATCCTGCCTGGCTCCCCAGGCTTACCCAGGAGCAAAACTAAGCGCCCTACAGACATTCCCAGGCAGCCCCCAGCTACAATTTTCCGTTTAGGAAGATCTAATTCATAATGAACTCAGTCATGCTGCCAGAGCTCAGCATGTCCCTGAGTCAAGCCCTTTGCTGCATCACAGCAGAGCTTACACATTTCATTATCCCTGAAGCTAAAGGCACCTTGGCAAAAATGCTGCAGGGACCTGAGGTGGTCTCTACATATTCATGGCACTTCTTGTACAGCTTCGGAGTTACTGCCTGGCCCAGTGCTGGGCTGCGCATTCACGTGAGGGAGTTCAGACCTTGTGAGTGGGACCTAGGGGTGGACAAAGAATGTCTCTCTCATCAGGATTTGCGCCTCACACCTCTTTCACTCCCTAACTGAAGAGACTGTTTTGCACTTGCATGGAAAATGACAAAAAATATGAACTAAAAGGTCATTAATTTGGCTGCATCTTTTCTCAGTTTTTGGGTACATACACAGAGGCACTGGACTGTGACTGATACTCATGGCCAGGAGCTAGCACCATTCCAACAAGCATCAGTGGAAAAGTGGTGCCTCACAAACCCTATCTGGGAAAACAGGTAAGCAACCCAAACAAAAAGTAAGGGAGCACAAAGCCACTGGTGATGGTAAAATAGAAGGGGGCTGTGTCTGCTAAGGGCAGCACTGGTGCTAAGCCTAGGGCTTACAGAGATGAAAATTTTTGTCGTCTGTTTCACTAATCCTAGTTTGGGGGGGTCCTTGGTTAAAACCAAGTGGAAAGCCTGAAAATCAACAGGTGCAGAAGTGCTTCAGATATATGCCTCAGACAGATCTGTTTTCAGACTCATCCTTAGAAACTGGGTTTGGGCAAGCAGGGGTAGAGGAAGAAAGGGTGTTCTTTCCCTGTTCATACAGTATGTTCTCTAAGGTCTGCTCTTCTGTCAGCTTCTCTGAGTGTACTGAGGAGTGCAGAAACCTCAGTAATCTTGGTGTCCTGACCTGGTATCACTGCCAGTTTTATCTCCAGCCCCTTACTCCAAAGGCTTTGGCATTTGCTACTGCCAAAGGATCACTGTCCTGTCCTCTTCCCCTGATCTGTCCAGCCGGACAGAAGGGTGCAGGATTTGTTCCTCCATGAAGAAAACAATAAAGAGTTGAAAATGAAGTCTCTTGTTGCTCTATGAGTGCCAGTATTGCCCCAGGATGATACTTCACACAGGAGAGCTGCATGGCCCTGCTTCAGCCTGGAGCTGCAGCCCTGGCCCTTTTCAGGTATTGATTATCTACGAGGACAATAGCACAAGGAATTTTGTTTGCTCAGGAAATGACACACTTTATTAGAGAGCAACTGTACCATACCAAACATGTTTAATAATTAAGCAATGAGATATGACAAGTGGCAAATTCCAGCACAATTTTTTCATGCCTTGGATTGTATGATGAGGCCAATAGCCAAGGAATTTTCAACAGACACTCAAACTATTTTGCATTTGAATCACCTATTCTGTCTAGTTTTCCACTCTTTAGCACAGTGGTGATATTCCGATATAAATATTGTGAGCATTAAATTTCTTATGGTTTGAGACCTTGGAATCTATTCTCCAAGTGATATATGTGTATCACTGGCATGCAGAATATGGAGTGCACCCCTTTGTCCATGATTAAGTCTGGAATTGATTTTCAGACCACAGTTAACACATCTGAAAAATAGGTTCACTGATGGAATTGCTGACAGGTTAACTACGTCAATGCAAGGGAACATCAACTCAGTGCCATGGTTGCTAACTCAAATATTTCTCCTCATGCCTTAAAGAGAAGATAAAAACTTGAGATTTTGAGACAATACTTGTTCTTATCTGCTGCAAATTTGATACAAGTTCTGTTTACTTCACACTTGTCTCTACTTTAAAACTTGAGCATATTATTATGAAATACAATCATTTCCACAGAAACACCACATTAATGCAGCATCAATTCTGAGACTTTAATCCTATAAAATCAGGCAATGCCAGACTGAAGATTCTCACAATAGATTTACAACAAGTTCTTTGTTGTTCCTTTGCAAGGACTTTCTTTATGCAGAGAATATAATACTGGGTAGTGTGACGTAGTGTACAGCAAATATTTGTTTTTGAGATAAGCATGCAGGCTTGAAAGGTCTAATGATCTAATTGAAATAAATAAGGCTGAGCTGGAATTCAGGGCCGGATGTGCATGGCAGTGATGGGGAAGCTGCCCAAATGCTTTGCCACTCCTTCTCTGAATACCAAACTTCTGGCTGGCAAGATACTATAGCTTCAGGCTGCTGACCCCTCCCCACCTGTGCTTTGGGTAACCCATACCTGCAGGAATAATATAAGCCATTCCTGGCATAATTAGGTTTACTAATATTCAAGAGTGTACCTCACCAGGACAATTGAAAGCAGAATCATGCTCTTTGGAATGGCCAGAATATGTTGTTCAAAGGAAAAAGAGCAAACATAAAAACTAAATGTTGCATATTCTGTAACATAGTCATATATGTCTGTAAAGTTCATTAGAGACATCAAAATGTAATTGTCTTTCCTGCCCTCAAAAGCTTCCGCTTCAGCAGAAAGCTGAAGTTCAGGGTGCACTGGAAACTCGTAGGAGGCAACCTCATCTTGAGGCAGAGAGCCATCACTCACGGGCTAACTGTGGCCATGTGGCAGGGTGGCTGGACACAGACCAGCCTGGATGGTCACCAGGGGCCACCTCAGAGCTGCTGTTAAACACAGCATAGATGAAGATCTGATTGAATACAGAGGGGCGGGGGTGAGGAAAGAAGGCATCAATTAGGACGTGATCATCTGACTGTGTGGTTAGGTATTTCCACATCTTCCTGTGTGCTCAGCCAGCTGTGTGTAACATCTGGAGTTGGGAAGGGGGAGAACAGCTGGGACAAGGTCCTTTCCTGATTCCTGCAGATAATCAGCTTTTGCCCTGAGGCACTACACTTTGCTAACCTTCTTCAAATACAATTTTAAACAGACTGCAAGATCATACTGTAACACTGGCTGGCTAGGACAGCATATAACTCAAGGTATGACATGTACCTTGCAAAGCATTTCACTGGAAAGTGAAGAAAGAAATCAGTTCTATTAAAAACAACAACAGCCACGTCTTTCTATGTGGCTATCCTTTATATTATATTTAGATATCTAGACTCTTACAATTTTCTTGAATAAGTAAGGGCTGTTTCACAGAAACTTCTGGAAAATGGCTGCATTTTAATACAGTCTAATTGATTTTTATTGTTATCTCTGAGGATTCCTGGTCACAAAAGCTAATTAAATTATACTGATCTACATATTCAAGAACCATTCTATTTCTTACCCCTGGAAAGGAAAAAAAAAAATAAACTGGAGGCTGGAGGCTTATACTCATTATTAAAACATCTCAGTTTGATTTGCTCACTGTTACAGGATATATTTTACCTTCTTGAACAAGTAACTATCCTTACCAGTTTGAAGAATGTTGGTTATGTGATTTCAGATCTCTCATTCTGCAAATGTAAAAAGATCTATATATTCAATTTACAATTCTACATTCATCTAATAATTCCCAAGAGAAAAAGTTAAGAAAAAAAAAAGGCAAAAGTAAATCATCTAAATTTGCATGATAGGGTCTTTATAAAGTAGACTTTTTGCATTTTCTCAGTTATCTTTTTTTAAGGTGCCCATTTTTTATTTTTATCTTTTCGTTCCCTTGTAAGAGATCCTGACTTACTTGTATTAACATCTTAACAGTGGGCCAATCCTAATACTGTAAAAAAATTGCTATTTTTTAATCTGAACTCCCATTATTTTTCTGTATTTATTATCTGCACATTGCCAGATTTCCAAGATATTGAAGTACCAAACAAATCAGATGAATGCCAAGTAAGATTTTATGAAGCAGGCAATATTTCTGAAAGTCTTAGTAGACGTTTAAAACTATCTTTCAGCACCTAAATACCTTTCAAGACTCAGCCTAAGGCAGTAAGCAAAATTCTCCCTTAGAATTATATGGCCATTTGCCCTGAGAAAAATTGCAGAAACCAGTTCCTCTAGAGTTAGTATCCACATATTTCAACTCTTTTATTTAGAAGCCTTGTGACAAAATGCACCATACTGATCTCTGTCTAAATGCCTTAATCTAGCTAAAGGCAACACATCACACACTAAAGAATTTTCAAGAATTTCCCAGCAGCAGCTCAGACTCCAGCAGTTTGTACCCACCACATCAGGGGACATGAAATGCTCCAGACACCAGCAGTGAAGTGGCAACATCCTCATTTTGCTTTTCTTTTATGAATTGACTGAACAGTTCTGACCATCTCTTTCACCTTCTGCCTGTCTGTTCCCCCTTCTTTCAACTTCTTTGGCTCCAAGTATTTGGGGGACTGCTGCTAACATCTTGTTTATAGCTGCAAATTGCCTGGCAATGCAAGGCACAAGTATTGCCATTTCCACCACTTCTCCTTACTGCTGACCCATCCTTTTTTCCCAGCTCCAAGAAGCTTTTAAAAGCACTAGTGTCATGATTTTTAAAAAGTTCATTTACCAAATATAAAGTAGTATGGGGAAGACATCAAGAAACCAGTGCAATTTGCACCAATAAGTATCAGCACCAACAAATCCCTCTGTGAAGATCCTCAGTGCTGTGGGAGTTTGTAATGAAAATCAAAATCTAAAGATCACTTCCAACTAGAAAAAAAAAAGGAGTCAATTTGTTCAAAAAAAAGGAAAAAAATCTCACCTTTTTCTTCAATGTAATGCAAAAAAATTCCCAATGTTTTGCAAAGCACCATGAACTTCCAAAGGAAAAAATGTGAACAAAACGAGGTTAAGTTTCTGCCAGTTTGCTAATTTAACCAAACTGTGAAAGGAGGCAGTGAAGGACCAGCCTAAAGATTGGTCTCTGCCTGTGTTTCATGCTATTTAAGACCTTAGTGAGCAACAGGTGCCACTTCTTTAACAGAAGTTGTTAACCAACTATTAGCTATGTTAGGCTGAAGAACTGGGGGTCTGTGTTTCTTCAACGAGGAACACACCAAAGCAAGAACATTGTGAGACAAAGAATAAGGACTCCCATTGAAATGTATATTTCACATTCTTGTCAGCATGCACGTACAGCACCTCAGTGACACCACAGCCACCTGCTCTACATTGCTTTTTCTACTCTGAATTACATAAAATTCAGGATTCTGTGCATTGTCTGAGAAATTATTGGCAAAAGCAGACATTTGCAGATGCAAGAGGTCCCTGTTTACAGAGATCCTACCCAGCAATGCTTCCCTGAGTGCAGCTGCAATCAAGCTGGGCAATTGCAGTCCCATGCTCCTGCCAGGGCTTCCCCAGGATGCTGCTGGGCCAGCACCTCCCTGGGGGTCAGAGCCTGCAGGGTGTCACCAGGGGGATGGGCAGGGCAGAACTTCACCCCAGGCAGGGACCAGGGCAGCTGGGGGCATTGGGTTCCACCAAGAACCCAGATCACTGAGCACCTCTGTGGTGGAGAGACAGGTCCAAGGGCAAGCCAGTCTAAAGGCCAGGGTCCATGAGGGTCAAGGGCGTCCATGACTGGGCATAGCTCTAGACCAGCATCACAGTTCAGATAGAAGTCTAAAGGCCTGAACCAAAATGGGGAGAGGTCTGGTCCCTGCAGAGGCAGCACAGGGACAGTAAGGCTGTTAGTGCACCCACAAGGCTTATCAGTTCAGGAAACCTTGCTTGTTCTGCTGCCCTTAAGGATCTGGGGCTTTTCCTGTGGTCTTCTTGCCTTTCCTGTCTTTCCAGGATTTCTGTAATCTTTCTTGCTGAAGTCCTTGTAGGCACACAGATGCATAACAGAGGTTATCTCCTGCACTCTCCTCTTGCATCAGCATACCTTTGGGCATTCCCTTTCCAGCTCCACTGTGACTTCAGTAGGGATGGAGGTCCCTTCCTTTCTAGATGATCTGGTGGCTTTTTTTTAGTTTATCTTGAAGGAAAAGCAGCTGATGATGCTTACAAAGTTCAACCAAATCCAGGAAAACAGGGACCAAGCTGTCTCAGGTACATACGTTTTAGCTGTATTTACCTAACACCAAGGCCTTCAGGTTCTAATAAATAGGAACATTTCAAGGGTTGAGTTTCAGTGGTGAATCTGTGCACATAAAAGGAAAGTGTATCAGCTCTGCAAGGGGTCTGGTAATCCTGAATGTCTTTGTTTCTACCTGGGAAATATGACCCCCAGGCTCGTCCTCAGCAGGGCTGGGCTGCAGGTGCCGCTGACAGCTGCAGCAGTGTGCACTGTGCCTCTCAAGCGAATCTGTGAGCTGATAGGGCAGGTCAAATAATATGGCCAATATATTTTGACTGATTAGGTTCACAGACCCATTATGTCTGTGTTCATAGATGGATCGCTAGGGAAGAGATTCACAACTTTTCTTATTAAAAATCTTTGAAGCTGTTCGCCACCACTTTGCCATAATTCAGAATGAAACTGCTCCAACTGAACCTTTTCCTTTTTAGCAAAGCTGCTCATCTGTGTCTGTTTGATCTAAGGACAGTTATCTTGCATTAGCACACAGGATCTGATAAACAAGGGTGCACAATAAGATTAGAGCCCGTGGTGTTGACAGTAACAGGGTTCATCCACAAAAACCTGCAGAGTGCTTAGTGAGGACCCAGAGAGTCTATTCCCCGCTGATCATACTCTGCTTCTTCCTCCCACCCATCCTCACCCACAATACTGTTTCACTGTTGTGTCCTTCCCACAAGGCACCACAGTTTCTGTAACAATTGATTTTTGTGTCTCAAATGCATTTCTGAATGCAAAACTGGATTGCAAAAGAATTGCTAAGGCAATGACAGTCACCGTTTTGGATTCTTCCACAGATATCTTCTAATGTACCCCTGAGAAGAAGAAGTGTGCCCTTATAGCACAGGGACTATAATGTAAGTAGAAAATTTCTTGATCTTTTAGGAACATGGAAGTTTTACAAGTCCTCAGTTTACTGTCTGACTAAACAATGTCTGAGTGACAAGAGAGTGCCAGTTTTTGAAAAAGAACTCATATTTGGAAATCTCTCTTCCTATTAGAATTGGGGTATATTGGTCACTTAAATAGGAGTTGGGAGCCTAAGTGCCCTTTAGGGTGTGGTCCTTAGATGCTTCTTGTCAGGTAATGGCCTGCCCACAGGGATGCATGACGTGAGTTTGACACTAAATGCATTAATCCTGAAACTGGTATGAAAGTGACAGGGAGGATTCTGCACAGGACAGGCAAGCCTCCTGCATCACCCAGGTTGTTACCAGTACATCAAACCATGGTTCATCCCTCAGGACCTCAGTAGCCCTTGTTAAAACTCTGGTACTGATCATAAGGATGTTTCTATAGGAAGACCAAAATCCAGAAAAAAAATTAATTTAATATATTGACCACTACCACAGCTGATGTGTAGTGTGCCAGAGAGAAAAGAAGTGTTCAAGCCAGGAATGACAGTCTTTGTACTGGACTTTGTTTAAGCAGCACATGAGGAAACAGTTCTGTCTCTCAAAGCCCTACAGTTTAAAGCTAGGAAAAAATGTAGCAGATAGGCAGAAGAGAAGATAAGAGAATAAGTTTAAGGAAGTGATGAAACAAATATTTGTCAGTCTAATAGGACTCATGCAAACTCATGGAGATAATATGGAAAAAGGAGAGTTTCAAAGGAGAACTGAAGAGACATTATCAGCTATGCAGATGTTTCAGGGAGAGCTTCTCTTGAGTGTTTGTGACAGCGTGAGACAGAGCATGGAGGCATGTGTTAGAAAAGCTAGCAGGAGGCCATGGGTATTGGTACAGTCAGGCACAAACTGGCTTCTCAGTCCTGAAGGAGGGGGTAGGTAGGCTGAGGATAAGCCATGCCTCTCCCTGACCCCCAGTCAGGCACAGAGGGAAGGTATCAACAGAGACACTCCCTTAGAGCATTACAGTCTGTTAACAGTGAAAAAGCCCCCCTTAGTTTGACCTGCTGTGAGTCAAAAATATCTATAAAACTGAAATGGAAACAGATGGACAAATAACTGCTGAGGAAAAGGACTCCATAAAAGCAGTATAAACACAGAGTCTTCCAATGTTTCTAAAACAGCTTTTTCTCTGCCTACAATTCAATAAGAAGGTACTGGATGTACCTTCTGATGTTTGTAAAGATTTAACTACAAATTGAGAATTTTATTTCCCCATTTATCCTTTTGTTGTTTGTTGGTACTTATTTTCATAGATCTTCCTTACCACACTGGATTTTCTAACATTCAACAACCACTTCTTGCTTCAGCTGCACTTTTTAATATCAGTGTAACCACTATTTGCGTGGTCCCTTAGTGTTTGTTCTCTGCTTTGTTTGGATTAAAAAAGAAGGACTTGCACTTGCAATCCTACCAATTGCTACTTGAATATTTACCAGTACCTACTTGTAAATTCCTAAAAGTTTTAGTGAGTTTTGCATAATTGTTCTGATTATTATCTCTATTGTCCTTTATAAGGGAAAACTTGTGACAGAGTCATCACTATTCCACATTCTTCCAGCTCCAGAAACAACCCTGAAGTCAGGCCATAGAGATGCCTGGATTTGACCCTGCTAGTCTGCTTATCCATGTGCTTGCCAGATGTCCAGGTTAAAGAATAGCCCAGATCACTGCAAGTCCAAGTAGGAGGGAACTAGAGTTGCAAGGAAGAGACGACCTTTCCTTGTCACACTAGGGACACCACATTCAGTTTGTATTTTCACCCCTCTTGCAGAAAGTGTTTGCTCTGAGGAGCTGCTGTGCACGGTTGATGTGTTGGCAGGATGCTGTCCTGAAAAAAGTTCTCTTAAAGTTCAGGCATAGATGGATCAAAAAACAATTGACAGCTGTCCTGACCATCCACACAAAGATTGTCAGCTATTTTTTTCTCTTAATTCTCTTGGTTATACTCACCTTACAAGACTGTTAGAACATAAAAGCAAAAAAAATATTCCCAAATTATTATTAAAACTTGTTTCTTCATGACTCTCTTGGTCACGGTAGATGGTCTCTACCATCTGTGCAGCCAATGGATATTTTTAGCAATTGTAAACTATAGTGATGGGCCAGAAACATGCAATTTAGTACATTTCAGTCAGAATCTGAATTTGTGCTATTTGAGTCAACCGCATTCAATGTGAGTATTTGTAATAAGTCACCAATATCAATGGTGTGTATGTCCTCAGCTAAAAATCATATTATGTAGATTAAAGTACCACAGTTCCTTTTTAAAAAAAAAATCCTGATCTGTAAGTGTTGTGACACAGCCATCAGGAGGCAGGAGAAGTGTGGTAAGTCAGGAGGATGGCTGCCACAAGCTCTGTCCCTTTAGTTCACCATTAGTGCATTGCATGAACTCTATGAGAAGTGTACATACAAAGGCTCAAAAAGGAAGCCCACTCTCATCATTCTGTGTCTAAGTACTTTTATTTAACTAACATTGCTTCAACTACTGGAGACATTTCAAGAGGCAGTATTTAAAAAGGGCTTAGTCGCATCATGTTTTTTTGACCTATTGACTATAATGTATAACCTACAAATATGCAAAAGGAGAAAACACATGAGTCAAAAATAGGTGGTGGCAAGATCCTTCACCATGTTTCAGTCCCTTTATGAAGTGTTGACAACACAGCAAAAAAAAATCCACCAAACTGGCAGCAGCAAATACTCCTTTGGTTAAAGCACTGCTGAAGACATTAGTAAAACCTGGACACTTGTGCCAATACTGTCCTAGAGGAATGCTAGGAAAGGGACTGGCAAGGAGATGAAAAGCAAGTGTTCTGTTGGCTCTCTGTTGTGTTTAAGCTGCAGTATCTTTGAAAAATCCAGTACATGCCACTGAAGGCGTACAAAAAGGTGAGTGCCCCCAGGCCTATGACATTTATATTGTATTTCCTGGAGATCCAGCACAGTATTTTGTCCACAAATTTTGGAAACAACTGCCATACAATATTGACAATCAGCTGAATTATTTATTTCAAAGAATAAAGAAGAAAATGATCCAGATGGTATTGAAAGGAGACTGAGAGTCAGGAAGGCTGGGGTATGTCCCGGTTCTATCTTTAAAAAGCTGTTTAATTGTATAATTCTCTTAACATACATGCACATTGCCATGTCCATCTTTTTAATTATAGTGCTCATCTGCTGATGAAGCTGATACAATTTCTAAGAAAGTAATTTAGGTACCTGGATGACAGGAGCTCTGAGCATGCATTGCATTATTGCTGGCCTATGTGGTCTGAGAAGATCTTCACTGAAATATTAAGCAATAATCTGATTGATTCTTCTTATGACTTCTTGAACTGAGCCATTAGCCAAAGTTAGATATCTTTGCTGATTTGACAAGAAGCCTTGGAGAAGGTCCTAGGTCTTTTCTTACTTCCAAACATCTTTAAAAGATTTTTATGCTTTTAGGGATTTACCAAACAAGCCACCACTCTGCTGCCTGTGGATCAAAGAACAGATCTTTGTGCTAGGCTCTTCTCAGGGCCTGTTCAAGCATTGCCCTTTTAGTTGTTTTCTCACCATCTCTCCCTCTGTTGGCAGGCCAGGAGAGGATCATCATTACTTCCATCTCTAAAACATATTTAACTTCCAAAAGTGTTATCCAGTAGGCTGTCAGAGACTTTATCTGGGTCTTTCTTGTAGATGATGATCTCCTGATTTTGTTTTTCCACTTATAGAAGCTCTTATTTTTAAAGATCTCTTTCATACTCTCCAGCTTCAGTGGGGTGCAGCCTTACACACAACATTTGTTTAATAGAGTGAAAGGCCCTTTTTACCACCTGTAGTATTCCTTCTGACTCCAGCAATAATTTTGCTGCAAACTGAAATGAAATTTGCCCCGCATTTGGCAGGGCCTTGGCTTAGCTGCTAGCAGAGGCACCATTTTTCAAACAAATATTTACATTTGTGTTTTATTTGTCGTTGATCCTATGGGAAAAAATTATATGCATTCTTTTTCCAATTAAATCTGAATTATTCATATTTGGAGTTTAAGAGTCCATTCTGTGATTTATACTTGCTTTGCTACAGTTTTATTGCTTAATTTGCTATATTGAAGAATTTTGTGTGTTAGAAATAGTCAGCAGGCAACTTAATTAGGCAGGAGTATACATTTCTGAACGTCACATGGATGGTCCAGAAGTGTTCACAGACAGCTTCAGACAAAGGTCAGCAGCATCAGAAAATGTTCTTCTAAACAACTGGGAACACTAAGGACAGATATAGGGGGTTTATATTTAAACATAACCTCATAGCTAATCATTCTATCCATATGTTGAATAGCTGCTGCTTTGTCATTTCCTTAAGTTTGTTTAGTTTATATGGTAGTATATGCAATGTGTAGATAGATTATGGATTGTTTTTCTGACTTCAAAAGCGAGAAGTTTCACATAGAATTTTAAAAGGGAATATTGAAGTTACTGCAAATGGGCTATTCTACTGATTTTAAACAGTACAGGTGTTCATGTTTCTTATTCCAAGAAAAATTATCAGACCAGACACTAGTGATGTTGTGAGTTTATCGATGCTCACAGGGATCCTATGAAGGCAGAAAACTGAAGTGCATAATCCATTTATATAAAGTTACCTACAAGAACATGCAGTTCAGGGAACACACACAATCTAGACACCACAGTCCTCATGCTGAAATCCTACTGGGGCAGCAGGAACCTCCTGTGCAAAGAATTCTAGCAGGTGTGGGCCTTATCTTTGTGCCTTGTACACATCACCTCTGTTTTCCCAGCTGCAGTTGCTTTTGCCTCCCTGAAGCTTTTGTGCTGAGCTATTAATATTTGTTGATACATTCTCTATTTGAAAGTGAAACATTTTGTATTTTCATTTATTTCTACAATTTCTTACTCTTGCTGCAAGAAATGCAGTTGTAAATGGATATTCCATTGACTGCCTAAGCAATCAGGGCTTCAATTTTCCTTTCAGTGAAGTTTCAGTTTTCCACTGACGCAAGAACAAATCTGTATTCATG
Organism: Lanius collurio; assembly: GCA_020086605.1. Taxonomy (NCBI): domain Eukaryota; kingdom Metazoa; phylum Chordata; class Aves; order Passeriformes; family Laniidae; genus Lanius; species Lanius collurio. Next base: position 22,515,175 of record JACBWW010000005.1, on the reverse strand, counting down.
ACTGCTTTTGATAATTACACCAAAAAGAGAGGAGCTGCCATTAATGTAATGCAGTTTTCCAAATCAATATTGTGGCCTCTTCCTCCCTGATCTGCTGAAATACAATTTCAGAAATGCAGAACACATGGCTGTTCATGGGGAGGGAGGCACAGAGTTCCTAATGCTACCTCACTGTTTAGAAAAAGTAAAATCTAGGTTGGTGGGCCTTAAAGAAGAGAGGCCATGGGGAGCTGGTAGAGTTAAGCAGTTTTATACAGCAACCTGCATCAGCTTAAGCCACAGTAGTGCCTGTACTAGTTCCATGCAGGGAAGGCATTATCAACCTCCTCCTTGCTTCCTCATTGGTTATTTTTGGCTCCAGATAAGTCCTTCATTCCTCTTTACCAAGAAGGCCAGGCTTCCGTCACCATCACAGGAAGAACAACGGCAGCAAAACAATGCACGTGTCTGGGAGCGCTCCGAAGAATGAAACTCAAAACCAGAAATTGTTATGATATTTTAATAGAATAAAGAGCCATTTATGTCATAAATTGACATAAATTTTAGCAATTTAGCAATTTATGTCATAAAATGTTATACTGGCAAAGACATACTTTGCAAATACATTTTCCAAGCTTTCCCAAAGTCACCTCATGCTACATATATATCATCTTGTCATTAGAATATCTTGCAAAATTCAAGAAGTAATATGAGTGTGTCTGAAATAGTGAGGCCTCACATTGCAAAGTACAGTGTTAGAAAAATGCACAGGGGCCTATATTCCATCAGAGCACCAAATTTTACCAAACACTGTAAAGTTGCATTGACTTCACCTATTTCTTGGTTGTTGGGTTTTTTTTAAAGAGAGAGAATTGTAATAAAAAAAAAATTTAATAAAATATTTCAATGAAAATTTTCAGAAAATATTTTCAAATATCAGGACATGTTTTTTCCCACAAGAATGAATCTTCCAGATTCTGTGGAAATCATACCATGCATCTGCAGTTTCGGATATTTTCAGCATCCTCTAGTCCAAAAATCTCGCACATAGGTGGGATTCTTCTGAAAATTCATGTTTGCTTTGGGGATGTTTCCATATGAATTAGTGACATGAGATTTCTGCATAGCCAATCCCAATGGGAGATGAAAACATTTCCAAAAAAAAATTTAATTTTATCCTAACCTAGACATCTAAAACAGAGAGACATCAAGCCCTTTTAAAGTGCTTGTCTGTCTGTTAATAGTAAAGATAGCCCAAGGTGCCTGGTTCAGACATACATCTTTGTATTGTAGATGACTCAAGTTGGGTGAGATGTATTCTGTCCCATATGTCTTTTTGATTTTACAGGCTCTCTTGGAAGCAGACTAGGCAGTAGACAGTAAAAATACTGAGACATTTTTGTTCTGTATACCAGAAAGTTTGGTGTTCCCCCAGCAGGTCTACTCGCCATATGTCTTTACATTTGTTCTGTATCACAAAATTGACTTCTTGTTGCTTGGTTAAATACAACATTTTTGAGAAACTGACATATGGTGGTACCACGCCACTCTTCAGAACTGGGGTTCTATGGAGAGCAGTGGGGAATTCTGTTTAAAAACTGGTGTTAAAAGCTGTCCTCAAAAAATCTTAGGTAAATAGGGAAAAAGAAGTGTTTTTTTTATCAGAAGCACCTCTTCTTAAAATATTGGTAAATTACTTAACTACTATGAGTTTTTTGTATCAGAAAATGTTTATAGCAGCTGTCGAGTATGGCACTGAAGTGGATTTGATTCTCTGCATCAAAATGCTTGAAAATTCTTTACACATAGACAGATGTTTAAGATGCAAATGTGTTAGAGCTGAACCTGCCAAATCTAAAAAAAATCTTGTTTGCTTGCTGTTTTCTCCCTCTTTCAAGTAACATTCATTTCATTATTATTTTTATGTTCCAGGGTAAGGAGTAAATAATGCAATGGCAACCAGCTGTCTCACTGGCAGCACTCTTCCTGCCCCCTGAGGCTTTGATACAGTCAGTAGGTGTCCCCCACTGTGAGAGCCAGCAGAAGAGAGATCTGGGGAGGGCACATTTACACAGCTCCAGAAGGTTGAGGCTATCTTATAAAAGCTTTCTGGGTGTTGCCATTTCCCTCTGGACTAAGTCACACAGGTCAAACCGTACCATGTCCAGAGGTAATGTGGTAGGAAATACCAATAAATTTTTTTGCTCCTGTGGTGTGACACTCCCTACATCCTAGTACTTCAGATAATGAGTGTCATCTTCAGAGCCCTCCACCCACTGCCTTAGCCACCCTACATCCGAGCTGAGGAGGTCTCAGCTGCAGGATTCTCCATCTGCACCAATCACACCAGACCTAGGGTTCAGAATACCTGATCTTGTTTCACTCAAGCTCCCAAAGCTCAGCTGGCATGCCAGCATTGCTGCTGAATCACCAATGTGTCTTAGTCAGCCTGCTTAAAATGGCACAGCTCCGAATTGTCTGACTGCCTCCTCCGAGCTGCATCTGACTTTGTGCTGGCACACCTTGCTTGTTTCTAGCTACTGTCTGGTCCTCTTCGCTCATTTCTAGCCACTGGCCTCATCTCTGAATTTGCACCCCCATGCTCCTTCAGACATCTGTGTTCCAAAGGCCGTGTGATCGTCCTCAGCCCCTTCCTCTACTGAGGTACCAGGGTTTTCCTCCACTTGCACTATCAGCCCATAAACCCTTCAGGGCAAGGCATGACATTACATGTTAGACACTGACCTCTTCCTGTACCACATCATGTACATTTACAACACTATCAATTATTTAAAATAGCTCTGCCTTCAGTTCAGCCACATGCTGAGTTAAGCTCCATAGCCTTTGGGTAGTTTGCATCAATTTTATATTTCCTCCTCAATGTTCACAAATCTCTTGCTGCTCTGTAGCACTTGTTACTATTTGCTAAGGGAGATTATATGGTATATTATTACTCAAGAAAAGTGTTTTGGGGGAGATAATGTAAGCTTTCTTCATAAAAATCCAGCTACGCCTTCTTAGCAATGGAAGCCCAGACCTCACCCCCAGAGGGGCCTTGACTTCATTAGCACTTTCATTTAACTCAGACAAGTAATTATCAATATCAACATCCAGTTCTAGCAAATCTAGCTGGGTGTGCCACAAGGTGACAAGATGTAATAAACATAAAACAAGAAAGAAGAAGGAAAAATGTTCCTTTTACTTAACAAGGGAGACAAGGCAGCAACAGCAACAAATGATGATGCACAAGTATCTGCTTTTTTTTTTTTTTAATGTAATCTTATTCCCATACACAAAGATAATTTTTTAATGCATTTTTTCTCGAAGTGGTGGGGACAATTTTAATTATTTACTCAGGTTAATTAAGAAATTAAGTTCTGCCTCCTGAAATATAAATACCAGGATGTTATATGACACAAATCTTTTTATTTAGCTCAGGAATAGCCAGAGATAAATGTAATGCCTTTCCTCCCTAAGGTCTGCCAGGAGTCAGGGCACTTTGGCAAGGCCTTTGCACTCCCCACCATCTTCCCATCCTGTATGTGCTCAGAGATAAAGCAGGAACAAGAGGGTCAGGGCACCCAAGGACATTGCAAAAGCCAGAAAGGACGAGACACCTTTCTTGCACTGTGCACTCTGTGTGCACCTTTGTGTGTGCGTGTATGTGTATGTATAGATACATGTGTGGTAGTGTCCTGAAAGAGAAACCTGGGAGCAAGACTTTTACCAGGGGACCACATTATCAGATGACTCATGATAGCCATGGAGATTCCAAAACCATTGTTTCTGTTTTTTCTCTCTTCACTCAGACCTAGACATCTAAATAATTATTAAATTTTTTTAGCCACTGTGACAAGAGCATTAGACCCTAAGACTACTCAGCCCCATCTTGGAAGATATAATCCCTGCAGCTTTTAAGGTAAGCCCCCAAATCAAGATGTAGAGCCACTTGCTTACCTGTGTATTATACTAACCAAGCACACTTGGTTAATATAACAGATGGCAAGCCATCTTTTAATAGAAAAGCTTAAAGGAAATGAAAGTACCATCTGAACCCCTCCCCATGGCCTATAAGTTTGTTCCCAGCTTCTAGCAGTCTCTAGCCATCACAGGACTAGGTCTGTTGGGTAGCTGGCCTTGGAGACAGCCCAAAGTCTGCAAAGACCTTGCTTACAGGGGTGTTTGTGTAGAGCACAATCACTACAACTCAGTCACTCCCAAACCTGCTACACTCAAGGACAGGAAGAAGAATCCTAAAGCATAGTTCCTAAAATTTGCTTAGATGTCAAAACCTCTGTGTCTGGCAAATTCAAACCAGGAATTACAGAGGGGAATTTTTCTCACTCTTTGAGCTTTCCTCTAGGTTGGAGGAATGCTGGGGCTCTCCAGGGTGCTAACACCAGCTGTGACACTGGCCCTGAGAAATGAAAGGGCTAGGCCAGTATCTTGAATGCTTCTCCTCAAGTCTTCTTCTCTGTTTCATGAGGCCTTTGGCCCGCAGAATCCCTTTACACCATATGTGAAGGGATGTGCGCCTCCACTAGGAATGTTTTCAAATAGCTTCCTTCTTGCTGCGATCAAAACCCATTTCTTCTTGTCCAACATACATACTTTGCACTTACACTATTAAACCGTTTGGGTTTTTTTTTTCTCCTGTATCTCAAATACCTCAAAATTATTTTTAAGTCTAACCTGTTTGATCATCTGAGTGGATAACAAGCATGTTGAATAGTGCCAGACCCAGACAGATCCCTGTCCAACCCTGCTGCATCCCTCTATGCAGCCTGTTGGTGAACTATCAATTATGCCTTTCTACACATGGTAAACAATGGACTTGGCTAATCATGCCATATATCAAATTCAAGGTCACCAAGAGGTTCACTATCAGCCTGAGGAGGTGACTTCAAGTAAAGAATCACTGCCAGCCTCCAGAGTCACTGCTTCCTCACAAATTCCTCACACTTTAGTAGCTTTCTACACATCCTCCCATCCATCACATCCCTGCTGGAGGCATCCCGACAATAGGAGTATAGTTGTTGTCAATGCTGCTCTGAGGAGCACCTACCAGCACACAGAGGATCCTACAGCACCCAGTATAGGGAGCTGGGGAAAGCTCTCAGTCCTACATTTTTTCTAGGAAAAACCTCAAAGCCCTGGAGGAGAAATTCCAAGTGGAGTAAGCTTTTACACCTTCATCCCAGCAGCCTGACTCTGGGATGCTATGGTAAGAGGCCCAAAAGAAGAACTTAAGCAAAAAACAGAGCAGAGACTGCAAATGCTGAATGAGAAGGAAATAATTCTGAAATTTTTTGGTTGTCCACAAAGCATATTAAAAAGCCACAGAAGCACAGACAAAATAAGGCCTCTAAAAGGCAGCACTATAAAACTACCCTTTTCCTTACCCGTGGTTCAGATAGGAAGCCTGAGGCTAGAAGTGTATTGTGTTCTTCTCTAAGTTTTAATGAATCATCATGGTGCATTTGCCATTTTTCCTATGGCTGATCAAAAAGATCCAGTAAAAACTGCCCATACCTTTTAATTTTTTTTTTTTTTAATTCTTTATTCACTGAAGCCAGTATTTTGCTCATGGTCCAGCAGCATAAAAAGGGGAAGCGACAGAGGAAGTATAAGCTTATGATTTATGTAGATGGCTGGTCCTCTACACTTTCTCCAAATCTCTTTTACTTGCCAGTTATGCCCAGTCTGACTTCTTACTGGCCTCCTAAAAGATGTACATTTCAACAAGGAATTTGAGCAAAGCGAACAGTGGCCTGTGTGACTCATTAAGGCAATAGCTGCAATAATCTTCTCAGATGAGAAAAATATACATGCATATAACTTGATTTATATTCCACAGGATAATATATTACTTTCAGAATGACCTCTTACCTGAGTAACTGAGCATCCTCTGACATTCAAAGTGGTTTTGTGTTAAAAGCAGCATTCAAGGCAAATAGCATGACTTTGTAGAGGTGACAGGGCTAATGCTGTGGAATGCATGTAATATCAAGAGTTACCCAAGCAAACCAGCCCCGTGTGGGTCAAGCTGCATGCCTAAGGCATTTGCTGGGTATAGCCCCATAGCTGCAGCCATCATGGAAGTTGGTTTATAACCTGTCTTTCCCATGGAGGTAATAAGCTTTTCCATGAATAAGATACCACAAACACTTTTGCCTTTGCTATAAAGTCTGAGATAACAAAATAATGTTTCTCAGAAGCATGTGAGGTTAACCAAGCACTCGGAGTGCTTTCCTCAAGCACAAACTCATTCTTTCTCCTGATTAGGGGTTCATAAGGAAGCAACTGGATTTCAGTGACTCCAAGAATGAGACAAGTGTGTCCCTCCTACAAAAACATTATCTTCACGATTGTTTCTGTGTGCCCCATTCCTCTTCAGGCAAAGTGATTTTACAACATCCAGACTAGTGTTAGCATAGTTAGCAAGTGAAGTAAAAAGTGGTGGCATGGACAAGGTACTACTATGTGTGCCCAGGATACCTGTACTCCAGTTGCCAGTCTGTGCTGTCATATCTTTACCACTGCATGAAGTATATTAAAATTAACACAGGTAGCTAGCTCATAAGTATGCCATATCTGCCTTGAGCAAATATTTATAGTCTGTGTAGACATATCCAGTTCAAAAGCCAAAGAAAGTGGAACAAATGTCTATAAAGGCACACTTTTGTTACACTTTTTTCTCTTTTGCATATTAGCAAAATAAGCTTCCTTTGTGGAAATTCTTATTATAGTCTTGCTTAGAATAGACTGGCAAGTGATGGTCTGTCATATTGGGTCCAATCTCCCTTACATGGCAGCAGACTAGGAGTCACTCTGTTTAAGTTCCCTGGCATAAAACTAGGCTAAGTGGTATCAGAATTAGGCTCACAAACTTGTGCAAGGGTGTTATAGGTGCTGCTGGTGATACATGTATTTTGGAGTTAAGCCCCATCTAATTCATCACCATCAGGGTGACAGCAACAGTTCTCAGAACTGGAGTCCAAATACACATGGAAGAGTATACAACAAAATGATCTCCAGCCTGGGGAATGGGTTTTGCTTTAACACAGGATATATGAGAGTCTCTCAAACACACACTTGATATTTGCAACCCATAACGGCAATGAGACTAAAAGCACAAGTAAGGGTTACAAGATGATCCCTGACAAAATTTTACTAATGCCTTACACTTGTTATTCTGGCCCTCTAGGCTGTCATACAACTATTAAAAACTACTGGGACATTCCTTGTGATTTCTCTCTGAAGAAGGTTCATGAATCTTGTGATCTGTCTGGCTTAAAAGGCCAGTTGTTCCCTGACATGTAAGCAACATTATAACAATATTAAATAGTAAATCATCTCATCTTCAGACAATTCCTGAGCATTTATAATTGCTTAATTGCTATGAGTTTTGTTGGCAAAGACTGTACAAACTAGTTTCCAGGGTGTATTCATTTCCAGCCATTTTTATTGCAGTCCCTGCTGTTCTTCTTCATTATTTTTTATCCTCTCTGTACCATGCACCACTTTGCTGAATCCAATGTCTTTTCTTAAAAGCCAGTTTTCCTTGCTAACTTGTTAATTTTTTTTTCCTGCTTGCTTTGATGTCTTTCTTCGGTTTCGCAGTGCATCCTCAGAACTCCAATTCATTTCAGGCTTTTATTTCTGTTGATGACTGCTCTTTAATTTACTACTACATATGCCAGCAATTTACAACTGTCTGATTTCCTTAATTTGAATTTTTCACGCAATAATAAGTAAGACACTAAGTTGATGTAGTGCTATCAACCTAAGGTGAAAGAAAAAAAGGGGGGGTGGGAGGAGGGAAAGGGAAGACACAAACAAACATCTTCAGTTGTTTTATGATTCTAAGACTTTGTGCCATTTTTGGTCTTCTAATCTAAAGGTAAGGACAAAAATATGCAAATTAGAAGTAACAACAAAAATAACACTGAAGGAAAGTCCAGTGTATTTGAAAACATAATTTGATTTAGCAATAAAGTTAATATACTCACACTTTTTCAAAAGATGTTTTCATTTTCAAGTCAAAATGCTCAAGGCCATTTGAAACTCGCTTTAAATAATTGTTTGAATGTGAACCCTAGTCCAGCCATGCAGCACTTGCACAGGGCAACTGTTACGCTCTTCATGAGAGGTCACAAAATAGGGAGAAAGCATAGGGGGGGAAGGAGAATAAAAGAGTAGAAGGTGAGGAAGGGAGAAACAAAAGCTTACAGAATTATCCCATGACTTCTTATGTGCCCCCCAGAATATAGTGCACATCCCACCTTTCCCCTTTAGCTCCCTACGTGGCACAATAGCACTCTGTGCACTTTTTTTGAAGGTTTCCTTTAAAATCTTGTTTCCCTGAAGTTAAACTCCATGTAAGGCTCTCACATGCAGAATTATCCTGCTCAGAGCACAAGGATCAGGCTTAATCTTAATGTTGGTGTAAACTATAAAGGCAGTGTTTTTAGCGTGTGGTTAAAACAAAGAATGGAGAATTTAGCGTGTCTAAATTCACAAAGAGAAAACCGGAACATACTTCTAAGGGAAAAAACATGTCGGACACCATTCTCCTTGTCATGTTCATAAACCCATCATTTCTGTGTGATTCCTTTTAAGTTCAAAGCACTGAGTTTTTTTAATAAATGAGAAAAGGGGGAAATGGTGAAAACAGTTTCCCTGAGGAGAACTGTTCCCCAGTTCTCAAAAAGTTTGAACATTTCTAAACCTTAGGGAGATGAAAGCATTTTCTACTACATTTGTGCTTTTCTTCCTGGTATTTCTTATTTTTTATTATTATTTTTACTGAATGTAATACAGCAAGAAGAAAATGAAATGCTAATGCAGATCCATAACTGAGCTCTTGAGTTGGCTGACACCAGTCTCCTCTCAAAATGTTTTGAAAGGTTTTCCATCATTTTCAGTGGTGTGGCATGGTACTTATTGCTATTCTCACATTGGGCCCCCATTCAGGTGTTTCAGGGCTTTGTAGGTGTATTGTACCTGTTGTGTGGATTATGGAAGAAAATTCAGCACAAAAAGGAGCTAAGAAGAGTAGTTTCAGTTACGTCTTAGATTTTTTTAAAAATATTTTTCCATCTGAAATATCCTGGGAATGTTTGTATATAGCAATAGACCCACAAATAGGAGGCAGGAAGGGAGCTTGTGAGGTCCTCTAATCCATCCTGTTACCTACAGCAGGATAGGCCATACCTATGCCACTTCTCACAGATGCTTCTCCAGCTTCCTCTTAGAGATCTGCTTCCTAGGACATATATTCCAGTACTTCATTAATCTTACCATTAAATATTGTCACTACTGTGTGATGCACATGCACTACCCCCTTAGCACATTTTTTCTGGTCTTATCCATGTACACAGAGGTCAGACAATTTCCTGTCCTCTCCCTGGCAGGCCTCAGTGTGTCTGAAAAAACACACATTTGAAGGCTGACATCATGTCACTCCTCCCTCTTCATTTCTCCACAGAAAATAACCTGCCTTTCCTCAGAGTCTGTGCCCTCATTATTTCTTGAGCATTGATCCTTCTTGTTGCTGATCTCATTAAAATCTGCCATTAATTCTGCCTTTTCTGAAGTGAGATACCCCAAAATGAATTCTGTATGGATGAGGAAAAGATCCCACCCTTGTCAAACCCTTCCTCTCCAACTCAATATGGAATATCAATGCGGAAAATCTTCATCAACCATGGCAGAAACAAATAGTATTTAAAGATCTATTAAGCTCAGCTTTCAGGAAATTGCAATCTGGCCTCATTGTGCCATTTGTAAGCATTAATAGGCATTAAGGCTAGCACCAGATACACTAGTGTAAGTGAATACCCACCCAGAGGGAAGAGAAATTATAGGTGCTGTTGAATCCAGACATTTTCCCCTAACTGCCTTGTTGAGGCTTCCACCGTAGTGTCCCACTAGTAAGGGTCATTTGCCTTCCTCATACACTGAAAAAAAAGATGCAGAAAGTCTGAAATGAGAGGGAGAAAGTGCTGACCTACTGTAATTCAGTCAGTGCTGGTACAAAATGATGCTTGGATAGCAGGATTCTATCTTCATTCTTTCTTGTCTTTTACAAATAGCAATCCAGTTCACACTGAATTAGTATAAAATTTTCTGGAGACTAACTTTCAGAGTTAATCTCCAGAGAGACTGGTCAGTAGCTTTATAATAGGGAATCGTGGGCTATGGGCTTCTCTTGTGTAGCATTTAGGATTCCATTCAAGAGCAGTTCCCCTTTGTCTGCTGCATTCATAAATAATGGATGCATCTTGCATTAGAGATTAGCAAAGATTGTTAAGCTTCCTTTTTTGCATGTGCAAGATTTGGTAGCTTTTGAAATATTGATATAGTTTTGTGATTTGGTATAACTTTTAATGTTTTTAAGAAATAATTAAAAAAAAAAAAGAGGAAAATTATGGTAGATATAAAAAGCAGATACTTGACTCTCAAACATCAGAAAATGGGATCCTTCCATCTTTAAATCTCTGAAAAAATAGTTGCGTTACTAACTTTCGTAATATTCTTTTAAGAAGACTCTACAGAGATTGCTGTAGGTTTCAAAGCAATTATGGTAGGAGGTCATGAAAAGCCTTCAGGAAATGCTGCCAAGGTACCGCACCATCTAAAAGGAAGAACACAGTTCTGGAAACTTTTCAAATCTGATTGAGGGTAGGTAAAGAAAGACAAATGTTTTAAATCCTCTTTACTGATTTGACTAATTTTATTTTTAATGTGACACTTTAAAAGTACATCTTTTATCTGAAACCACATGTTTAGCCTCAGTATTTCTTTTTGGAAAAATCACCACAGATAATTCACTGCATGTTTTGGTGGGAACCATCTTTATCAAAACTGGTGACTTCTGTTTTTCATTTTGTGTGCATGCTGCAGAGTTTAACTGCCTAAGTGGCAACATTGTCCTCATTGTTGTGGTTCTCTGTATGCAACCAAGTCCTATTTCCAGATCTCCAGCCCATCCCTTCCACATATTCCACAGACAGGACTTGTAGGCATTGCTTATTACAGGGATGAGTTGACCAGTAATTTCATTGTGCTCTATGGCCAGGATCCCAAAATGCTGTCTGCCTAGCCAAAAAAGGGTGGGGAAAAAATTGAAAGACTGCACTAAATAGCCATCAAAGTTACAGGGTCCGATAATACATACAGTTATGGCAAAGTCATTGCTTTCATGCTGTGGCCAGCTTGCCAGTATCCAGAGCTACGGGAGAGAAGAACAGGATAAAGGCCTGGAATAACTTAGCTAATGAAAATTGCAGGCAATATGGTACAGAGCAACTGGGTGCCAAGGCATTGGAATGGTTTGCTGTGAAGTCAGCCAGGATGGCTGGTGCCACATTAGCGCTAATATGCCCTTCTGGAACATGTTGATTCCTTCAGGACCACACAGCTGGGGCTTCTTGTCCATGTTCCACATTGCAGGGATGCTCAGAGCTGGCTGAGAAACACAGTGCAGTTGTACTCAGGGCTCTGCAGGAGTTAGCTCAGCTCCAGCTGGACTTAGTACCTCAAGCTTAGTGCCAGACTTGCTAAACTGAATCTGACTTTGTGCAAAGCCACGCTGGACCATGGGGTGCTCAGACATACAAGTTGCGTCTGTTCAGTGCAAACTTCATTCGGGTGGGATTAAGTAGTTCAGTGTATAGAATGTACAAAATTGGCTGACAAATTTACTTTAGTTTGTCTTCGGTGACAAACTTACTTTAGATATGGTATAGCTATCTAACCAAACTGCTACTAACACTAACCAAACTACTGAGCCTGGTCAGATCCAAACTGCCTCTGTAATAATAATATGATTTCTCCTGCATGTCAGTAAGCAGTCATTAGCTGCCAGATAACTCAACTGTTTCCCAAACTTTACATCTTAGTCCGTGCTACTCTGTGAAAACAAGCCTAGAGTTTCCATCCTTACTTTTGCCAATTGAGGGAACAGCAGACTGAGGAACTCATAACACATGAAATAGAACTGAAAAGATGATGGTTTAGCAGACAAAGAGCAGAAGCAACAGGTCTGAGGTAACAGGGACTGAAATATTCAGCTTTCACGACCATACAGGGATACCACAGAGATAATCAAGAAAAGGAAGTTATTTGAAAGTTGGAACGCAGGGGACAGGTACTCTATTCCTAAATGGATTAACTAAGGCAAGACTGACTAGCATTACATGTGCCTTTTTAAATTGGCCATTTAGCAGCACTAGGGAAGGTGAAGTGAGCAAGAGAGAATGACCACATTGTTTTCTTTTGACTCAAAGGCAGACTGTTTGGGCTGGAAGAGGATAAGAACTTGCAACAAGTTCTTCATTTTTCTTAGATTTATCAGGTTACACACAATGTATCCAAAAGTGGCATAGCCTCTCCCCACATCATAAATATGTTATAGAAGGAGAGTGGGAAAGTATGACAATATTTACAAGTTTCTTCTCTTTCAATTTTATGACCTCTATTCACCTTGCTTTCTGAGTTGTCATTTGATTCCTCTCTTCTTCCCACCTTTCCTGTGAGGAAATGTAAAATAATCCACAGAAATATTTTGAAACATAGAAACAGGGACACCGATTCAAGGAATATCAGTGCAGCCCAGGTTCTAACAGTGGACAGTAGTAAAAGCCTAGAAAAGAATTAGGAACAGAGCAAGTGCATCATGTTGTTCCCACAAAATCTGCCGAGAACACAGCAATTTGTGGTTCAAAGGATTCAAGGTTCAATAGGACTTCATTGCATACAGAGAACCAGACATGGTGATTTTGCATTTAATAGCCCCCAATGGATTAATTTTTCATTAAGTTGTCTAGTCACTCTGGAACCCATGATAATTTTACTCATCTACAGCATTTGAGGGGGAGTAGAGTGGGAGGGGGGGGGTCACATCTTCAGCATTCTCTCTTCCATATTGTTACTTAGGGTTCTTGGCTTTAATATATGAAGAAGATATTTCAGGGAATACTTCAAGAATTGACAAATGAGGGTTGATCTTTAACCTTGAGGTGGAGGCAGATATGACTCCCCTTCAGAAGATCAGACAAATGTACCTCTGCCTTTACCAAGACAAAGAAACCCCACCATAACTAAACACAACAGTAGCGTGTCTTTAAACAGTGAAAGTACTTGAATCTGGTTTCAGGTGCAAGCTTTTTGTCATGGACAGTTGAATCCATTAGAAAAGTTATCAAGAAGTAATCTAAACTTGACTGCTTAGTGGGACTGTGCAGATGTATTGCTTTTTGATAAGTATTGAACTGAATTTATGCTGCAGTGTGGCTAGACAGACTCATCCCATGGAGTTTCATAATCAGCATCTTCTGTTTTCTACCATTCCTTCTTTCCAAAGGATATAGCACCCTGTGCCATTCCTCATAATGTTCAAAGGAATTCACAACAGAAGCGTGAATTCTATTGTATACTGAAAAAAACAAATCCTTTATGCCATAGGGTAATGGAGCATATCTAAAATAATAGAGCACAAGCTTCAATCTCAGCAAGAAAAACTCTGTTACTGCTAGCTTATTGATGAAAAATGAAGCTGAAAAAATTGGACAAGCATACTTCTGTATTTTCTTCATGCCTGATTGTTGTGTTCAAACAAAGGCCTTCTCTTTTCTACTTAATATAAACACTCCTTGTTTAAATCCAGAGTTCATAACTTAAGAATTTTTCCTAGGGAAATTGTTCTATTGGTGTTACTAATGCTGCTGAGAAGAGCAAAAGAAAAAAAAAGTTTTCTAAAGCATTTAGGATTCTGTACTATATTAATACAGACTGAAGCAGGGGAAACACTAAAGCACTGAGCTGGCTTTGGACAGCCTAGCTGGCAATAGCCACTGAGCTCTGCTGGCATACCCAGTTTTACCTGACATCATCCGGGAATTGCTGCAGAATGAGGTGATGAGATTTGGACAGAAAGCTCCAGCAAAGAAGTGGAAGTCCAAGATACCCACAGGGATGTCACCTGATTTTGTGTAGGTGGATGAGATTATGTTGGGTTAAAGGCAGACAGGAAGAAGGGAAGACCAGGGAGAATCTTCCCATGGAATCTATACAGTAACCTGGAAGAGGAAAAGGAAGACCTTCAACAAAAATGTTAAAAGAGGAGCTGGAAGGAGCAGTGTAGTGGTTTGGTGGAAAGAGAAATTAATATGATGGCAGACATTCAATATGATATGACCCAGGATGGGACTAGGAACAGAAAGTGGCTGGAAGCAATCCAAAATCCTTTATAAATGCCACAATTATTTCTCTGAATATCTGGGTCAAGAAATAAAATAATAAATGAAAGGGTTGAGGGCTCATACTTTTGACTTTGTACTTTGAAGTATGTACAAATATCTTCCCCTATACAAAAGTCCATCTCTCCAGTGTATTGCTGTTTGCTGCAGTTGTTAATAGATTCTGCTTTTGCAGTTCAAGGAGGGTGAGAACTGCATTCTGTTTCCTTCCAAGGACATGAAAGCTTCAGAAGCAGTGGGACAGTGAACAGCACGGGTATGAGCAGGAGAGGGGACAGAGTGGCTCCATACATTACTAGCCCACCAGGCAGGATTTGCAGGGGAAGAGTGGGTGACTAGACCATAGGGCTGTTGTTCCAATGACTGACTGCTTCTTGGCAAGATGAGAGGTGGGAGCTGCAAGAAGGCATGGGCCACAGCTGTCCAGAGGGAGAACCAGAACATCTCATGTGTCTGTGAAGAAGAGAAAATGCCTTAAATTGCCACACCCCCAAGTATCCCACCTGGGTTCCTGAACCCTCAGATGGAGTGGTTAAAGATTTTGCACTGAGGAATGGACACAGGTTGTTCTTCAGTCACTACGTCATGCTGTGCTGTTTGCTCCAAACTTACATTCAAAACAGAGCTGGACTTTTGAACTGCAGGCCCCCTGGGAGACAGAGCTATGCACCATTACTAAATTTAGACACTTCTGAAGTGGAAAATGGTACAATGTTTTGTAAATAGCAAACTTTTCAGGATGTAACACATAAGAGTTGTTCCATACAGCCTGGCTATTACAAACAAATGATTGGAAAACAGGCAATCATTAATCTCCTTCTGGAAAGACCTATAGTTTTTTGAACTGTTCAGATATATACAGAAAGAAAGGCCTGATTTTTCTTCCTGGCCCCAGTCACACTGAGTATTTCACACTGGCACTTCTGCCTAGGAATTGCTGTTCCCTGAGGAGGTATTTCAACCCTCTGCAGAAACAGATGAGTCTGTGTAAGCACTTTTGCATTTATTTACAATATTTTTGAAGGGGTTTCTTACACTATATTACAATCTTTTTTTCTTTTATAAAGCTATATATGTATCATCAAAATTGATAATCTATTAAGTCAGATAATTATGTTATTTATGGCCTTTATCACCTTCAGTGTAGTTCAGAGCATTTAATTATATTTTGAATATGACTTTTCTGTACAATCTTCAAAGTCATCATTCCAACAGCAATATAGTTATTTTTTCTTAATATTGGGATACATAGGGTTAATTAGGATACCTTACTACTTTATGTGTCTTGTTGTGGCTTGTTTATAAAGACCTGTAAGAAATCTGGCTTTGGGTTTCTTGAGTTTTCTGTGAGAGTTCTTCCACTGTGTTGCATCACAACATCTGCTTCATGTAAACTTCATGAAGGTCACTGGGACTCAGCATAGCAAGCAGTAACCAGGGGTTAGCTTGGCGGGTGGAAGCAAGCGAAGGTTCCTCTGCAGAAGCTTTCTGAGGAGGACTGTAGTCACTACAAGTGATCTGTGTATTTCCATGGATATTCAAAACAGTAAATCCAAATGACTCTTGGGATCTACAAACTGGAATACATAAAGAGGAACAGAAAAAGCCCAGAGCTATGCTTCCTCCTTTAGTTTTCATTCATTAACAACAGAGAAGTCAGACGCAATGAAATAAAGTGTGTGTACTTAGACCAGATTGCTTTACTATTTAGATATTTAATAAGAGGGTTATTTAATAACAAGAAGTAAAATCCTATAAAAATTAGCATTTTGCCTCTCTGATGCAGATTGATGGTTCCAAGTAAAACTCGGATAATACAGCTGCATGAATTATGAGACAATATAATTAAAGACAAAATGTAATTATGTTGCAACATCATCTCTTGGTTTAAGTTGCACAGCAGGACAAGGGTTTCCTAAGACAAATTTGATAACAACCTGAGAGGTTTTTTTCCTTCTTTTTGGTTGCCTAGTTACAGAGTTTCTAAGTATCTATTACAAGGTTAGCCCATTTGTGAGGTATCCTAAATATGTTACATCTGAAACTACAGCCTTGGCAATGTACTAGACACCCAAAGGTTTCTTACAGGAGTCTCTGATGTGCATCGGATTCCAACAAAACCTACAGATTAAGATAATTTTTGGCATAATAAAGGTCCAGGCTAGGCCCAGACAGACAAAGACCCAGTGTTTCTCCATGAGTTAGTCATTAAGCTTCTTTGTGATTCAATCCCCTTGATATCTGTAATATGCAAAACAAAGTACATTTCCTTCATTTCTATAAAGAATTTTAAAATCTACAAATAAAAGAGTTGCACAGCAGAGTTAAGTACTGTTATCCAAAGTAACTCAACTGCTGTATCTCAAATCTATATATCTAGCTAGCTAGTTAGCTATCATTCATAGATTTGCTCTCTTTTTACTAATACTTTATACAGGCTTCATGCTTTTTGAAAGCATTTTCAATATTTTTTGCTGTCCTGCTCCAAAATTTGCAAGGATTCATTTTTTGGGACTCTGGTTTAGAGCCTGAATTACCCTAATATCTGCTTCTCTCCTGATGGTAACAAAGGTGACCTTGAAGCTGATGGCATCATCAACCAGTGCAGTAATGTCTTCCTGTGTCTGCAAATAGTCTCTGTTTAGTACAATGACCTGCCCGTTCATACAGGTGTCCAGAAAGCCACGTGTGCAGGAGACAGAACCAGGCAGACCAAGGGCCATCTGGGAAGCTGAAACCAAACCAGTCCCAGTACAGAGCTGTTGAAGCTGCCTAAAAGTGACCTCTTTCCTTTGAAAAAATTGAAGGGAAAGAAGGTGGTGAATAAACATCAAACAAGCCAAGTCCTGAGGAGCAGATCCTAACCAAATGAGAAGTATAATGTAATAAACTCTTCCTCTAATACAACCTTTGTTGAGAAAAATCACCAGTTATTTTCACTGTAAACTTCACCAAGAGTCAGTTGTCCATCACTAATTATAATTATCCATTCTGGTCTTGGTAATTTCTAAGACAGCTCTGAACAATCCGAGGTCAGGTCTAGAGGCAGTGTGGGCCCTTCAGAGGGAACGGTGCCCCCCTGTAGGCATAATGTTAACTCACAGTTTTCTCCTATTGTATGTCTTTAGACCATAATTTAGATATCATATCGCTCTTCTGGTTTTTTTCTCAAGCCTAGCATTGACCTCTATCTTCCCTGCTTGCATTTTACTAGCTAATTAGCAGCTGCATGAACCATACTGATGGGATGAACATGGATATGCGGAACTGGGAGCAAAGATTAAGGCCCCATTCTTTCACCTTAGAAACAGCAGTTGGTTTCAAAAGAGCCTATAAGAGTTGCCATGGCACTCAGGGATTGTTTTTGTGTGTTGGGTTCTACTGTGTGGTGACTTACATAGAGCTTCTTTTAATTTCCTGACATTTTCAGTGATGGGGCTAAACTATGAATTCTTAGATCCCTGAACTTTGCTCCTATTTTGTGGTTTGAGCTCATTTTATTGACCGATAATGACTTTATAATAAGAGAATTGTTTCTCATTAGCAGTGCAGTGACGGCTGAAGGTCTGTGCCTAGTGTAGATTACTTACACCAGCATGGCCAGATACTTAAATCAACTGAGCATTTTAGCTGTTTCAAATGAAGGCTGGTTTATGAACTGATTTACATTAATTTTCACTAGTCTCTGACAGCTGCTGCATCAGTTTCCTTTCTGTAGTAATTACTGCAAATTTGTATATATGAGCAGTGTTTAAATACAAAAGGTAGCTGACACTGGTGGTTTTCATACTGGTACTGCCAACGTGATTAGCCCAGTAAGAAAATGAGCAGGGAGGAATATGTGAGACTCATAGAAGTGAACTCCTGCAATATGAAACACCATTTGATGGTTTTGATCAGAGCCATGCAGCAATCATGCAGAGTACAACACCCTCCAGGTGAGTAAAGCCATAGTTCACCACAACCAACTGACACTCCTTGGGAGCAGCTCCCTCACACTCTCCTGGCCTCCTCTGTCACAAGGCTAACTTTGCTGCCATACACATAGCAGCCCAGATAAACCATTAGTACAATGAGTAATTGACCTAATGTGCTAGTTGCAAGGAGTAAGGCCACAGAGAAGTGAGGCTGCCAGGCCAGGCTAGCCCTTAGAGCTCTCCCTACTGACACTCCAGTGGATGTCACCATGGTCAGCAAGTGGCCAGCTTTTCCACTGGCAGTGACAGCTTAACCAGGTTTCACCATTTCTTTTAGGCACTCATTTGTGGCTCCACAAGACTCTCCTGGCAGTTCAATGAAACTCTGTGTGGCTGCTCTGTGACCATCACATTGAACAACCAACATGGACTAACAAGTTTCCTCCTTGATTTCCCAACATAATTCACCATGTCCCTCAACAACAGCTTCACCAGCACCAGTCATATAACAGTGCAGAGGAGGGAGAAGGCAGGAAGACAAAAGAGCTTCAATTTAATTAAAGCCATAGCTGACAGCAAAGAAAACATCTGTGGAGCCACCATGTCCACACTGACTGCAGAATGACTGAACCTCCCCTGGTACTTGTTTCTCTCTGCAAACTACTGACAGAGCCTAGGAAACCTCCTCAAGCTGAACATCTCACTTTGAGATGGTTAAAGTCAGATTAAAAAACCCAATCCAAAACATTTCTTGAGACTTTGGTGTGAAGATACCACATCCTGGTATCTTGTTTGCTAACCAGGTTTTTAGACCCTTCATTTCTGATCATGCATCTCTCTTGGTGCCCCCTCACTGCTTACTTTTTTTTCCCCCTATCCTTTCAAATTGTATTTTGACCTTTTCATTTGCTCTTGCTTCTATTGTACTTGTTTTCTACTTTCTTTCATGTCTTTTATCTTCTCTTTTTTCCCTCCCCTGGTTTCAGCTTTACATTTCCGTACTTTGTTTTCAATGTGCCGCTGCCTCATGGGTTGTCACAGTAACACCCCATAATTAGCTCGTGTGCCCCTCATCATCCTGTGGGGTAGAGATCTAACTGCCCTCTCAGTTTCCCTGCTACAACTTCATGGCCAGACCAAAGACAAAGCCTTGGCTGTTCTTACCCTTCATGCTAGCAGTCACCATTGTCCTCCTAAACCTTTCTTCTCCCTTACATCCACATGTCTTCAGTGAGGAAGGCTGGAAAGCAGCTGATGTAGCGTCAGAGCAAGCCAGCTTCCTGCTTTGGTAACTCATCAAAACTTTGCATTCCTCAAAATGTAATTTGAAGATGGCAAGTCTGAAGCCGAGCTTCAGCAGTTGTGTGCACTTGTGGTTTCAGGCTGGTGTCACTGACTTCGGGGACTTGCATGTAGCAGAACCACCCTTGGGCCCACAGGACCAAAACCTCTGAAAGATGGAAGTAGAAATAATTCTGAGAAGTGAAATAAGGGGTGGCTGGAAAGGAGGCAGTAGGAGAAACAGACATGCTCCTCAGTCATGCTCTCTCTGCCAAGAGACAGCTTGCTGTTCAATCTGGTTTATAATCAGTAGCCTATAAGGAGGTACTTCCCAGCTCTGCTGTGCAATAACACCGAGGAGTCAGTGCTCTCCAAGTTGCAAAGGGTCTATGCACAGCCTATTGTAACCAAACAGTGTGTTTGGTTGATGATACGTTTCCTCCAGGTACTGCCACACATAAAAAATACCCCAGATTATTTAGTCCCATTAAAGAAAGCAATTACTGTCTTCATTCAGCTGCACTGGCAGGCCAGAACCACCATAAAAGAAATTCATCTCCAGGATGTCCAAATGACAGAGCTGGCCCCTGTACAATACAGCTTACTGCAGCAGCATTAGCTGCAGTACCTTTCATTACATTCTGCTTACACCATACAATATTGGGTAACTTGATATTCCTCCAAGTGACATTTAAATTTAAGTCCAGAAGAAAGTTGATTGTCATCTTTTGTGAAAACATTACGTGAGAATTTTAGGCCCCTATGTCACTTGATGTAAATCAACTCTGTATATAAAAAGCTACTAAACTACTCTCAGACCTTGTAAGGGCTATTATTTTCTCATCTTTTTGGTGTGATTATTGTTCAGCCATTTATGTGTGACTGTGATAAACATACTCCTTTGGAATTAGTCCACTTAAAAACACATTTCCACAATCAGCTTGCCCTTCTTAGCCCTTCTCGACCTCCACTTGGTAATTTCTAAGTTATTTTATTAATGTTTATCATTACAAGGGTTCTTAATAAGATGGTCTAGCTTTCCCTTCTTACTGCATGAAACACTGCTGCTGGAGTTTGATTTGCATGACCTAAATGATTTCTGCAATCACTGTTCTCCAGTTGTTTGTCCTGGAGGGACAGTGAAGGATTATACTCTTTTAAAAGCATTTCTATTTAGCAAATGCCTCATTTGCAATAAGACATCAGCATTTACCACATTCATAAAGCAGATAATAAATTTCATTTCTGCTTCAATTTTCTTGCTTCACAGAGGACCAGAGAAAAAAATTGCATAATTGAGATCCAAGACCAGGTAATAATTCCTTACCATTAGCCCTCCAACTACAGACCTGTAAGCCTGTTCAAAACAGTCAGTCAGCAGCTTGCACTATCAATCCTATCACAAGGACCCCACATGAGGACCTCCATATCCCTCTGCATAAAAAGGAAGACCACTCTACTGAAGCCTTAAACTTCTGCCCCTCATGCTATTGTTTCTTTCTGCCTCAGTTTCCCTTCATTTAAAAATAAAATGAAAAACAAACCAGGAATTTAGCAGCACAAATTCTTTAAATTTGAAGATAATATTTCTTCTGTTTGAGGGACTGATCCAGTCAATAGGGATATCAGAATTAGATTTCTCCTGCTTCAGGTCCATATTTTGGGAATAGGGAACAGAAAAAGTGTGGGGTGAAGTAAAGGGGTGGTGTTCAAACCTTTTCCAGTTGATCTCCCAGATGGGCAATTCTCAGTACCACCGACTAATGAAGGTAATAGTCTCTGGGCCAGCAGCTATTAAGCCACTGCACAGAGGCACTGAGGAAGAGTTTGCTGAGGGGAGGAAGTGTCTGAAGGTCCCCATCAAGCTGCAGCTATGTAATACAAGAGGCATGATTTTCCTCGTAACAGTAAGCTAAACAAGACTTTGAGTTGATTAATGATCAGGGCAGAAAAAGAACCAGCAGTGAAAGCATTTATAAGTCACTGTACACCTTCCAGTCCGGCAAAGGATTCTGAAATAAACTACTTCATACAGTGGTTGTTGTTAAAGGGAGGCATTCACATTGCATTATTGACTGTTTATTCATACAGGTCTTTACAATAACCACTCATGTCATGTCAAAAGCAGCAGTAATGTATTTCCATGTCTTCTTGAAACAGCCTGTATCTTTCTCAAAGCAGGGTATGTCTCTGCCATGTTTCTCTAATACTTAGAACCTTCATATTGGACCTATTAGACCTCATCACAGTAATTATTTTATAATCCTTACAAGTACAATTTAACTGTATAAAAATTATTTCCTTATCTCAGCTTCCATATCTAGTGATGCAACAGCATTCAGCTGCACAGTTCTTTCATAAAACATATCTGTTTCTGGCAAAGAGAAGGAACTTATTCAGGAGAACATTTTTTTTTTTCATCTGTCATTGAATCCAAGAGAACCTCTCCCTCAACACCACCAGCAGTCTAGAATACTGTTCCTTGGAGCACAGCACACTTTCCTCCGCACTGCCAGCCTGCTTTTGCAGTGGATAAAAAAGCAGCTGAGCCAGCAGACACTTGTTGAATTCTGAGCATTCTCCATCACCCACCACAAGTGGTGAGGGCAGCTTGGCTGCTGGCTGCAGCAGGAGCAACACAGAAGACCTATTAAGAGAACAGACTTGAAGGCATCTTATCAGTTACACACTCACACACAAGCACACACACGCACATGGGAAAAGTAATAGTGGCCCAAGAGAGATAAGAGCAATTTATAATGTTTCCACCTTGCAGTGTCAAGCAAATTCAAAGACAGACAGCTCCCTAAAATGTGGCAAATGGCCATAACTGGAAGTGTCACTATTAGCAGACTGTTTCTTTGCTAAATTTGTATTAATGAGGAAATCACAAAATCTGTTGTCAAGAAAAGAAGAATCCCCTACAGAGCCAGCACTCTCAGAGCAGGTGAGGTTCACAGTAAATTGATACAGTTTATGCAACATCAGGCAATATGAGGTGGCATTTACAAAAATATATATATATATATTTGGCAGAAAACTTCGAGCCTGTTGGATGAAGCAGGAAAAGCAATCAATACATGTTGGCAATATTTACCCACTTAGAGTGCTGCCAAATGTGAATTTGCAAGAATGTATCAGCTGCTTTGAACTGATCTTTGACTTTGTCTCTTCATAGATAAATGTGAATTGAAACTAGAGTGATCCACATTACAGAGAAAGAGATATGGCAGGAATGCACAGGGTGACCCCTATTATTTGTTCTTGCTGTAAGAGTCACTGCAGAAAAAATTAGGTCAGATACTGTTTCTAAAGGGATTAAGTGAGGTAAATCAAATTGATAACAGAATATGAGTCTCAAAAAACTCACTGTGTCAGACTTGTGCACCCTCTACCTGAAATAAAGCATAGATTTTTGAAAAACTGGAAAAATTGGAATAGAAATTTTGGATTTTACAAGAAAGAGCCCACATCTGGTACATTATCTCTTTCCAACTCTCTCACTCTCCCTCCTTCTCCATCAAGCAGTGGCTTTTAGGTGCACTGCTCCCCCCCGAAATACAGACCGAGGCTTCTACAGTTGTTATATGACATGCTGTAAATGAACAGTAAAGAACACCTACAAGAGAGAAACACATCTTGTGGCAATAAAAACCAGAACAAACATGACTTTTGCTTATTTAATTTGATTCCTGATTGTTATTACAATCCAAGTGCTATGAAAATTTCACTGAAAAACAATAATTGTTTTAAATATCTGGTCCTAATTAAAAGCAGCAGAAATGTCTCACTAAGTCAAACTAATGATACATCCCATTCAGTATTTTGTCTCCAGTGGAAGATTTCTTCAGTGGAAGATGTTGCTCATGGCGAGCATGTGAGTCTAGACACTTTCTGCATTCCATTCTTCTACATCTCCCAATAAGCAGAATTTTGCTGTTGTAGTACTTCTGCTGGTGCATTGCTACCTAGTGTTGTTAGCATGTTTCCTGACATTTTATCTCCAAATTTGCCTCATCTCTTTCTGTCCTACTGATATATTCCCCCTTCTCAAACTCTCATATCCCTTGTGACACAACAAAACCTTCTCACTCCATCATCTTTGCAAGAAAGGCCCAGCTGACTCAGAGACTGACCTTGGGCCATGAATGACAATATGAGGGTCCCTTACTGGAACAACGTCCTCCTTCTTGTTCTCTAACATTTCTTCTTCCAAGGAATAGTTTGAAACTGAAGAACTGGTTTCTGTGGGAGAGCAAAGACAGGAGAAGAAAATTAGCCATTTGCAAGTTGCCAACAGGAACTCTCTTACGGTCATACAGAATTTTTTAAAAATTAGGCAACAATCTTGAGACATGGAATAAATCAAAGGAAAAATGAGCTTGTTCTAGGGGTTTTGCTAGCATTTCTAATTGTGGAAAGAAATGAGAAAACTGTCAAATGGAATCTCTTTGGTACGACTGCATTAAAAGATAATTTCCATTCCACAGATGCATGATCTAACTCCTAATGAAAGGTGTGTCCTGAAGGACAGAATTTGGCCTTATGTGAATCTAATGAACCCAAGATCTTTAGTAGGCCTCTCAAATACTCCTTTGTTCTGCAAAGTGTTTTACTGTACTGTTTACATGGAAGAAGCTGTACAAAAAAAATGAGTCAGACTAAATGCTGTAGGGCCAGATTTCATCTGACCTTCCTGTGATACCCTAGTAAAAAATTAAAGGAAGGTCTTGTACAGGGAGTATTTCTTTTCACTGAATGAAGCAGCAGGTCTGCTCCCTCACTGGGGTGGAAACAAGGACTCAGGTCTAACTTCCCTCTGCAATGGAGGAGATACTGAAAAGTTGAGACATTGGCATATTTCCCTCACGGAGCAACACTAGGAAGAACACTGCCCAAGGTATAGGCTTATCTTTCAGTAACATATCGCTTATAAAAGGATTGTGGCTTTCCCTGAAACTGTGCCTTCAGGGCAGAGCAGCTTGCAGAGTGTGGGGCTGAAATGCCTATGGGGTGGCTGACGTAACTGTTGAAGTTGGAATCAAAATTCAAAATAAAATCAACCTTTTAATAAATCACAAAGCTCTACTGTCCCACGCAGGTGATTAATTCTAAATAATTAACGGCCTCATTTCTCTTGCAATGTAGATTTCTTTTTAATTTTTCCTGTAGTTGTACTGATACCACCTTTCTATTGCATTTACCTCTTAATGGCAAATCTGTTTATGTCTCTGGAGCACTAAGTTCAAGACAAACAGAACAACAGGAGAACCTATAGGTGTCATATAGCATTCTGGAAGAACTGCTCCAAGGCATGAGCTCTTTTCAAGAGAAGTGCGAAACAGATTGGGAGAATGACAGTAAGACAGACTTCTGAGATGCTCTATGATCCCTGGGGAACAAAAAGTATTCGGGATGTGACTTTTTATTTGTTGCCAAAACCCTTTAAAAGTGTGTGGTAGAGAAGAAAATATGTTTTCAGCTGCTCAGTTAATAAAATAAAGTTCCAATTTACATGAACATTCATTATGAAGGACTGTAAACCTGTAGATATGGCCAGACTCTACTTAGTGGCAAACCTAACAGAGACTGAAGTCAGAACTCTGTGGCCCCCCTCCTCCTGATCACTAACAGCCAACTTTAAAGCAGTTTTAAAACTACTGATTCTATCCCAGCAGCAGAGCAGCACAGCCACAAGACCAGGCAGAAAGGACTGCTGTTGCACAGACACTGTGACTGTTTGATCTGGTCTGGTTGGGTTACCTGAGCTGCCTCGCACCCTTGTGTCAGGATTTGGGGCCCCATGCTGGGAAACTCTGCTGTGCTTTTCGCTTCCATGGGCATGGAGGAAGGCAATCAGATGGACCTCACAGCAATGTCTCTGGATACACACCTCACACATTTCCCTGGCCCTCCCTGGAGAGGTCCTGGTCTGATTTCTACCAGGACAGCAGGCATGAGGTCTCACAGTGAGCAAATTTTTTTACAAGTGAGGGATGAACATATGGCACTAATGCTATAAATGTACTGAGTGAATTTAGGAAAACTTCTGTCACACTTAGGCAAAAGATTTGCAGGATGACCATAATGGGCCATAGAACCAAGTTGTCTTCTGGTCCAGAGGAATCCTTTCAGCAGATCAGTATCTCTGATTTCAAAAGAAAACCTTATGAGCACAATATAGAACACATGGATTGGAGAAACTCAGAAAAACTATTAGATTACTGTAACATGGCAGGAGAAAGGGATAAAGTTTTCAGTACTTGAAATCCAACAGCCAATTTCTTGGACCCATTTTAACTATCATTATAAGTATGAATATAACCACTCTGCTCCAAAGAGTTGCTGGTTAATGTATATGCAGTTTTCATATAGGGCTTTTTCCTTAACATTGCTGAATATCTGTGATTCTCATACTCATATTTTATCAACCAGTAGGAAAGGAGCCAGCACCACTTTACACTTGGCTCACAGGTTCCTGTGAGTAAAGAGTACTCATCATCTGCTACCATTGCACCCAGTAATTATCTTCAGGATAATTAGCGTCTGTATCTTGGAGATCTCCATCAAGACTCTTCTTTCTATTGTGAACTATAACTATTAGGTTGGATCTCTGTCTGGTATGAACTGGCATAGCACCCTTAATTAATATCTTTTCCTCTCTGTCTGAGCTGGAAGACTTAGGAAGACTTATGTTGTTAAGGGATACTCAAGGCAGCTGTGAATTGTAGAATTGAGTCTCCAAAAATCTGATTATGCATTCCTTGTGCACTCTGAGCTCTGAAAGTTACAGCTTGGTCGTAAATATGTGATCAGACCCTTGACTTGTTTAAATAGAGGACTATGTGTTGCATAGAATTAAGGTATCATTAAACTGCTAAACTTTGCACAGATAGAAACCTTTTTTTAAAGACAGAACAAATGATTTTCAAACCTTAAAGCTTCACAGATAATATCTATGATGCAAGAGTGCATGGTCTGTATCCTTCCCATTTTAATCAGCATAATTATAGGGGATTACTTTGTATCATTTAAACAAGTTCATGTATCATCATCTTGCAACCAAAATACCAGCAGCACTTCATGGATCTATGTCAGCTTGAGAACAGACAAGGTTATTATTATTATTACTCCTCTTTCTCTGTTTGTTGTAGCTATGGCCTGTTTTATGCTTGCTGCTGAAACATGACTACAGCCTATTGTAGCAGCAGATCTGTGTGCAACCGGGGAGCTGGCAGTGGGAGCAGGGAAATCAAGTCCCCACTTCCTTTCAGCGATAAAAGCCTCAGGATAAAATGTCTGTAAATCCAAGTGCTACTGAATGAGCCGTTAGGAGGAGTGGAAGCAGACTGGGATTGAAGTCTAGCTATTTATCTCTTCCTACAGCAGATTTATGAGTGTTTGCCATGGAAAGAGGAGAGGCTTCAGAAGCCATCAGTGTTCACAAACTACAGTGTTAGAGCTGAAGTGTTTACGCCTTTCTGTGGTTCCGTGTTTCTTTGTAAAAAGTGCGGTAACTTCTGTCTGCAGATAAATGTTAACTACATGCATCTCACAACTTGTGGGGAAGCTGTTAGTAATAACAAGGAGGATTCTGTACCTCATAACATTTCTCTGGATTAAAGTAAGGTATGCAGGTTCCAGGACAACTTCTCTTTCAGGCACACATAATCCACTGCAGTTGTTTTAGTTAATTTTCTCCTTGTAAATAAGCACCACTAGTAATAGTTAGCATGCTATTACAATCCTCTTATGATCTTTCTCATCACATACAATTTATACACAATTGTAATTATAATTATTACATAGTCCAGTATAATAATTGCATATGGTTTAAGTATGTGTTAGTATATGTACAATGTTGTTACAATAAAGAATTATGTAACAATGTATTGATGTATATAAAGAGTTGTATAAATAGTAAATATTAGTGGATATAAATATTATTTGATACACATATGAACAAGGCATTCATGGGTACTTTGGCATAAAGTATCACAGTTTGAGGCACATATGAATACAAATTTGAGAAACAAGAAAAAGGAGCTACAGTAAAGATATTCTATCAATATCCAAATTCTTAATGATAAAGAATTTTTATGGACAGGTTAGGATAAAACTACCCAATAAAAGAAAATAGTAATCAACAATCAAGCTATATTTTATTCTCTTTCCCCCTCAGAATGACTTTGATTTTTACTGTATTCAGATAGATTCCAACACATTCAGGAACTGTCATCAGACCTCTTGTCATTCACGGGGAAATATAACATAACTTGTATATCAGTAAATGAAACAGGAACATCTGATATTGCCAGTATATCAGCACCTTCTATTTAATTTTGATGCAATTAATCTGGAAGGACAGCAAGGTCCCAAGAAACCAAATTTCCCTAATTTCACACAGCAGAAATAGATGTAATTTACTGGGATAGTGGCCTCATTTACGTGGGACAGACCTTCCAGTTGGAGTTTCCAAGCACCCCAACACTTTCGTTTCACCCAGCTTCCTACAGGGTATATATATCCATCTTCTGTGCTGGCAGTTACATGAGCTATGAACTGCCGGTGTAGTGACGCAGAGTGCACAGCCTCTGCACTGGAGCAAGGGGAATTGCGGGACATTTATAAGAAGACTGCGGTAACATATGCATTAGGACAAGGTGGTGGATGTGTAAAAAGGAACAAACAGACACTGAATATATGAGAGGCAAAGAAAGACAACTTCAAAATACTGCTTGTCAACAACACGGAGAAGGCAACCACAAGGTCCACAGCTCCAGTGGAGTTATTGTCCAGTTTTGAACCCATGTGGTGGCTCTGAATGGCTTAGAAGTTCCTCACTCTCTGGATTTGTTCACTGTAATGACTGCAAGCACAGGGATGGTGGCTTTGAAAAGCTACTCAACTGAGGAGTGAAGATACCTACTGGGGTGCCTCTGCTGAGTGTTGCATCTTCCTAGTGCCACCCTCAGCTGCTGGCAGCTGTTGCCAGCATTAGCCAATACTCGGACATAAATAGATGTTTTTTACTGTCTCTGCATGAAGTATTCAGACATGGAAAAGGGCAGGTAACTCCCTATCCTATAAAGCTGCTATGAATATATTGACATTTAACTATTGTGACTTAATCAAGATTTCTAAATACATTAGAGTGAGCAAGTGATATACTCAGAGTCAATCAAAACAAGAGGATGACACAGCACTGAGCTAATACTAGCCAAAGATATTTCTTGTTGATCTGAAAACCACACCTATCTACTGCTGATGCTTGGGGCACGTTATTTCCATAGGCTTAAACAATTAGAGATACCCTTCTGAATGATGCTTATCTAATGCTGCTTTCTTCACAGTAAAGACTGTTAATGCAGCAGTTGAGCAACTCCAGGAAGGCACAGTTATCCTGAGATAATCAGGAGCCTGAGGGCTCAGAGGCAGTCATCTGTGTTCTCTGCCCCAATTTCATCAGTATATTAAATTTAAAAAAACCCTCTATGTTAATACATCATGAAGGTCAAACATTTCATTGCAATGAAGTGTGGAAATTGAAAAATAGGATTCCCAGAGCAATTCTAACTAAATGTTTACATGTATATAGGTAGAGTGCACGATGCCAAATATTATTATGTTGTCACTGAAAACCCATTAGGTTGCAGACAAATTATTAGGAAACTGATGTATCAAAATTGTACATTTGTTTTTTTGACCGCATGTATATGTTTATGAAGTGTGCAGGTAAGCAAATAACCAAATCGATTACACTTTGGAGATGTGTTTAAAAGCATTCTTTGACTAACTTTTTAATTCATTTACATATTATGCTATTGTTTGTATGGGAGGGCAGAACTGAGGTTCATCTGTCCATCTTAAAAATTCCATGTAACTACATGGAACCTGTTTTATGTGATTCTGGTACCAAACCACAGGACAATGAGTATATAATAGTTTGTAACTGTCTTTTAGGGAAATGATAGTTCCTATATAGGTTCAGCTATATAGCATTTTGCCACTGATATACTCTGAAAGAAAATGGGGCTGAGATTTATTAGTAGGGTTTAGGATTCCTATTTATGAACTAAGCTGCCTTGGACATATACTAGCAAACCTGGAACAAGCTGTAACAAGCTGACAGGCATCTATATGACAGAATGACTCATGAACTCTGTTGTGCACAGATAACTTATTACAGAGCATTAAAAAATGTATCTCCAGAGTGTAACTTGGACAAGTACACACTCAGCTTTTCATCATGGGTCTCATGTATGTGGCAAGGAGTCATGACTGACTGCCTTTCCTACGTTGTCATCTGAGAGAGCTGTCTAATCACACTTTGGCTAGATGAGTAAAAATCCTGTGTATGGAAAATTCTGAGAATTACTGGCCCAGTGACTTATTGACACTCGGTGTTCTCCGTACATTAAATACTGTGGGCAGTTGTGTTCGCTTTCTGGAGTCCACAGGCCTTCATGGACAGCCTAAACCACGCACAGAATGTTTTTGGGAACTGAAATACAATGTTAACCCTGGAACAGGGCAGATACAAGGAGAGTAGGAAATGGGCTAACCTGGGAAAGCCTGAAGCACCTCAGAATTTCTTCTATAAAAGGAAGGAATACCCCCTGAGGACTTTGCCTCCATTACTGAATGCCAAAGACAGAAAAAAAAAAAAGTCACTTAAATGATAAAAAGCTATTCAAAAGAGTGGTTATAAAATGACTGTTATCTACAAGACACTGCTCTTTCTCTGAACCCACTGTTATGTACCAGAATTGTTAAATAACAAGGTGTTTTCAGGGAAAAAATCTAGTCTTCTCTTTATAACACTGAAGTAGCATAAAAAATACAGTAAGAGTAAATGCTGATCTCTGAGCATAAATTTCAGTACTGTAGTGGATGAAAGGAAATTTAAATACCATTTTGAAGTTGATTATATCACACAACTCCACCCTAGAACTAACTTGCAGTCTTTAAACTACCGTGTTAAAGCAAAAAGGGAGACAAGATAAAAGATAAAGAGAAGAAGGGGGAAGGGAAATGTTGCTATTTTATAAAATAATGGGATTATGCAGAATAAAGGTTAGACAAAATTATAGGAGTTAGAGAAAGACAGCATGAAACCCATTACTTGAATTCACTGAGGCCTTACTGGGGTCTGAAACTCACATAATTTGATGGTTTTTTAAAGAATGGAAAAGGAAAAATGTAGAAAACAACAAAAGTTAGGAAAAGCAGGGAGGAAAACTAACAATTCAGGTGGCAACACCGTTAAAACAAATTAGAATTTTTATTTTATGTCACATCATTAAAATCATGGCACTGTATCTTCTTTCATTTGAATTTAATTTGGAAATGCCACACGGGCCACACAAACAGGCTGCACAAGCAGCATAGCCCGTGGAGTATCACTTTAGCATGTGAAACACAGCACCAGGGCAACAGGAGTATCATTTTCACGGAAGGAAATGCAACACCAGGGCAACGGCTTCCATTCTGTCCCTATCTTCGGTAGTGATTCACCAGCCTTCTCTGAATGTCAAAATCCTGTCTAGAGTTCAAATTTTATAGTGCTTGAGGTTGAAACAGAAGATTCTGTGTAGTGCAGAGGCAATTAAAAGTCTTGGGACTTCTGAATTTCTAAGAAAGGAAGAGGACAGCATTTTCATTTCAAATGCATGTTTTTATTGATAAAAAGTAAATATAATATCAAAGATATCTCATGTCAATAGGATATTATGAAATCTTCAATTTCAAGTTCAATAGAGCTGTATAGTACAGCAGAAATAAAATGAAAGTATTCATAAAATAAATCTATTGCACAAATCATCTATTTGTATTTTCAAGACAGTTAAAGAACAAGAAAGGATTTGACCCCTGAGTCCTCCTAAAAGTGACAGCAGAAAGGGGTGAATAGATTGTAGGCCTACTACTGATAAATCCCCCTGGAACGCAGACTAAAGTGAAGCAAACAAGCAGCAGAGTATGATGAGAGAGAGCAAACCAGAGGAGGCAGAGTGGGGCATCACCACATCTCTGCACAGGTCTGATGCCATTGATCATCGTTGCAGACCTACAACCCAAAAAAAAAATCCAAACTTTTCCAGATCAAAATGTGAACCACGGCCTGTGCCAGATGTACATCTTATTTGGAGATGGTTTGATTATATGCACTTACCCAAAATCAACATTTTCCTGTTTTTACACTGGTTATTTAGAGGATTCAAAATTTCACTAAAATATTTTCTTCTAAGTATAATATATACAGTTGGATTAGTGGTAAACACTTTAACAAAATTACTATTTCAGGGGTTTGCAATTTATGGACTTCTCAAGAAAGAAGTAAAAGAAAGAAATTTTTGTCAGCTAAAAGCCCACATTGCACTCATTTTCAAAAAAAAAAAAAAAAAAAAAAACAAGAAGGAAAAAATTAACCTGCTTTTTTAAAAGGCAAGGATTGAATATGTTTATTCTTTGGTGTAGACTTCTTTAACTATACTCATGAAGACCTTTCTCATTATTGTAGTTTCAGCAACTGCTTCCATGGCCAGAGAAAAGATATGGCAGAACAAGGCCACATCTACAGAGAAAGCTAAGAAGAAAATGATATAGCAAAGTTATGAAATAAATTTTCCTTTGTGTCCTATGCATTTTGTTGTTCTAACCAAACTGAATACCAAAACTAATGAACTGCTAATGTAAATAATTATCTTCCTGTGAATGCTTTTGGTCCATTGTGTTAATTAAGGCTTGATTCTGAAGTGGACAGAAACAAAAAAGAAGCAAGGAAAAGTCACTTCCACATCTATATGTCAGTGTAAATTGCTGTAAATTGCTGTATTAATTGGGACATAATTCTGCTGCTAGAGAAAGCAGGACAAAAACACTGAGTATTTTTAGGCCCATTGTTCCAGTCTTAATATTGTCATGAACCAGAAGTGAATATATGTTTTAAATGCAAGTATAGCTGAATGTTGCACATCCCTCAAGGGCTGAATTTAGGTCCTAATATAAAACTCATTAAAACCAACAGGAACCTTTCTTCTGTCTCCAGCAGAGTCAGAACCTAGATATGAGTATGCTAAAAACTGGAAACAATGAAAAAGAAAAAAACAAACCAAAGAAAAAAAGAAAGGTACAATAGTTAAAATGTTGTTACTGACATGCAGTTATAATTATAAAAATGCTTTTACCAAGTAAAAATTTTGTACTCTCATGTTTCCATAAAGCAGAGGGAAAAGTACCCACTTTCTCTGTACTTAATAGCACTAACACTATGGACCCAGCGCTGCCTTTGATCACGCTGTTCTATTTTGCTCAATGCATCATTCTAAAATACCTGGTAATGGAGAGAAGAAGGACATTCTTGAGAACAGTGTGGAATTATAAATGAGGAAATTGTTCGTTTACAACTTTATACTGACACATTGTGATCAATCATCATCATCAGTTAACTGCCAATGCACCCAGCCCTTTTATGGAAAACTTTGAAGAACTATCCAGGTATCACAGCAGCTGGTGATTCAGAAAGTAGTAACCTCGTGATGAAAGTGTTCTCCTGGAAAAGCAGGGAAATAAAACTTTTGAAGCTTTGAAACTGTGAAAATATGTGTGACTTTCCAGTTTTTTTGAGAGAAATAGTCACCCATATTCTGCACAGATTTTCCTCCAGGTAATTACATTCCTTCTCTAGTTTCAAGTGGATACATTATTCTTCATTTACACTTTTAAAGCACTTACTTTGTTGTGACAATCTTGTTCCTTATCTGATGAGCTGGTTGTCCAAAGCAATTGGAAAGATCTTTTCCCCAGAGGATAAAATAAAGTAGGCTTTTCCTTTACCAAATGAATCCTAATTTTTAAGAGTTTAAATTCCAGAGCTCAGGACATTTTCTTAACTCATCTGCAATTCAGAGCACTGTGCTTTCACAACAGGTATGTTGTGAAACAGCTATTCCTTGCTTTATCTGAAGTAATCACAGTGATATAAAAGTAGTCTCTCAAAGACAGAAGAAAATAGATTAAAAAATTAGACCCCTGTAAATAAATGCTGATATTTACAATTTAAATTGCAGTGATGTCCATTGCCTGTTCTTCCCCAGCTTAAAAAAAAAAAAAAAAGATAAATTTTGCTCCTCAAAGAAGATATCACAGGGTAGGGAAGGATACACATCACAAGATTAAGGGAGGACTATATTGTATGAACAAATAATAGGATTTTGGCCAAAGATAAGGAGAAGGGTTAGTTCAGTGAGAGATTTTGGCAGATAAATTGAAGAGTCATGGAGTATCCCTTAGAGATAAGAAAAAGCATTAATTCAAGATAGTTTGGAGGAGGAGTAGGAGCAAAGTGACAGAATTTTCCTCAACAAAGAGGTGGACATATGGAAAGTGATAAAAAAAAAAAAAGAGAAAAAAATCTTCATGTTAAGTTTCAGTCAAGCTTGTGATTAAACCAGTGTTTAAATAACTTTGATTAGCAAATAGCAATACATCAAGAAGATGCAGTGAAGAGACATTAAGAAGCAGAACTGCATAATGGAAGCTATGTCTGAAGTGAAGATGATGAACGAGAAGAACTGATAATTATCAGGTGAAAAACCTCAGGTTGAAGCTGTATCAACAGATACGAAGACACAGAGAAATTGCACTGCGTTTGGAGAGGAAGACACATCCCTGAAACATCTCAAGGTTCTAGCCAGACAGACAGGTATTCCCACTCTGTGTGACTAAATCTTCTGAGTATGGAGAAATAACAAATGAAAATCATGTTGAAGGATAAAGAATGGCAAAAATACCTCACATACCTATGTCTCAAAAATAACAGACATTTTTCCTTAGTGTTGCAGAAGTTTTCTCTTTACTGCTCTCATGATCCAAAGCACATTCTCATCTCATAACCATTCTCTTGCTGGAATAGCCAAGTTGCCAAGTTAAGAATTGATCCCTTTCAGTCCATTCACCTAAAAAGATGAGAACTTCACTTCCCCTCTGAAAGCAAAGCATCCGCTTAGGATTTACCAAATGGCATTTCTTTTCCCTTCAGGATAAGTTTCTAGAAAAGCTCACAGCTAGCTGGCATGCAGCCAGCACTGTATTCCCTGGCACCACATACCCATTTAACTTTAGAGTTTGCTGGCACAAGCCAGCTCTGCATTCTGTCCCAGAGATGGCTGTGTTTCAGCAGTAATGAAACTGCAATATACATAGTGCCACATTCTTCACTCCAACACCCATGCAGTCCCAGTGAAAACAATGCAGGCAAAGTTAGAAAAATTACATGGAGGTGACCAAAGTCTGCCCTGCCAAGCTTTTATTAAAGAATCATTTTTAAAATATTACTTTGTTTTCCTCAAATAATTTGTCAACCTCCACTCTACTCCCCCACTAATTCCACAGAACTTTTTAACAAGATTTGTCAGTATTTTCCTCCTTATCTTCCACCAGAGGGGATCTTCTATGTTCTCTTGTTCCTCACAAGAGCCATGAAATTATCAGATGGCTCACTGTGTTAGTGATGAGCAGACTGAACTACCTCCAACTAAGCACAGGTCATTGAAATAAAAGGGTTTTGAAGTACATGCAGGCAATTGGTAAATTGGGAGACAGAAATTACAGCGCAAAGGACAAGTGCTACAGTGCTACAGTGGAAAGGCCTACTTGATGTTAAGATTTATGTGCATAAGCAGGTCTCTTCTGCTTTTTGTTCAGTAAACAGGTGGCTGAGTATTTGATGACCTTCTTCTAAAAATTCCAGAGCAATGCTGGGCACAGGCAGGCCCACTAAAGCAAGCTGATGTTTCTGTGTTGCTCCTATTCAACACAGCAGCACTGTGTCTATATCCCCCTCATTTCAACCTTATTACTGGTTCTCTGGGGAGTTGCTCTATCATAGGGACTCCTCAGCACTTGTTCAGCTGCTTGAGTCACCATCAGGGATTAGGCACCTATGAAACTCTGAGCAAGCGGGGTAGAACAAGCCCTGTGAAGTACTGGGTGAGTATGCTTAACAAGCACACCAATTGCTATTCGCCAGTCACACTGATATGAATAAAGCTGGTTTAAGAACTGTGCTGAGGATTAGCTAGATGATTCACAGGAAAATCCAAAATTAAGGGCCCAATTTACATTCAAACTATGTGGCTGAGAGAGTTGGGAAGAGGGAACACTTGGTCTCTTGCTTAGGATGAATCCTAATTGCCTATTTCTTCTGGTTGCAGTGATCAATCTCCAAACATGTCTATATTAAGCAAACCATATGTGTCCATATGTGTATATACACGTCTTTTAAAATACTAAGTTCCAGATACCCCTGTATGAAAGTCAAAACACCAGGATCCACTCACAGAGATTTACTCAAGATTCCCAAAGTCTGCCTCCCTCTTTTCTTATTGTATAGCAAAGAGGATTTGCCCCAGTACCGATAAAACACAGAACAATTAAAGGCATGTTGCAAAATTCTATTACATTAATGGCATATATCTGTTCCTGGAACACTGCAAGTTATTTGTGATTAACCTGGTTCACTGAAGAAAGTTGTGAGGGTTGAGGATATATATCTTTGTTTGTTCTTTTCCTCTGAATATTTCTGGGTGCTGATAATAATATCTAATGACATAAAAAATAAGAACACAAGTTATTTTTCTGTCTGGTGAGCGAACATGCTACACAGCTAATAATTGCATGAAATGCTCTTCTGATTTTCACTTGAAAGGCTTTATTTCACCTATTTTGACACCTCTCATTAATGATTTTTGTCCTGCATAGGATGTCTTGCTGAGAAAGGCCTGGTTTCTATGGACTTCTCACAAACAGAGCTCTCTTGCATTATCCATCATTTACAGGGATTCATTATCAAAGGACTGCATGAGGGTTTAAACTGTAAAACACCAAGTGATTTGTCTGGACTTAGGAAGAGATTTTATGACGTTCAAGATTTGGGAGCAACAATGTGAAAGAAAAGTATATTTAAGTGTGTCGCTTTCTAGATGCCCTGTATCTTGATGACGCCTTCCCTACCAAGGGCAGTACATTTCACTGGTCATCCTTTGACCCTGCTCTGAGCTCTAGCATCTCCCACAGATTCGCTCAAAGTCATATGGTCTCTCTTTTCTCTCTCTGCCCTACAAACAGCCAGCCTCTGCTTCCTCCACACCCACTCGCCTTGCCAGAAGCCTCACTGCAACTTCCTGTCAGTTTTATACACTCTTGTGTAAGTGTGGAAGTGCCGTGGGTTTCCTCAGAGCACAAGTTTTTATCTGAAAGTACCACGTTAACCATTTGCTTACTAAGTGTTTCCTAGAAACATAAATGGTCATTTATTTTTAACTTTTATCAGCTAAACCCTTTGTAACTGGAAAGTATGAGTGACACTCAGGCAGGAAAAGGAGATTAGCATATTTTCGGACTAAAATAACATAAAAGCTAAGAAATACCGTAATTATTTGCAGGAATTGGAAATCCTGCTTTGTATCAGCAAGACTAATGACAGACTGTTCACATCCAGGGGCATAATGATCCACATAAATCGGTAGTATGCAGCATGTCTGAAACACCCCTCACCAGTGGATCTCAACACCCCATTAGAAACGCAAGAAATACTGCACTTGCATTTACGTTTCCAGTTCTTTATGGTCTTAATTAACTTTAAGCAAGCATAGCGCGCTTTTGGCGCACCTCTGAGCTGTACCCAAGCCACGGCTCCCACCTGGAGCGCACAAGAACTGGGGCCCAGGGCCGACGACATCGCAAGGCGCACCGCGTCCCGAGGCTCCCCCACAGGGCCGGGGGCGGGGCGGCCGCGCGCGTGCGCAGGGGGCGGGGCGGCGGGGTCACCCCTCCCTGCGCCCGCCCCTCCCTCCGCCCCAGGGGGCGGAGTCAGGGTGT
>JACBWW010000005.1:22392650-22477455 GCA_020086605.1 Lanius collurio | reverse complement strand
CGGCGGCGGCGGCGGCAGAGAGCGGCGCGCTCTGAGGGAAGGGGCACCAGCCTGGAACATGGCGGAAGAGGAACCGGGAGCCGCCGCCTCGTCCGGCCTCAGGCGTGGTGGGACCCCGAGGGGGTGGGGGGAGCAGGGCGCTGAGGGGCAGCCGTCGCGGCCGGGCCCAGGGCCTGGCCCTGTCCTTCGCCGCCGCCCCCCGCCCGCCGGTCCCCGGCGCAGAAGTTGGAGCGGAAGCGGAAAGTTGTAACCCCGCCGGTCGGGGCCGCGACGTGGGGCCCGGACGGCCGCGGGGAGGGGCGGGTGACGCCCGGCTCGGCCCCACCGCGGGCGGGGAAGGCGACGGTGCCCGGCGGCCTCCGGCGTTGTCAGCGGGAAGTCCGAGGCGAGCCCCACCTAGTCCGGCCGCGGGAGAGGAGCCGCTCGCTCTTTCCGGCCGGTGTGTGGGGGCGAGGCGGGGGGGTCAGGCCGGGCGCGGCCGGCTGGGGCAGCCCGTCGGGGCTTGTGCCTGGGGTGGCCACGGAGTGGGACAAGTACACAGCGCCGTGGCCTGCGAGTTCTCGTCCTGCTTATCACAAATTGAAATGGAAATGACAGAGATGTTCGTCTCGTCTAAACACCCCACCATCACCCGTGTCAAAGCAAATGGAAGAATTTGACTGACACTTCCTGCGCCAAACCCGTCTAATGAGCCTGAGATCCTTGTACCCTTTTGCGTGCGTTGATGAAGAAGCGGTTTAAGGAGAACAAAGTTTGCAGAGGAGAAAATAAACCCAAATCTGACTGTTCTGGCATTGGCCCTAGACTACAAAAGAGAATGAGAAACCAAGGTTTTCTGTGGAAAAAAGAATAATATGCTTTTACTCCCATTTCCATCTTAAAGGCATAGGTTGTGCTGCTCAGAGTAAATGAAACAGAAAAGGAAAGTCTTTTTCTATACTGTTTTGGGGTATGAGAGCAAGGTAGTACAGTTTCAAGAGAGAGGGTATGTCAGAGGTGCCCAGCTTGAAAATCATAGAGGTTGTGTGTTCTTGCGTTTAGATGTTTTGACTAGTGTAACTGTAATTTTCCGCATATAACAGCTACATCTTACCCCAGGATGAGATGTGTAGACAGTGTATGACAAAGAATTTTCAGTACTCTTTCACAGTGAAGTATGTATTGGAATAAGAAAAGGAGACAAGAAACACTCTTCCGTGAATTATAATTAAAAGGCAATGGAGCAATCACATTGCCTTAAAGAATAACCATTCAAAACGAAGGGTATTTCCCTTGAAAAGAATCTCTTATCTCTATGAAAAACTTTGAACATTAATCAAGTTATTACCTTTTCGATGACTTGTCTCTATATTAAAATTACAAGCTTTTGGGAGGAAAAAGACTCAACCAAACTTGGTACAGTTGAGTATTTTAATTTTTTTTTTTATTCATTACATCTTTGTTTTATTCTTGCTCAAAATCTGTCCTGTAGACTTCATTCTAGATGAAAATGAACTGAGTGAGTAGTGGGGGCTACTTGAACTATTCACATTAAAGGCTTTGCAAAAATAAACTTTAACTAATTAGATGTGGTGTTTTATTCCTATGATACCTGTATGTTTTCAGGGATGCTTCTTGTAGTGATGTGAGCTACTTCAGGTTTATCTTAGAGCTGTGGTCTAAAACTGTATTGTTATCCGTACCCGAGTAACTGAGCTTGGAATTATACTGTGCAATATAAGTGCTGTGTGTCTTTTTTGCAGCAAAGATCTTACTTGGAGCACCCGTCTGCCTGAGGGTGAAATAATCTGCAAAACAGAGTTGAAAGACCAAAAAAAAAGTAAAACCAGAACTTATATGGGGGAAGGGGAACCAAATAGTCTTTTTACTGTCTGTACCTGTGCTTTTATTACTATATATGTGCACCAGATAAGTTTTCTGAGTGGAATTAAAATAGTGCTATTTTGTTCCGATGCTCTGCTGTAGGACGGTTCATCAAAAATAAATCTGAAGTGAGCCATGACAGTTCTTTCTGTGCTGTGCCAGTTTTTGCAGAGTAAAACTGACTGTCTTTTTAATAGAGAGTCTTTCTGGAACAGAGGCAAACAGATGGGAATCTAGGTGAGGGCCTACAAAAGGAGAGAGAAATTGCTTGTATAGCTGAGGAAGGAAGTGTGTTGAAGGCTACACTGTAGCTTGTGATCTCGCAGTAAATGTGACAGGGAACTAAAATAAACAGTTGTCCACCAATCATCTGGGATGTGGGAAGTGCAAGAGTCACAGAAGTACTTAAGTACTTGATGCTTATTGCTACAGTGCCAATCCTGTCATCCACAGAGCTCTGCTAGCTGCTCAGGGTTAGGGACAGAGAGGTGCTCTTAAGGACAGGAATATCTTACCGATAAAAACAGGCACTCTTGTCCTTGGGTGTATGCTGAGAGGGTAGGCGGAGCCTTTGTGAATTGGCCTTTCTAAGTAATGCTTAGATGACTTTTGGATACCCAACTGACATTTGAGAGTGTTCATCAGGTTAGGCTCAGGTTGTGAGTTTTTAACAAAATTGCTCTCTTAGTAAAGCGGATCACTCAGCATACGCCGTGCGACAGAAGTTCGTGTTTAGCTTGTGGTTGCAAATGCTGCCACTCCTTTACCTCAGAACAAATCCAAAAGCAGACCAAAGTGCACTGTGTGGTGTCAGTGTGCTGAATCCCTGCTGAGTTGGGGCAGGCTTCTGCTGTCTTCTGTTGCATCTAGGTCAGATAGAGGGATATTTTAGACAGCCTCCTTCTTCAGAGAGATGAAAGGAGTATCTACAGTAACTACGCCTTCATATTTCAAGACAAACTTTGTTTTCCTGCTCAGATATGGTTAAGATGGTCTGTTTCTACACTTCTTGTATAAAGCAGGGGAAGAAATAAGTGTTTTTGTACTTGAATGTCATTAATAGACCTGTTTTCAAGTTGACTGAGTTTTCAAAGTTGTTTAACAGTTGAATGTAGTAGATCTTTAGTACCTTAGAGCATCTAATGTACAGCTTTTTCCTTATGGGCTGTCGTCCATGAGGCAACTGGGTGAGACAGACATAGTAGAAGTAATGTTTTGATGAAATTATGGCAGTTTGCTTGTAGTAGTATACAAATGCTATTGGGAGAAATTCAAACACCTTTTCTGCTGGTACAAACTGTTTCTTCATGAAACAGTTGAATGAGGTTGCCTTCAAAAGCAGCAGTAGGTTTTGGCTTGAAACTCTCATCTCTCAAGCTTCAGAATGCATAAAGAAACGCTGGACAACTAAAAGTGAAAAAGTTTTTTATTTTTGTGTGTGCCTGCTCATTCATTCTTTTGTGAGCTCCTGACATACTGCATGTTCCTCTCTTTTAGCAGCAAGGAAAGGGAGGAGGACTGTAAACACTAGGTTAGAAATCTGCCTGTTAGGCAACTTTTGAAATATAAAATGATTTGGGGGCCCTCTAGCTATTCAGGATGCTTCTTTTTCAAGAACAGTGTTTTAAAGATGATTTTTACTACTGAAGCAGTAAAGTCACTATAAGACCTTAGGGGCATGTGTATTGTGGAATTACCGAAACTTTTTGAGGTGAACCAGGAAGAAGAGAATTTGACAATATCTTGTACGCTGTCCAAGTCAGCTTTCTATAGTTATTAGTCTAAGGACTTGGTGTTATTTGAAGTAAATCCCCGCTATGCAACTATGAAAAGAGACTGCCAAGCAAGTCCACATGGTTAGTTCATTCCTGCCCAAGGGAGGAAGGCTAGACCATAGTGCAGGAGTAGGACAGCCTAGCCCTTCTGATGGATTGGTGCTTGCATCCTGTGGCAGACAAGCAACATCTCATGTTTCTCCCCATCTTGAAATTCTCTTCAGGAAATCTGTACTTTCTTAGATCACTTGGTATCATTCCTGCAGCTGTTGCAACACAGGAAGCTGGCCTAAATCTGAATTACTTGACCAGGTCTTCTGCAGAAGGGATATTGTGTGCCACTGTTACTCATTCATGAAATAATTTGCAATGTATCCCTAATTGTAGAGCTGTGAGAAACCTTACATCATTTAATTTTTTGGGCAGTATTGAAGACCTGGAACAGTTTATTTTTATAACTGAGGACAAAGCAAGGCTCTGTAGTTAAAATTCTTTTTCACAGAAACTCAGGAGAATGTGTTCTTTGCATCAAGATTTGACATTGAAGTGACTCTTGCTTGCTTTAATTATAGTGGTTATTATTACCTAATTTCAGTAGGTAATCTGGATTAAAGGAAAATATGTACTTCAGTATTTCCATTAGTATGGCTTACTCTATAGTTTTCTGTGACATTAGATGGTGTAAGTTTTTTCTTAAATTAACTTATCTATTGCCCAGATAACGTATGCTGTCTAACCTTGTCTGCAGTTAATCTGAAATAATTTGTGAACAAAGATAGTCCCTGCAACTTTCTATTTGTTTCTCTGCATTAGTTAGCTTTTGAAGTCTTGTCCCATTTTTCCGTCTCATAGTCTCTGTTTCTGAATCCTAACCAATTGTGCCCTCACTTTGTTTTATGTCTTCAGTGAAGAAAAGTTTCTTAAAAGCATGCTTCACATATCAGGAAGAAGCAAAAAAACAAGTACCACCATGTCTCTGTCAAGGATGAGCTGCAGACATTTGTGAGTTATCTATGTGGCGTTCCAGAGGGGAGGTACAAGAGGACCTGTTACTAGGAGTGACACTTCAGCACTACAGAATTGAAAAGTGGTTTTGGTAGTTGAAGAGTCAGACCAGCTACTTTGATTTTTTTTTTTTTGAAGTTTTCATGTAGGGTCATTAGTTTTTGAAATTAAACTCTCATGCTGAACAGTAGTTGGACTGCATCAGAACCCAGATAACAGTGATAGTTAAGTTGTGAAACTGTACAATCCTTGTTTGCAGTTAATAAAACTTTGATAACATCTGGTCTAATACTTCCCCTAGAAGTGATTTGTCAGAGGACTAGTGGAAAGTTGCTAAGTGTTTCAGAAGGGTAAACTGGAATGTGGAGTGGAAGTAATCTCCATTGAAGTGGAAGTTACCTAAAAATCTTACTCTCTGCAATACAGTGTTTAAGACTAGATTGATTTATTTATCAGGTGACGTTTGCTGTTGATACTGAGTTGTGGATGCCTGATCACTGGAAATGTTCAAAGCCAGGCTGGATGGGGCCCTGAGTAGCTTGATCTAGGGGATGGTATCCCTGTCTCTGGCTGGTGGAACTACGTCATCTTTTAGGTCCCTTCCTACCCAAGCTGTTCTCTCTGTGTGGCTGTGTGTCCAGGTGTGGGGAGGGGCAGCCCAATGACATACTGTGCAGGAACCTGTTTTATTAATCTTTTCAATGTGAAGCAGTTGTGGGGGATTGTTGGAGGTTGTAAGATGCCATCAATAACCCTCCTGTGATCTTTCATTGTGAAGCTATCTACAAGGTAACATTCTGAAAGCTTGATGTACCACTTGACCCATAAATGTAGCCTACTTGGCTTCATGTGATTGCTTTTTGCATAAAATATTACTGAAAGGTTTTCTTTGGGTTGGGAAAGTGTGTAAATTCACACAGCTTGCAAAATCTTGACTCTTGCACTTCTGGAGTTATATTTATAGCATTATCATACTGTCTTTTTGTGACTCTTCTGACTTGTTTAAAATGGAGATTTGATGTTCAGTAGACAGTCTGTATGCGTGGTGATTTTATTCCCATTCAGGGAAGAGTCCTTTTGTTATTTACTGTCTGTTTGTATTGGTAGAAGCATACAGAAAATGGAATGTGTTTTCATGGGTTTTATGATGAGGAGCATCAAAAATGAATTTGTGGCAAGTGTGTGCTCACCTTCAGAATTCTTACAAATATAATAACAATCCATAGATGAATTTCCAAGGTATCAACAAGTATACAGTTCAAGATGGCTTGGACTTTTGTTGTGAGATGTGAAATGTTATGTTCAAAAATCCAACCTCTATCAAGATAAGTTATTTCAGAATGTGCCAAATTGTCATCAAACTGTCACTTGGTGGAATCAGAGACTGTAGTAGTCCTGTGGCATCAAGGAGCACTGAATAGACAAGAATAGCTGACTGTTGTGCTGGAGAATATCACTCTTGCATTTTTCTGATACATCTTTTTTGACTTAGTAGCAGATTAGATGGGATTTCACCAAAGAAGAGACAACCTGGCACTTAATCTCTGTGGGCATTGAGTAAGTTTGGAGACCAGTAGAGCGAAGTTGTAATACTATAATAAGCAGTCACTCATAACTAGTTTTTTATCTGGATGCTTGGTCCTCAAATGTTCTTACTTTTGGAGTACAATTTTCTACTTCCTTTTTATATCTGAATACTAGAGAGGGAAGCAAGCATTTCTGAATTACAGCTGTGTATACCTGTACTTACTGTATGTTCTTATTTTATTGTTACCTTTTCACCTTTCTATATATTTGAGCTTATATTTTTAATTATCCTCTGGGGTTTTTTTCTGATCTCCCTAAATCTTTTATTTCAGGAATTGCCCAAAGCCAAATTGATGTTCAGCCCAGAGATCTTGCATAGAAAACTTAAATGTGGTAGCTGAAATTTTGCAAAGACTGAGGAGTTGAAAATGAGGTTTTACAATTAAATGCTTTGGGCCACTGTGTGTGCTTGTGTTTGGCATCCTTTTGATCTGTGTAGTACTC
Organism: Lanius collurio; assembly: GCA_020086605.1. Taxonomy (NCBI): domain Eukaryota; kingdom Metazoa; phylum Chordata; class Aves; order Passeriformes; family Laniidae; genus Lanius; species Lanius collurio. Next base: position 22,470,781 of record JACBWW010000005.1, on the reverse strand, counting down.
TGAAGAAGAGTGCTAGATCACTGTGAGCATGAATTAGAGTAAGAAAATAAGAATATTTCATGTGAAGCCTGGAACAGAAAGATCTAGTAGGTTGTATAGTTTTATGTTTGAAGAACAAAGAAGTCCTGAAGTCCTCCTTTTCTGCTAGAAATCTGGCAGCTGTTTAGCCAGGAAACCAGTGGAGAAGCAAGATTAAGTGCATGTTAGTTTGAACATAGTTTACCTGCAGTAACCAATATTTTGAACAATGTGCAGTCTTGCTAACTAGTTCTGCTTCTAGACAGAGGCAAGATCTTAAGATACAGTTTGCAAAAACTTTTTTGAAGACAAATATGTCACTTTGAAAATATTTGTATTTACAGATAATGCAATTCTTTTCTTACTTAATCTTATTGTGAGACTACTTTTTAAATGGAATTTGGTGCTATAAGTTTCACAGAGGAAAGCTGAAGCCTCTTTTTCGAGCTGAATGCTGAATCTGCTATGGCAGAAGTGAAAATAAGGAGCCGTTCACAGACTTGCCTACAGAAGGTTGAAGTCGCAGATCACAAGAACCTAAACTGAGTAAGCATTTGGTAAACTGCAGGCACCTCAAGCAGTGTAGAAAAAAAAGACTGATTTCGTGAAGGATAAACTTGGATCACTGGGTCAGTCAGGGTGGACTGAAAAGTCATTCTTCTGCTTGGGTTTTGCCTAAAATACAGATTGTTTTGAGATGCTTGTATTTAATTTGCTGAAAGTAAAACTCTTCAGTGAAAGATTAAGGATGTAGTGATAATGCTCATTTAGATGCTGTGGTGATTGTCATAGCCTAAATAATAGATGACTCTTAGGTTGTGGATTTTATTTAGAGAGGTCTTCCCAAGCAAACCCTTTTAGTTGATTTTAAATTTCAGTAACCTTTAGACATCTTCTATTACCTTATCAATGTGTTTGATCTGTTGTAGGTTGACCCTGGGTGGACATCATGTGCCCACCAAAGCTGCTCTATCACTCTCCTCCTCAACTGTATGGGGTAGTGTATTGGGTTTGCATGGCCAAGCTTTGGTAGCATGTCGACTATAGGAGTGGCTTCTGTGAGAAACTGTTAGAAGCTTCTTCCATGTCTGACAGAGACAATCCCTTGTAGCTCCAAAGATGAATGTGACACTGGTCAGAGCTGGGCCAATTAGAAGTGGTGGTAATGCCTCTGTGATAATAGACTTAGGAAGAAGAAGGAAAAAAGAAGTTACTGCGCAGCCATAATTGCAGCCAGAGAAGAGCAGGGTGAGAAGGTGGGAGAGGAACAACCCTGCAGTCACCAAGGTCAGTGGAGAAGGAGGGGCAGGAGGTGTTCCAGGCGCTGGAGCGGAGTCCCCTGCAGCTCATGGAGGACCATGAGGATGCAGAGATCCACCTGCAGCCCGTGGAGCAGACCCACACCAGAGCAGGTGGATGCCTGAGAGGAGGCTGTGACCCTGTGGGAGGCCTGCACCGGAGCAGGTTCCTGGCAGGGACTTGCAGACTGATGGAGAGAGGGGACCAATGCTGGAGCAGCCCGTTCTTGAATAACTGTACCCCATGGAGGACTGGTCCATGCTGCAGCAGCGTGAGGGGTTCTGTTGCCCATGGGATGGACTCATATTGCAGCCATTTGTTGAGAACTGTTGTTTGTGAAGTGGACTCATGTTGGAGAAATTAATGGTAAACTATGTTCTGTGGGAGGGACCCCACACTGGAGCTGGGGAAGGACTCCTCTCCCCGAGAAATGGGAGAAACAGCATGTGATGAACTGACCATAAACCCCACTCCCTTCTCCCCATGCTGCTGGGGAAGGAGGTAGAACTTGGAAAGGAGGGATGGGTGGGGGGAAGGTGTTTTTAAGGTCTTACTTTATTTCTCATTATCCTGCTCTGATTTTGTTAATAATAAATTCAGTTAATATCTCTCATTCCTGCCTGTTTTGCCTCTGATTGGATTTGGTGAGTGATCTTCCCCAGTCCTTACCTCAACTCATGAACCTTCCATTATATTTTCTCTCCATTGTCTTGCTGTGGAGGGGAGTGATAAAGAGTCTTTGGTGGGTGCCTGGCTCACTACAGATAGAAAATATACAGCACAAGGCTTGTGGGTCAAGATAAGAATGGGGAAGACCACTTGCCAGTTGTTGTCATGGGAATAAAATAGACTCAGTTTGGGGAAATCAGTTTAATTTATTGCAAGTCATATCTGAGTAGGATAATGAGAAATAAACCCAAATCTTTATAACACCTTTTTCCCAGGCTTAACATCCTCTACCACCTTTCCCTTAGCGGCACAGTGGGGTGGGGAGTGGGGGCTACAGTCAGTAGCATGTACATGTTGTCTCTGCTGCTGTTTCCTCCTCAGTAGTAGGACTCCACACACTCTTCCCCTGCTCCTGTGTGGGGTCTCTCACATAAAGATAGTCCTTCACAAACTTCTCCAATGCGAGTCCCTTCTGGGGGTGCAGTCCTTCAGGAACAAACTGCTCCAACATGTCATTCCCATAATATTACAGCCTCCTTCGGGCATTTGTCAGGCTCTGGCCTGGGGTCCTGCAAGGGCTACCAGTGGATCTCTGCTCCACTGTGTGCCTCCATGGGCTGCAGTGGGACAGCCTGTCTCACCATAGGCTGCAGGGGAATCTCTGCATTGGCACCTGCAGCACCTCTTCCCCCTCATTCACTCACATCGGTGTCTGCAGAGTTGTTGCTCTTGCATATTCTCACTCCTCTCTCTGCTGCTGTTGTTCCCCCAGCAGTTCACCCTTCCAGTCCCCTTCTTGAATAACATTGTCCCAGATGTGCTGCTGTTGCTGTTGGACTCAGCCTTGGCCTGCAGTGGGTCTGTCCTGGAGCCCATCTGGCAGAGGCTCTGTTGGACATGGAGGAAGCTTCTGGCAGCTTCTCACAGAAGCCACCTAGCTACCAAAATGTTACCATGCAAACCCAATAAAATTTGACTTCCAGCAAAGTGAGTCTTGAGGTATGACAGGTTTCTCCAGAAAATGGCAAGCTTTGAAGATGCAGAGGAACCAAGAATTAAGGTCTAAACATGAACTAGAGTGATCTTAAGAAGATTCAAATAGAATCTTGTGAAGACTTGATTAAATGGGTTTAACCCTCATTACTTTAGTAACTCTGTACTAAAGATCTAGTCCATGTAATAGAAAGTGGTGTGGGGATGAGTGTCATTCAAATTCATTTGGTTCAAATTATTCAGCTTTTTGTGTAGGTGTCCTCGTGTTTATGAGCTCAGGCTTGCAAGTGTGAATTGCTTATCTCTGGGGTTATGCTCCTAACCTGTAGATTTTTCAACTCTTGAAAATTTGTGACCCATTAAGTGAGAGTTGGGGGGTGGGGGGCTGCGGTGCATCAGCTGCTCACAGAGCAGATGCAGAGCTGTGGCAGTTCTCAGCTTTGCATGAAAATATTAGCTAGAATTTGTTTTTATGGGGATTGTGGGTTTGGGTTTTGGGTTGGAATTTTTGGGGGGATTTTTTGGGGGGGGGCATGGGGATGGGCAGTCATTTTAGTGGATGCGATTTTTCTGTGAGGTTTAGTTTTAACTGGTTGAGTTTGTTTTGTGTGTGAGGTTCTCTTAAATGCCCTCTTCTGAAGCTTGTGGCAACTTAATAGTTGCCTAAGGAATGACCAAATAGTGAATCTCGGTATGGGCAGAGGCGTTAAGGTCAACTTCTGCAGTTGTCATCTTCTTGTTGAGGTTTGCTTGTAGTTGGGTATTGTCTGTGGAGCAACCATCCCTAAGTTCTAAGTGTACTGCCTTGCTGCCAGAAACAGAACAGGATGTTTTGCCCAAGTTTCACCCACTGCAGTTAAGTGTGTCAGACCTTTTGGAAACTCATGTTTATCAGTGGATTCAGTTAATGAAGTTAATTGTGAAAAGTAACAGTTAAAGTTGCACCTCCATTATTGCACAAGTAGCAAAACCAAATGGCAGAAAATAGTAGTTGTTGCTGGGTATTAGTGTATGCATTTTTCAGCTTCCTCTCAGGACAGATGTCTGAAGTTGTGAAAGAACTGTTGGTGAAGTTAGGTAAAATTTGGGTGACTTTGAATGAGGTTTGTTGCTCATGTTCAAATACCATGTTTCTATTAGGGAAGTATTGATTGAGAGGTCAAAACAGACATGAGTTACAATTACTTGGGACTTTGCTGGAATGGTTCAATTATCATGAAAGAGCTAATTTTATTCCTATTAATAAATGCTAGTAGTGAGTATTCTCAATTTGCATAGAATCAGTGTCTTTTCAACAGATAAAACTTCTAATCTTAATTAAAATGAGGTATGGGAATTAGTAAGACTTCTCTCTGGCTACCAACCTGATTTGTAATAGAATTACTGTGAATTGTACTATGGAAGGATACTTTGTATGTAAAAGGCCCACACTAGCTGGTTTTAAATGGCCAATAACAAAAAATCATATAATTATGAAGGAAGTCTTTATATCTGTGCCTTGATGATGTCTTAGTAATCTAAACAAACCTGAATGAAACCCAAACTTCTTATAGTGAAGACAGCAGAAGTATGCAAGCTCTGGCATTGCCCGGGATGTATATGATGTGTTGGTTATGGAGAAAAATAAACAGGAGAGACAGAAGGTGATCCTGGAATTGCAGTTGAACCCAGCATTGCCTTCTGTCTGTAGAAGGAAACCCGATACAAGGCTTTACCAGTTCAACAGCCAGTGTCACAATCAAAGTAGAGCTAGGATTGCCAGATATTAAGCAGATACCAGATGGAATTTGAGGCTAGGTCTTTCTTCTGAAAGAGAAATTAAGATGCCTTTTTCCAAAGAAGAGTATCTTAAGCCAACTGGCAAGCTTGTTCTTAAAGTTACTTTCAAACTGCCTGAGTGCATTTTGCAGAAGGGGTATCTGAACTCAGAAAACTTCCATGCCTTACTCGTACTCCTGCTGGGTTTTACCTTGTTTTGAAAGATAAAATTTAGTGTAACAATTATGGGGCCAAACAAATGCTTGCATCTGCATTTAATCAGAAGGATGCGTATCAGGTAAAGCATGTTATATATACAATGATGTGGAAATCCATTAACTTTTAGAAGTTGTAGAGCTAAATACCAGTCCTTTGCTGCAATGACAATAGAGCCAAATTCACAGCATCAAATTGCTGGCTCAGTTCTCAGAACTGGCTTTATGGTTGAATATCTAGCTTATGCATAGCATTCTCTGGATTTAATATCCTTGTAGTATTTTTTAAAATCTGTGTGTTTATGTTTATTGCCTGCCTGGATTTTCTTTGCAAGCATAAAAACTATTTGCAATTCAGTTTCTTCAGGAAGGACATTCACAAACAACTTTCCTGGGGGATGGTGACTATTTGACAGAAATAGGGAGAAAATGCAAAATCATGGCCAACAGTCACCAAAACTAAGGTTATATCTCATAAATGTTACAAATTCCATTTGGAGCTTAAATATATTCTATAGCATAGGCTTTATAAGGTACTCCACATTTGAATTGACACATTAGACTTTTTGCACAAAGTTGAAACTTGAACTCAGTAAGTGTTGAAGCATAGCATATTCTTAGTAGCATGAGAACGTTCATTACATCACTTGCTTTGAAAATGCTTTTTTTATTTTGTGTGAATCTACTGCAAGTTGCATGTGATTGTTAGTCTCTCACATCAGGAAGCTTTCATCTTGAGATAGTGACTTGAAGCAGGCAGTTTTTACCCTTACAACATCCACTAAATTTGTGTTCAAATTTAAGATTTAGCTGGGAGTTAACTTTAACTTAAAAAAAAAAAAATCATATTTTATTCAGCTATACTAATTATAGACAGTAGAACTAGTCTTACAAGGTCAGATGCTGTTAGCTGCTTTGCAGAAATGGTCCCTGCATGCAGTATTAATCAAGGAAGCTCCCTTCAATGGAAGGAGGAGAACTTGGTTAAGCTTTCTCTATGTCAGTGTCCCTGTGGGCTGTTCAAGGAGCAGCTTAAACCTTGGTGCCATGTTTGTGCTGCAGTAGCTTGTTCTTAGGTCTCCGTCTGTTTCTCAGGTGGTTAGTATGATTTCATGTCACTGAATAAGCTTAACCACCCAGACAGCTTTTTGAAAATCCTCTGAAGATTGTCTGACATCAGTTAAAATATTTGAGCATAATTGAAGAGCTATTTTTGTCCAAGAAAAATGACAGTATTAGTGCCCAGAAGAACTAACGTTCAACTGACAAAATACATGTTTGTTAAGACCAGAAACTATCAAAAGCAGGTAAAAACTAGAAATAAAAATTGCTTCTATCTTTGTTTACTGAACAGTTGATTTGCTTCCAGAGAGTCTGCATTAGTAATGAAATGGCTATACTTCCAGGAATCTTGAGTATGAAAGTCTTCAATTAGACGCCAATCAGCTTTTCAGAATTTATTTCTGAATTATGTTTTTTATAAGTTTTTATAAATGTGTGAAAGTCAGCTTTGGAGTATTTTAATTTCTCTATTATAAGAGGTACACTTACCCTGTTGAGTAAGGGTTATCAGAATTGCTTTAGTTTGTAAGGCCTCTAAAAGTTGGTGAAAATGAATGGCTTTCACATTGAGCTATGTTGTCGAAGTTCTGCTTATGTGCTGAAATTATTTGGTGGGGAACCCTCCTTGGAGTTGAGAGGTAAGAATCTAGGACTTTTCACATGTAAGTATTTGAGGAATATTAAGAACAGCAGACATCATCTCCTAATTAGTTGTTTATCTGAAGAGGAGATTCTAAACCAGGAGATTCAAAACTTAGTGGAGTCTGGATGGTTTGACCATCTAAGACTGCTCCAGTATCAGAAATGGGAAAGATCTCTGGAAAGACATAATCCTCTGACCTTGGCTGGTCCTGTGGCTGAACCAGTGTTATTCCTCCAAATGTCTGACCATTGTCATCGTTTCATCTCAGGGCCAGTATCCACTTTCTGAGATAAAAATTTGATTTTTTTCTCTTGGCTTTTTTTCTCCCCTCCGCTGCTAATTGTAATCAGGTAAACCAGTCAGTTCATTTGTTTCATCTGTCAATCTAGTGTTTGAATCTTTTTTTTCTCATGCAAATAGTTGAGATTAATTTAGGGGTGCTAGTCTCAAGGTGGTTTTAACAAAGTCTCTCTTCCAGAGAGGTAAATGTTCTGAGGTAAAAGTGTTAGGAAAATTTTAGTGAATGCAATGCAACCAAAATGTTAGGTTCTGGACATGAATCATGGTGTCTATGAAGTACTAAATAATTATGATCCCTTCTGAAAATGATAAGGCTTCTGGGAGGCCCAATTTATTTAATTCCGTACCTGAACAACTAGTTCATATAAGCAAGCCTTGGATACACCTTCAAGTGAGTGACTGCACTTAGTTCATGTCTTTGGCCTGGGGCTAAGTTCTAGTTACAGCTTCATACGGCTTAATATCACTTGAAAAATCAGATTATTAGCTTTCCCATCCCTTAGATAACAAAGTTCAATTAGAACCCAAAATTTGAAGCTGAAGGAATTGAAAGAAAACTAAATAAAAAAACCTTATCCCACTTTCACAACTATCACATTGAGCCCAATTACCAATGTTATATGAACTTCCTTGAATTCTTCATTGCATGGTTGCTTTTTAGAAAAGCTTTACAAGCAGTAAGTCAGTAAGTGTGTAGTTTTTTCATTCACCTTCGAAGTAAGGTTACTTATTCCTCAACTTCCTTAGCATCATCTTTGGTTTGCATTTTTCTGGAGACACGCTTTAAGAAACTGTTGAAGAAAATGTCCAGGAGGCATTTTTTTCCTGATTCGTCTGAGGACAGCAGCAGAAAGCAAGTTCCATGTTCACAGTCCTTGTCAGATGTGAAGCTTTTGAAATGCTGCTTTTTCAGTGACTTGTCCTGGTTAACCTTTCCTTCTTCTGTTCAAATGGGTTTATTCAAAGATGTGCTGCTTATCCTTCAGAGAGAATCTTTATTGAGAAAAGAGTCCATGTGCATATCAAGTGTGTGCATGTGCTCTTTTAGTTTATCAAGTGCTTTAATTTTAAGTGTGCCATGAAGTAGAATTAAGCAGTTAAATTAATACACCACACTAATGCACTAAGTAATATCACAAGAAGTAATATGAACACACTAGAGAGAGAGGCAGCACAGACACAGTGGTTTTATGGACAGTTGCATCTTGGGAAGTGTGCAAGGCAGTTCCTGGGATGTTGCTGGCAGTTGATGGAGGCAATCTGGAATTGAGCTCTGTACTTTTGAGAGATTGTATACTTGAAGACTGCATTAGAATCAAGTTTGTCATAGTGCTGTTTCTTCAAGAGTAGCTTCCCTCATTTTTTCTGCCTAAATCTTACATTAGGCATCTCCACAGTTCAGTTATGTCAGATGTGTCTGTGCATATAAATACTCAACTCAGCGGTTCAAAGGCAGTACCTGCTCCAGTTAAATGAAAAAAAAATTTTTTTGCATGCTTCCTTTCTTCTTGCTCTTTAGCTACTGCATAGGGGCTGTAGTTGATCCCATAGCATTTTCCTGCCTAAAGTTAGGGGAATGGAAAAATGAAAAAGCAAAGGAAAGTTGGCATTGCTCTCACTTCTTGCAGGTCAGTCACCTTATAGATAGACAGCCTTTAAAGCAAAATTTCTCCCTTAAAATAAACTCCATTAAATGAAGAGGGGGATTAAAACAATTTACTTGGTATATTTGCTAGGAATAAGTTTAAACTTGTATCTAATTGTTGGGTGGTTAGGTAGATACTTCTGACGTGTCTGATAAATCTGGGGAAGTGTTGCTTATCTGTTGCTCACATCTTAGTATCTTTATTTCTGTTGTCCCTCTTTGAGTATATACATTTTGCAACCCAGAGATGATCTGAGGTCTACAGACAGATATTGTTGTTGGACTTGACCCTAACTTACTCTAGAAATGCCAGCCAGATAGGGTGTTTTATGGCTTAAACCTCCTCTTTTAGACTTCGTCTTTTTCCTTTTCCCCCACTTATTAGTCACTAATGAGTCAAAAGGAAATCCTGTTGGCACTAGATGAATCTGAATACATTATTAGTTCCAGAGCATTGTGTCAAAACTGAAAAATAAAGTAAGAGCATGATTGAGATTTAGGATGCCAGCAGTGTCTACAAGATCCAATATGGAAAAAGGGGTTTGATCAAGAGCAGAGCTGGGTCAGGTTAGCTAGGAACCACTGGAAAATCAAGTTCAGGAAGGATCAGAGCCTAAGCTCAGTCTGGGGCATGCTTGCAGCCATCAGGCGTAGTGGTCAGTGAAAAAGTGTTAACTAGACTTTAACAACAAGCAACAGTGTGGCAGACTGCAGTGTCCTGCAAGAGTCAGTGGTTTCTTGGATGAGGAGGCGAAGACCTTCAAGCAGGAAAGTTTCCTTAGGAAAGCTCTTTTAGCTGGGACTTGAGGTTTTCTGTTAAAAAACATTAGGAGAAAGGTGAAGTGACATCAGTACTGTTGCTTAAAGGCAGTGGGGTGGTAAATGTAAGTGGCAGCAGTCTATAGATGGTGCTTCTGCTGCATGCTGTGTTAGGGATGTCCAGGGTAGCTTTCTTAAAGTGTTTTAAAGGATACATTTGTTTGTGTTCCATGCTAAGCTATAATGGCCAGATGATAACACCAGTGCAGGGATGCCAAGCTGCATCTATGCTATATGGGTGTGTGCATATATAAAGCATTACTGTGTGCTCTCAGTGAGTTAAAGAGTAACTGCACAAATGACAAAAAAGTTGTCATAGTGAAAGAAGTTAGTACTTGTATTGTCCATTGCCTGAGTTTGAAGGGAAGGTCAGAGGAATATTTAACCTCTACTGCAGTCTGGCTTTGTCCTCAAAAATTTTAAAAAGCTTCTTGCTTAATTGTTCACTGGTTAAGAAGATTGCCTAACCAGGCTGTAATACTGTATATATATGCTTTAATTATGTGCCACCACTTAAAGTAGAGAAATCAGCTCCTGAATGTTGTACAGTGATTGGATATTTAGGGTTGAACTTCCAAATCTGGATGCTGAAAGAAGCCTCCGCTTGCATTAAATTCCTGAATTGCTGTTTCTGAGCCAAAAATGAAATTGGCAGTCTCTCACTAAAACCAAATTAGTTTATTTCAGCATTTGGAATTTTCTTCGGAATTATAGATCATTGAGTAAGAAAAAGTCAGAAATAACTTAAAACAGATACATGATACCTGTTGCTTAAGTTCTGTTACTCTTAAACTACTGTCAGTCTTCATTATTGATATCTCCATATTTAGTTGCTAACTTCAGGCTGAAGAGTGAAAAATTCAGCTTAAACTTTTCTTTTAAAGACAGTGAAATTGCTTGCAGTTCACCCAGATTATTGTACTGGGATTTCCACTACACCCACTATGTCATTCTAGTGATACCCTTCTAAAAATAAAGGGATAACTGAATGTTTGTTTTAAAGAAATGACAGATATTGTGGCTTAACTTGCCATGAGTTTGAGAGGTGCCTTTCAGTACAGTTAGAAACAATCCTTTTTATAGAAAATCTTGACAATTTACATGTTTGTAGATCTAACAGCATTTACAGTGGTGCCAAATAAATGAAACTTGTGGTGTGAATGGTTCTCATGGTCTGTGTTTGCAAAAAATTATGTAGAGAGGGAAACAGTTTTTTAAATCAGGAGTGAAAAGATGCCTTATTAGGTATGAAAATCACCAAAGAGTCTCAAAATGTATTGGTAACAGAAGCCTGTGGAGGCACCTCCTTTGTTGGACATTAGGTCACTTATTTTCTCAAGGCTTATTTCTTATTTCTCCTTGTGTTCCTTTTGCAAATGACAGCTTAGATGATAAATTGAAAGATACGTATTTGCAAGAAGAAATAGGACCTGGTCTCTTCATTTCTCAGTGTTCTGACAATCAGTAGATTTAATCAGCCATGGCAAAGGCAAGACTCTGCCATGGTGGTTTAATTTCCGTGTAAATCATCTTAGAATTTTGTGCTAAATGCCTAAAAGATGGTGTGATTTCAGAGATACTGTCAAATTACTGCTGATGAGAAGGGTCTTTCTTGCCTTACCTTCCTCCCTGCTTACCTTTTACACACACCTGTGTTGGATCCCTGCACTTTCCCTTTTCCCCAGCCTGCAGATTATTCATTAGCTGCGGAGGGTTTCATCTTTCTTCTGCAGTGGAGAGAGGATAAAACGGGTAACTCAATCTGATATGTGCTAGAGTCCCTGCAGGAGAGGAACTGAGACCTTCCTCTCGAGGAAGCAGTAACAGTCCTGCTAGCTCAGTTGCCAGCAGGACTGTAAGAGGTGATGTGGGTTTTTGAGCAGTATGACCCAAAGACATGTCTCAAAATCTGTGGCCTTGTTTTGGTTTGATGGGTTAGTTTCCAACAGATGAGCAAGCAGATCTCATAGTTTGCTGTAGATAGCCACACCGGCTAGTGTGGAACAGGGAAGCCTGTCTAGCTTATAGAAGAGGCATAGTCTCAAAATACTATTTTAGTTGCTTCCACTTGCTCATGAAATGAGTCATTATAATTGCAGTTAGAGATCTAGTGGAACATTAAACAGTTTTCAGACTAGGGAAGGGATTTTTTTTTTTGAAAAATGATTTCTGGGATCCTGCTGTTCTTTTTAAGAAGTGTTCATTTGCTGGGAAGGGGAGGTTTTAATTTTCTTGTACAAGTCTTTCTCTGTGATTCTTTGTTTAGTGCTTAAGTGTTTCAGAATGATAAAATTCATGCTATCTCCACTTGGATAATTATTTCTTACAAATAGTAACTGTTAGCTTCAGTATCGTAGGGTTTATTCGATATTCATGGGAGAACCAGTAAAGAGGCAGAGGAAATACTGTAGCTGATCGTTTGTGGCATTATATTGTAGCTGCATGAAGAGCTGATAGTTTGAAAATATCTGCTGTATTAAAGAAGTTATCTAAGGAATTTTTATCAAACCTTTCTTAGTGAACTGGATTGTGGTGTCATGATTGTACTTCCTGCATATAGATCAAGTTTTAATCAGACTGGTGTTTTGTGTGTTTTAGGTACTGAGAGTGATTTATCTCTTGCATCATGCGTGAATACAAGCTAGTGGTTCTTGGTTCTGGAGGTGTTGGAAAGTCTGCTCTGGTAAGTACAAGGCAGCTCAAGTGTGGGTTTTTAGGCTTATTGTATTTTTTCTCCAGTACATTCTCTACTAAAGTGTATTTCTTTATGTAAGTGTGCACACAAATAAATATAAATGTTAGTGATGACCAGTGAGGCATCATGACTAGAATAGGTAGATCCTTTACTGGGTGTGTCTGCATCTATTGGTGCATTCTCACATGCTGCTGTTTTTGAATGGGTTTGGTTGATGGTGCTTGATCAGTCTCCTGCAGTGAGGTGCAGAGCCACAGCATTATGAGGGTTTCTGGCTTCGACAGATAAACCAGCCATCAGTCTGTGGGAAATCAAGCTCCTTTGTGAATCTCTCAGAGGATATGAACTAGCTTACCCCTGCAAGTCCTGTCTCTAGAAAAGTCTTCAGGGTGCTGTTTGCTTAATGTTCAATAGCAGTCTATTCAGCACTAATATTTTTTATGCAGATTTGCATGTTGGTAGGAAGTTTTATGTGTTTGTTCCATCATTTCTGTGCAAGTAGGTATATAGCTGTGGCAGGTAGATGATTCAAATTCGTGAGCTCTTTTATTTACAATTAAACTATTACAGAACAGTCTAGTCTGACCGAGACTAGAATTGAAAAAGTTCACAAAATATGATGCTCTCAGCCCACTTAAGAACTTTGCATCTTTCCATTTAATTGTGCACCTTCCCATAAAGTAGGTTCTAGAGTTTACCCACTTTCCTTGGATAAGAAGTATTCTCTTATGCAGCAGTTTGTAAAGAAAAACTTAAACGACAAATTGTGTTAGATTGTGAAAGGACATTTTTGTTCACCTCTGAATTCTTTGTCTTACTGCAGCATTTCTGGTTTTGAATGTGCCTTCTCTGACTTGGCCACTGAGTCTTAAGTTTCATTTGACTTGTGCTAAAAACATCCTTTGTGCTAGGTGCACAGGAACAGCCTACTGAGTCTAGTTAAGACTAGTAAAAGCTGGCAGTTGTTTTTTGACTAAGTCCTGTGCTGGCAGATAAGTAGCAGAAGATTAAGTAGTTTGAAATGCAAATGCTGTGCAGCTGTATAGTATCCTGGTCAACTAGAAACTAATACCAATTCTAAGAGTTAGGCAAACCTTAAATCAAAGCACTCTTTAATTCTTACCCTCCGAGTGATGGTAGATAAAGGAAAGTGTAGCACTGCTTCATCTAACAGTTAAATAAATAGGCATACACATCTAACTTTTTGTTGTTTCTTAAAATTATAGTTATGACAATCATTTAATTTGCTTTAAAAATGTTATGGATAAGAGTATACACCTAGAACTGTGATTTGTGTACAGTGTTTACAAACTGTTGATAAGCAAGAGAATCTTACAAGAACTTTTATATTGCAGACTGTACAGTTTGTTCAAGGAATATTTGTTGAAAAATACGATCCTACGATAGAAGACTCCTACAGAAAGGTATATGCAAAAGACCTCTCTAGTGTTACAGAAACTTAAAGCTGTAGTACATATTGTCAAATATTTTAGTTACTGGTTGAAAATGGGTATGCCTCATAATGCAGTATTAAACCAGATAACAAGTTTGAAATATCAATGTTCTTCTAAAGTTTGTTTAAAAGGAATAATTCAAGATTAGCTTTTTAATGTTTAAGCAAATATCTTGCTGGCTAGTCAGTAAAAATGGTTATTTCATTGTCAGAGTTGGGAACATGGATTGAAAAAAAAAAGTAAGAACACTACCACTTTTCAATTTTATAATATTTATTAGTAGTTTGTTTTTGTGTTAGTATTTGCAGGTAGATTTGGACTTGGAGGTACTAAGCTCCTTTGCTACTAGGAAAATAGCTAAAAACACCCTTAGAACACTGGAGGCATCTATCATACTGTATTCATAACAATTTAAATGATGGCTAGATATGCTTCCCTGAGATGGGTTGTTGTTTTATTAATAAGTTAACACAAACCTATCATAAATGAACAAGCATTTGTAGCAAGTGGCCTGTTAGTTTCTCTCTTCCTATCTTCAGCATGACAGGCTGAAAGGTCTAATTCTGCTTGCATCATCTTGAATCTCCATATTGCTCACTCTTCAGTTTCAACTGAGATCACGATTAAGATTCCAGACTAAGATAGTTTATATCCAACCTGCTACCATTAACCATTTGGTGCAAGAGATAAGTTTTCTGCTGTGTCAGTTTCTTAATCTATCTTTTTTAGCTGAATTACTTTTCATATGAATTAATACTGTCGTCACATGGCCACAAAAATGTTGGTGTCTGTACAAGGGAGTCAAGATGCACAAACCCTAGCTGGGAATGGACAAAGTGCAAGACCTCCTCTTTCAGCACTGAACTATATTTATGTTGGAACAAAGGTGATGCATTAAGAACTGTTGCAGCCTACAGTCGCCAGAATCTCTTCTGACCAGAAGAGGAATTAGTGAGAGCAAAGTAATAACTTCATACCTCTTTTCTTTGACCTCATATAAACTGGATGTTGGAAAAACCCAAGTCTGTCTTAAGTACATGGGCTTCTGGCCAAAGTTAAAACTCTTACTAAAGAGACAATAGCAGAACCAAATTCTATGTTGACACTTTTTCTGTATTAGAGAAGCAGGAATTTTTCACCATATACCAGTGTTTGGTGCAGGACTTTGCTGGGTCAGGCCCAGTAAATGACTCCAAAAAACATTCACAGGCTGATCTTAAGTGAAATGTTTCCTTTGTTATATATTTACATTCTTTTAGATCATACTAGAATCATGATGTTTGCTGGGTCAATTTTTCCAATGACTGTTTCCATGGAGCCTAAAAAAGTGAAGCCATCTTAAGGAATTTTGCCTTTTGCTAACTACATTTTTTTGTTGTTGCTGCTAATAAAGATCTTATAATATTCCTTTCAGGTTTGTTCCTGAAATAACTAGTAATAACTCTGGGTATTCTTCTTTTCAAATCAGCCAGATTGTTGAAGTCTTGCTAAAGTCTGGGCAACATTTTATGCAGTCATTTTCACCTTCTCACTGTTAGTTGCAATTCTAAGTTGCTTCTTGATTTCAAAATGTATTGTTTTGGCAGTTTAAATTCTATGTTATTTATGTTAAATGTAATTTTATAACATTTAAAGTTGAAAGGATGTGACTTGTTTGTCTAAATAACTGAGCTTGAAGTCTTGAAACTTTATGGTCTTGGTTTATTCCCCAAATATTTCTTCGTAAAGTGAATAAATGCTGCTTAATTAGCTGAACAACTTCAGCAAGAGTACCCATTAAAATAGTGATTATTTTTAAGGGCTCACAATCCTTAGGAGACGTGGGGGAGGTATAAGAGGAGGGGAAATACTCCTCTTCCCAGCCCCAAGCTCAAATCTAGTAACAGAAGAAAAGCTGCAAATTAAACTAGTGACAGTGCATAAACGGAGAAGAGATGACACAAAGTTCTTTGAGTGCTGATTTGTTAACTAGGAATTTTACAAGCAAATGGAAACTAGGGAAGTTTACCAGTAGCTTGAAAGAAAAAAAAAAAAATAATGTGGGTAGTCTGCTTGAAACAGCTTGAGGGCACTTCCATGTCCTTTGCTTCCCTCAGGGCCATTTCTTTGAGTTACTTCCACTAGATAAAGGAACTCTGGAATGAATACAGAAATTGTTCTGTCTTCCTAAACCTTCCATTTTTTGCAAACTTTTCCAAACTGGGTAAATTTTCTAATTAGTATTCCTATAGGCTTGGGGACACCACTTTTAGTTGTGGTTGTTTAATTGTTTGCTCTGTATTACTTACGTTCTTGTTGATGTAAATTACTATTAAATGAGCCTTAGTATGCCAATCCAGCTTTCTGGCTTTTACTTGTATTTTTGTTTCAATCTGTGATGATCCCTGAAACAAGGGAAAATTAGTTGTGCTAGTTGCTGATAACCATCATTACAAATTTAGCAGCCTCCTTTTAAATAATCAAAAATCCTTAATCACTTTGCAAAGTGGTACTTGGCTGCTGACACTGCATTTGAAAATGTCACTGGGGCTCTTTGAAAGGCTTCTTCCTGCTGTTTTCAAAGTGTATATCCATGCAAACTTCTTAAGCCATTATGTTGCTTTATGCATTATGAATTTGCTTATGAAAATCACACAATTTCTGATGTCTTTGGAGGAGAGAGTTGCAAGGGGAAAAGTTATAACCACATCTTTCTCTCTTGACAGCAAGTAGAAGTAGATGCACAACAGTGTATGCTTGAAATCTTAGATACTGCAGGAACGGTACGTAAAAAACAACTTTCCTAAATACTGATGTACAGTGTATTTTAGAAAAACTTGAGTATTGCAGCAGAAAATTAATTGCAGGTTTCCCATGAGCTCATATTCTGTAACAAGGGAAAGAAATAGAACATTTGAAAAGAGATTGTGCTCTTGATTTGTTTGTTTGTTTATTGCCCAGGAAAAAATGAAGGCCCACTGGCTACTGAGATTTGATTTCTGTTGCTGTAGAGAATGTGCTTTCTTCTGATGTCCTTTTTCTTTTGTGTGTGAAATGTACTGTGACATTGGGATAAAAATAGTATTGCTTCAGTCAGCTTATAGGAGCTCAAAGCACAAGGGTTATGCTGACCCTTTGCGTATTGGTCAGGTTTTACCCTGACTAGTTCCAAAATTACTGAAACCAGTAATTTCCTTTATTGATTCCAGTGAGTTTAAGCTCAAGACTCTTGGAGTTTAACGTGTATTCTCTGAACTGTGGTAGTAATCTGGTCCAATAATAACTTACATAAATTCCCTATTAGATTAATATTCTGTAAATATACAGTAAATGGAGCAGCCGTTATCTAGAAATAAATTGCACTTTTCATCTGACATACAGCAAGGGACAGGGAGTGATTGATCAGGCACCAGATAGCCAAGTCACCAATGCGAACGAGGCAAATGCTGTTCTGCAGTCATACTGGTAAGAGTGCACCAGCGAGTCTTCATATGTAATATCATAGTTGTCACTGAAGTCAAGGAAATGTGACAAGTCTACTGAGTGTCTTCATCCTCTAGTCCATCTCCTTGAAAATTAATATAGAATTTAACATAGGAAATGGCCTAGACTACAAAATTGAATCTGAAAAGGGATGCATTTACTTTATGATCCATTTAAAGGAACTATCAGGATATGGAGAAAATGTTAGTATGTCAGGAGACATTCAGGAGGAGTTTGACTTCTGTAATCTACAGATTACAGTGTACCTTCTACTGTACTTCTCTCCAGTGAAATTACTCTATTTTCTCTGACTTCTTTTCCCTGGGGTTTGTGGCTGTTAGCAATATCTAGATGTTGCTCAGCCACACCAGATAGGGTTCCAAACTTGAGATTTCTTTATGAGCAGTAGTGTTTATAGTCAAACAAGAAAATACTAGTCAGTTTATCAGGAAAGGGAGGCAATACAAATGCATTGTACTTGTGATCTATTTGTGACCTGAAGTTTATAGCAGTTTGTGCAAGGAAAATGCAAATTGAATGCAACATCTGTATCATTTTTTAATTACAGGAACAGTTTACAGCGATGAGAGATCTATACATGAAAAATGGACAAGGTTTTGCATTAGTATATTCCATCACAGCTCAGTCCACATTTAATGATTTACAGGATCTAAGAGAACAGATTCTTCGAGTCAAAGACACTGATGATGTAAGATCTCTACAAATTCTTAATACATGGAGTTTTCATTAATGTGTTGCAGTGTACACAATGTGGTCAGGTGGCCTCCAAGTTTTAAGTTGAAATGTATGAACCAGTAGATGCATAGTACAGAAATGCAACTCTTAAGGTAATCTGGAGAAATTGTAACTTGTCATGTGTTATATAGAGAATTGTTTAATGTCTTTAAAATAATTGAAAGTGGAAATAACTTTATTCATTAGACTGCAGCAAACGTTTTTAAAGCAACTATTGTTGACTTAATCACTATCAGTGGAGTTTTAAAATCACTTAGAGTTTAATGTTCTCCTCAATATCCCTACTGTTTATGGTATTTTAAAAGCATAAAATTTTAAGTTGTAACCTTTAAACTTTGTGTTATGTAGCTTTTATATTTTGTCTGTCTGCTTGCAATTAAGTTTGGCCATCTTATTTCCACACCATTTCTAATATTATGCATCTCTTAGCGTTATTAAAGCTATAAAGTAAGGCTAAAACATTGTATTTTATAAATGATGAAAAAAACCTTGCCTACAGTTGGAGGAAGTGAATGCTTGGTTCCCTAGTAAAGAGGTATTTCAAATGTGAAAACAGCAGTAAGAGTATGTTTTTAACAGAAACACCTTGTAGCCTTCAGGCAGAAAAACTTCCTTCTTGAAGAAAAAAATAAGTTATAAACAGTTTTTAAGTGTGATCATCTCATTTAAACTGTGTTTATGCAAACTTTGATACCTTCCTTACTGCATGTATATATATGTGCTTCTGCTCTCAGCAGACACAGAATATATTAACCATTTTAATTTCATGGAAGTGCATTAAGACTTTTTTAAAACAAACCACCGTGAGCATAAGCATTTGCAAGTCTTGCCTATGTTCAGCAGATTTCTTCTTGAAACAATTTATTACCCATTATCACAAAGGTATCTCAAAAGGTTAGTATTTAAGTTGCATGGACTTTTCCCATCCATAGCCTACCAAATTATAGCCTTGTTTACTATGAAATTAGTTTTGTACAATAAAATCAAGATAAATGTGAGGATATTTAAAATCTTACTTTATGTAGTCTATTTATGCTGATTAGCATCATTTTGGTAGTATTTCCTTAGAATGTTATTGTTTTAGAAGACACCTCTCAGCCTTGAAACGCATTTAATCGTATCAGGAAAAAGATAAGCTTCAGTTGCAAATTTAGTTTCCATCAGAATTCACAGAAAAAGTTTCTCTTATGCCAAAACTTAGGCATGACTTGCTTTCTTGGAGGGAGAAAATTAAATGGTCTAAATATTGTAAACCTTTTTTCAACACTTGAATTCATGAAGAGTTTAGCTATGTCCTTAAATTAGTAAAAGAAAAGAAGGAGAAAAAAGAATAGATGATGGCATTTTCTTGCTGCAAAGGTCAATTCAGCATTTTCTGTAGTTGGGAATGCTGGTAAGGTAGCATGTTTCTTTTCTGTGTCCTGTAGCTTGCTAACAAGAAGTGTGTGCACTGAGTGCTCTTGAAAGGTGTGCTGATATGCTGTGTAGAGGAATGGTAAGAGGAGCTTTAGCATCCTTCATCATGCTACCCAGTACAGGACACTGTTTCCAGGATTTTGGAATTTGTAAGAATCATTTGGTAGACTCTTTAGTAGATTTCATGATGCCTTAAACATATAAAAATGAAATCTCATTAAGTCATGTAAAAAAACCATGAAATTTGCTCAATTGGCAGGGTACTTAATCCTCAAACCTTTCCCCCTATTGCCCTGCCAAAATCCAGCCAAAATGCAGTCACTTTCATTTGAGAATTAAAATATCACAGAGCTGTAAACTTAAATTACAGTTATACTAGTGCTTGATTATTCTGAAAATCAGGATCCTCTAAGGATTCAGATGGCTTTTAGGTGTGCATTTACATTGTACCATTCTAAAATTTTAATTGTTTCTTTGCTATCATTGAATTGTTTTTTAGGTGCCTATGATTCTGGTTGGCAATAAGTGTGACTTGGAAGATGAAAGAGTTGTGGGAAAGGAACAAGGTCAGAACCTAGCAAGGCAATGGAATAACTGTGCATTCTTAGAGTCTTCTGCAAAATCAAAGATAAATGTTAACGAGGTAAGGCATCTTACCTGTGGTGGGGAGAGGTGTCAGGGGGAGAAGCATGGGACACTGTTCTGATAACCAAACATTTACTGTTTGTCAAGGAAAAAACTAATCATGAATAATATTCACTATAATGGGCAAAACTGTACCCTGCTGTTGTGAGATGTTAAGGGATGTATTTAGATTCGATGTGGGATTTTTTTGAAGTTATACTGATTTTATTGTAATTAGCGTAATTTTCAAATTATCTTTGTATGAATTTGGGATAAATATTTCTCTTATGGTCCATTCCCTAGTTGATACTCATCTCTATCAATTGGGATTGTACTCCCAGACTTAATTTTTTTAAGACCTTTAAGAAAGTTAAGTCATTAAAACTATTTGATTTAAGTTATTTGGTGTTAACGTTATTTGAGATGGTAAGGTAAAAAACTGTGAAAAGTTTTGTTAAAATTAGCTGCTCTATAAAGAAAAAGGGATGCAAAAGCCTCTCTACTATGTATCAACTTGTTTATTTAACAGGAGTTAGACATTTGATCAAATGTATGCATTTTGGGGACTTTCCATATTGCATGCCTTTTATCCAGTGGGGGGTGCCAGCATAAAGAAAGGGATACAAAAATTTTAGAAAAAGAAGCTGTGTTAGTATTTACATTTCTGGAGCAGCTTGAATTTTATGATAAATCCTACAGTTCATTAGGTCATCTGGAAAACATTGTTGGCAGCATCAGTCAAGTTGAAAGGGCCTCTGTGCAAGACTTGCAAGTAATGAAAACAGTATGGTGGTTTTAGCCCACCTGATTTTAAAAACAAGTAATGTGTGTTTAATTAGTTGGAAATTTCTGGAAGCCATTGACTTTTTAAAAAAATTCAGATTAATCACCCTTATTGTATAAAAGTCATATGTTCAATAAACTAGAACTTCCAGCAAATGCTATAAACCCATGTTGGAACATTTGTTGCTTTGCAGCCAGTGCTTAGGAAGCTGCCAGGATGGCTCTCGTATGAGGGCATCCTTAGTTTAGGATATGCAGAAGTAGTTGGAGCAATGTCAGTTATGAATGAAAGAAATGCTGTTTAATTGTGATATGTTGATTTGTTTTAAATTATCCTTTCCAAAAAATCATGTTCTCATTAGAATTCTAGGAGACTTAAAATGTGAGAGTCTCATAAATGAGTTACTTTTCTAGGAAATTTTGTGCATGCTGTAGGTACAGAGAGGTGGAATTAGTTCTTTATACTTCAGTATTTTGAAAGTATCTGGAAAAGCATGATCTCACTCAAATACAAGAGACTTACTGAGTATGTAGTATATGTGTATGTATGTGTATATATGTATGTAGTATGTAGTGTATGTGAGTTACCATGAAAAATGTGTAGTTAAAATGTACTAGAACTTTCTTTAAAAGAGTATCGTAAGAGTGATTTGAGTTAGAAGAAAGCTGTGACCTGTTTCTTGACCTCAGTGCTAAACTGCAAAGTAATATCATAGAGTAGTTGATTACTGTGGCATTTTTCATGTGAGTTCAGATGAGTTTGACCCAGAGATGAAATAGCTGTGGGTTATAGATGCCTTTCCAGTTTGCTTCATTGAAATTGTGGAACTCTTGGCAGACAATTACCTTAAGCAAGAAAAAAAAACCAAAACAGTTATTAACTAAGCATACAATTTAACTTTATAGCTTTGTGGTGACTAAGTATTTTCAAGGGTTCTTGAGTATGAGTGCATTATGTGTGAAGATTCAAGGCTTAAGGTTATAAGAGAAGCCTCCTAAAATCCATGATCAACTGAGTTTTATCTTTTCAGATCTTTTATGACCTTGTGCGACAAATTAACAGAAAAACTCCGGTGCCTGGAAAAGCACGCAAAAAGTCATCATGTCAGCTACTTTAATGCATAGCTGTACTGTAGCTCTGAGCCAGGTAAACATTTTAAATTTTTCTGTGCATTATGGCTATGAAAAACAAACAAAACAACAACTAAAAAGCCCTTAAACGGCTGTGGTAGCTGTTGATGTAGAACAGCATTGAAAATTATTGATTTACATTATCATAGAAATGGTTTTGGTCTTTATTTTGCTGTTTCAAAGTCAGAACTACAAATACCTGCAAGATACACTGTTCACACTAGTCTGGAGGTTTTTTCAAGCTTTAAGGTGTTGATAGAGCTCAAATTAGCAGTGTTTCCTCTGATACTTCAAAGCTTTTGGAAACACAGTTTTGTCTTTTAAAGCCTGATAGAATATACTGTAAGAGCTCAGTTATCTGGAATGCACACAGTACAATATTGTAGTTTGCATGCTGGTATCTCTTTCTGCTTTGAACTCCTGCATATGTTTTTGTGATGTCATAGGAATTTAGCTTCCATTCTTGAGACTGTGGAAATTTTGAATTGTATAGTGATTAGTATACTTAGATGACAAAGGTGATCATTGTAACACTCCAAATATTTGACATGGAGCTATTGGTCACTAGATCAATTTTTTACTCATTTGCAGTTGGCTACATTTCTACATGATTTAATCTCTGCTCAAAGAATGCTGCTGAAGGATCAAACAAGTTCCAGCCTGTTCTTAAAGCAAGCCTTTCCAGAAGTTAGTCGGGAGGCATGGATTTTTTTTCTGCTTTTTTTTATTTCTGAGCAGATTGTTTCCCTCTTTCCATCTCCAAGCCTTAGTATGGGCAGAGGTCTGTTATGATTCACCTGACATCATCAAAGTTGCCTGTTACCTCCCTTTCCTTCAGTTTTATTGAACATACAGTGGTGCAGTTACTTCAGTACTATGATCCATTATTTTGTCATCCAATAGACCTATTTGATATACTGAAGGGTCCTAGTAGGACATCTCACTGTCAGAAATCGTAAGCTTTTATTAATAATCAGGTAGCACCATATGTAACTCTTTTTTTGGTGTATTTAAACTTCCTCAATTTGAAAAACTTAGATAAAAGTAACTTAGTTAAAAGTAAAACTAAGATGGTTCCAAAAGCAGTAGCTGTGGGTGGCAGAAATGGTTGCTCCATTTCCTTAACAGAACTTTTGATTCAGGAGCTTTGATCCTTCAACTGTGTGTGTTTTTAAAGGCATAGGAACTGTCATGCTGTAAGCAAAACTAGTCCCACCAATCAAATACTACTTCCACAGTGCAGCCTGGATTCCTCTATGTATCCTAATCCAGTTAGGAGAGTAACTGAGAGAGTCTGTTATTTGTATGTATATGGTAGAAAGTGTATTATTAGAGAAGTGTTAAGGTTGTTTTCTGTTTGTCAAGAACTTGGCTAGTTTCTGCTGTAGCTGTTTTTGGTAAAGAGCAAGGACAAATAGTTGTTACTAATACTAACCCCTTGTTTTGTTGTTACAGGTCTGAAGAACTGTTGCCCAATTCAACAGTGCCAGCATTCCAACTTTATTAAACCTACCAACATCTTAAATGGACTTTCCTGTGGTGGTACCCTTTAAGAAATGGATGAAAGCTACATCAGTTTGCACATTCTATCACTTTCCAGTGTCATGAGAGATTTTTACTTCTAAATATTCTGTGTATGCAACTGGTAAAACCAGAGCCTACATCCAGTATTACTGATAAGAGACATTGTTCATCCACCAATGTTGTACATGTATGAAAACTGTGTACTGTATACTTCAACAATCCCCACTTTCTATTGGAGAGTACAATAATGTAAATCCTAAAAGCACCACTATTTTAGCATAATAAAAGAAAGTCCAAAGAGCTCCTATATAGACTACTCCAGATAACTTTGCTTCATCGGTATTTGTAGCTTATTGTAACTTTTTTAAAGAAATACAGGATCATCATCATCATCGTATTGTACAAAAGCGCTTTGATTAACACAACGGCTATATAGTTTTTTAATTTTAGGAAAAACCTGTGGAGACAGTGAACTAGTCTTTAAGAGTCCTTTCAGTATAATGTCTGACTAAAGACATGGCCTTTAATATCTGTTGGGAAGGAAATGTCCAGACTTTTCAACCTTTTATTGTATGTTTCCTTTTCCTTGTTTACATAGGGAACAATGTTTATAGTTGTGTGTACAGTGGGGGTCTACAACAAGAAGTGTATATTTTAAAACAATTTTTTAATGATTTAACAATTTTTTGTAAATCATTTTCGGGCTTCTGCAGCTGTAGATTCTCACTGTGAATTCCCTTGCTTGCTCATGCATAAGTGTATTTGCAATACCAAATATACAGGTTTAGTACTTTTGCCTGTTAGTGATTGTTTTACATGTGTAACGTTTTGGTTGAGATGTTAAATGGTGGAAGAGTACTGTGGATGTGAATGTGGGAAGTAATTTTAATCATGTGTAATTGGTCACAGGGCCTAAGTTGCAGTAATTAACTTTCGCTGATTTATTTAACAATGCCTTGTTGCTTTGTATGCATTAACGTTTGGGTGTAAAGATTGTGTGTATATCCAACAGGGAGCCACAGTATTTAAATTGACCAACCTAATGTTACAACTGCTTTGAGGTGGCCAAATGTAAACTAAAAGCCTTAATTAAAGTGGTGCAATTTTGTATGACTTAGCATCAGTAGTTCAATAAATTTGGATTGCCATGCAAGGGCTTGCATTACAGTTATACTACTTGAATGTTTTGTGTTTTAGTAGTGGTAGTAAATATTGATTTTTAAATCTCTTGCACAGTGCAGATTCATACATCTTAGGATGAAGAGGAACACTTTTGACTTTGTTTTCTGACAAATACATGCCATAGATATTTTTTCTAACAGTATACCATGTGTTAGTGTGAACGAATTTCTGACTGAATGAAATTCCACTTATTTCTGGACTTGGAATATTCCAAGATCTAACAAAATGAAAAGTCGAACAGAAAAATACCTGTCTTCAAAGGTTAGACTCTCAGTGGCTGTTTTGGAAACTTGAAAATATGTTGCCTGCTATTTTCCTTCTTTCCAGGGAGAATTAATTGTTAAAATTTACTTAGTCTAGCAAAAAAAATTTTCTGGGAGACAATATGATTTTTCTGCATGACCAAGCCTTATTTGTTTGGTTTTAAGGAAATCTGCAGAAAAGCATTCTTGCAGTATTGAGTGTAGAGTTTTTGCAGACTTGAGATACCTGTTAATAGTGTTGGACTGAGAAGTGGAATGCATGGACTGTAGATGATTTCCTGATCGTGGCTGTGCTGCTGAAAATTAATGTCACACCCAAATACTTGGTACCTCCTATTTCTCTGGCACAGAGTTATCGGAGAGCTTGTTCTAAGTCATTCTCTCAAGTTCAATCAGGCTAGTTAGCTAATACTGGTAAGCTTTGAGATAGTTTGTTGCCCGAAGTGAAGTAAGATCCTTCCTGCTGGTAGTTTCACCTCCATTGTTTAATGGAGGTAGTACACTTCTACTGTGCAGAGCTAGATTTAGGACTGAAATTCCTTTTCATTTATCATTAGAAACCATAAGATGTGATGATCCCCATCCTGCTTGGTCCCTAGAGTAGAGGAGACTGGAGCACTTGATGTCCTAGTTCTTTTTTCACTAGGTACCTGCCTTCTTTGGTGAGCTAATCAGAATTTTTCTTCCCTTTATTTCCAACCTCTGCTTATTCAGGTCTTGTAATGCATTTATGTCCTGGTTGTCCTTTTATTGTTTTTTTTAATATGTTTCTTTTCCAGGCAGCTGTACAGATGGCATTGGGTGGGAGTGAGAGAAAATTCTTTGAGAACATCAGAGAAGGGGCCTTGGTCTGGTCTTGGTGTCCAGCCAAAGAGTACTGTTGAAAGGGAAGGTCAGGCTTTGTCCTGAAAAGCTCTGTACTGAAGCATTTTTGGCCGTTCTGTTCCTCAGCATTAGAGGTACTCAGTTGGATCAAACCCTGAGGAAGTAAAATTTTCAGAATCTCTAGGCTTTAACATCTGAAGATTGTTCTAAAGAAGGGAAGTATGTTTCCCTCTCCCCCATATTTAGAACTAATGTCAGAATTGTAAAGCCAGCACATTGTAACCCAGGTAACACCTAAACCCTGGTGTTCTTGAAAATTTAGGCAAGCCTCAAGGGAGCAGTGTCCCAGTTGTAAAGGGAAGATGCTTGACAAAATGTTGCTAATGAAATGATGAAGTACAAATAAAAACACATAAGAATTCTCTTTGTGTCCAAATAATTGGGGCATAAAAAGGTGTTCCCACTGAGGAACTGAACATCCAGTTCCCCATGGGAACTGGAATTATGTAAGCAGTTACCAATTCTAGAAAAGAATCCTGTCTGCTTTTTGAACAAACTTCTACGTATCTTCAAGACAATTTCGTTATGTACCAATGCTTAAGAAGCTCATGCTTGAACTACTTGTACAGAAACTGAACACTTCTCCCAAAGCTTTGGATGAAAACATGCATAACACATTTTGAGAATTAATACAGGCATTTTTGCAAATTTGGTGTTGATACACATATATTATTGCTTGTAAAGTTAGCTTATGCTTGCAGTGCACACTGCTTTATTTCCTCTCTAATCTGAAACTGGTATATGTCAGTATTTAAAGTCTGAGCCTTCTATGGAAAAAGTAGTATTTATATCCTGAAATACACAAGTATTATTTAATGGAATTGCACTCCTCATAATAGGACTCTTTCCTTCCAGTATAAATTTCTCTTACACCTTACCTTATCCTCGTGCTCTTTTTCATTCTCACATTATTCTGTGAAATGAATGTTACTTGCCTAACTTAGAAGACTATTTTGAGACATTGCAAGATGTTTTCAGATGTCTAAATGAACTAAGTGTACACTCAAACAACTATTGCTCTCCTGCATAAGAGACTTAAGTTCTGGAAAAGTATCATGGAGTTAGATACTACATTTCTTTCATAAGATGTACTGATTCTGTGATGCTAGAAATGAAAGGTGGCAGGAGTTTGAAATTGGGATTAAACTGTTGTAAGGAGAATTGCAGTTTTCTTTTGGGTGAACAGTAAAGATGAGAAATTTTCTTCTTTTAAAATGCTGTAAACAAACTGGATGAATCAAACTTCATGAGGGTTTTTTTCCTGAATTTTCTAATCTTTGCCAGTTTTGAAAATAGCTTATTTGGGGAGAAATTTGGCCACAATACTGTACTAGTTATAGATAGAGTTCAGTTTAGACATATCAACAGTAGAAAGTTATACTACATGTGAATGGTCAAAAATAGTCTATGTACAGCTATGTAGCACTTTTTAAACTGTAATCTGATGATGCAGCCAAGTATAGACAGAAAGCTTTTAGTTCAATTTTCAACTGCTGTCCCAACAGCATTATGCTATATTTCAATTTATTACTTTTATTTTGCCTGTGTCTGGGGACAAGAATAAAGACAAATAAAAAGTTGATTAAATATATAAAAAAATGCAGTTGTAAGTTATTCTCTAAGGTAGCATTAGAGTACCAGAGTTATTAAATTAGTTATTGAAATTTTTTTCTGGATCTCAAGCACATTATACTTTTCTTTCAAAGGCTTAGGAACAACTTGAAGGTTTTTAAAACTTCATTTACCTTTTCATTTTATAAAGTAAACTTGGAATGATACTTACATTTGTGGAAAGCTTTACATTCTGAGTCTCAAACTACAAGCAAAGTCATTTCGTAGTCTTGATTTTGTTCACAGTGTTTCAATATTCGGGCTTCAAACAACATATAAATGTGGATTTTGCTGTGTTTTCTGTGTTTGGGGTTTTGGGGGGGTTGTTTGTTGGTTTGTTTGTTTGTTTTAAATAACCTCCAAAGCCATTTATTTTCAGAAGTTTGAATCATCAAGCAGAGAGTGGCTTCCTATTTTCAAAGAGTTGTTCTTTAGGAAGAGATTTGTGAATGGATAAAAGAATGTCTTTGTAATTCCATCGTACTCACTTCAGTCTCAAGAGATCCTAGTTCTGCCAAACAACAAGCTCTACAGCTTCATTGTTTTAAGAAAGTTTACCACCACCAGGATTTTTTTTCTTTGAAGTTGTGACTGGGGTGAACTTAACTTGAAAATCATTGTCATTTCTAATTAATTCATGTAATACTTTTTGTTTATCATAAACTTGGAGGCATGGGGCATTTCTGCGATCTTGAATGCTGAGTGAAATCATAGTGGATGTTACAGTTCCTTCTTTTGTCAGTATACTTTACCTTTTCATACTATGTGGCATTTTAACCTTCCTAATCTAGTAGGGAGGACTCAGTAGCTTCACTCCCATACTAAGTACAAAAAATCTCTACATGTGAAATCCCAGCTCTCATCAAGTGGGTTTACTGCTTGTAATGCACCCAATAGCAACAAAGACCCTTGGCAGTGCTGTCATGATTTTCAGACACAAATAAAATGAGTTACAAATTTGTCTCTTTCTTTTTCCTGTTTAATAAAAAACCCTGGGTTTAGCGGAGCTGCCTCAATAGAAATAGCATGAGAATCAATTTGCTTTGGTATGAACTTGAGCAAACATTTTGAGAGTCAACATGTATTTAAATACTAAGCAGTCACTTGAACACTTTACTTAAATTCTTGAGATTGGTTTTAAAAAAGTTTCCATGAATTTAAATAAAAAAGTAAAAATTTACTCACTTCCAGGAATGTGTTTCAGCTAAGAAAAGATGTGCTAAACCATGAACTTTTTTGCTCCTCTTACAAAAATGCAAGGTATAGTGTAGTTTCCAGTTTTCTTTGTATTGAATGGAGCTATGCTGCTGTCACACATTGCACATGAACTTTGTTGAGCTCTTGCTTTTGGTAATTCTGAATTAAAAGTAACAATTTTGTATATGCAGATGGCATATATGCACTTAGCAGGGCATTAAGGAAATTTATTTAATTCATGAGCTGTCTTAAAGTGTATTTTGTAAAGGGTAATTGGAGTTTTGACTTTAGTGTACTTGTTTAAAGTTCAGGATGTACTACATTAAAATTGACATAGTACACCCTGTAGGTTCTGTTAGCTTTGCAGAAAGGTAGTAGGGAGCAGAGGAACCTTAGGATTGGCAATAAACATGCCAGGTTTCTGTGTCAGTTGTGCTGGCTGCAGGGTCATCTTTGGGTGTCCTGCCTCTAAGTACAGAGCATTGCTACCTCCCCTGATATTCTGGTAACAACTGGAGTTAAGATCAGTCTTATCTGATGCAAATATGTGAAACTTAAGATGGATTTAGAAATTTTAATTGTAAATTTGCATTTAGAGTCCTTTGTATAACTGACTGAAAAAAAAAATTGTGCTCCCTTCTGCTTCTTGGAAGCATAAGATGCTTTCATGAGATTTTCAGTTATTTTTTCGGTTTTTTCCCCTATTTCCCTCTCAGTAGATAAATATGAAATGGAATGCCAGTCAAAAAGTACTGAAACACACTTCCAGGTTTTTACCCAGTTCCCCCTGCCTTGCCCCCTTACTCGACCCTCTAAGGTGCTTCCCCCATCGGCACTTTAGAGACGCTGTCTAGTCAAGTTCTCTCGAAAGCCTCAATCTTTCGTATGCTTGTACAAGTTTGTTGGGTTTGGGTTTTTTTAAAAGCATGCATCCTTCCCTCTTAATTTCTCTTTAGCCTTATGTATTTTGTTCTCCTCTGTCACTGCTTTGAATGAATTTGAGACAGCAGACAAAGGAAGCATCTTCTCTGTCATCATTACATTTCTCACTTGTTTTCTCTCTACCCTGAGGCAGGGCTAGCCTGAGGCTGTGAGCTGTTAGCAAATGATTGAAACAGGTACTAATTTGTGCATTACTGTGTTTGAATTTCCCACTGCACTGGAGATGATAATGCTTCACTGTTTCAGCAGGATCCGTTGAGAGGTAAATTCTATTAAAAATGTAGTACTAAATTAGAATGTAGTAATTCCTCTTTTAGTTTTCTGTCATCAAGAAGGTTGTTGCCTTTGCTTGTGCTTTCTTGATAGTCTACAAGATAGAAGGACAACTTTTTTTTCTTTTTTTTTTTTTTAATCCAAAATTACATTTACTAAGTGAATAATCTGCTCTCTATAGGTCCTCTGCTTGCTAGTGTTTCTGCAAGCCCAGTCTTCTCAGCTTTCTTCTTGTGGAGCCTAATAAAGTTAGGTGCTCTGGTAGCTTCCATGAAGTCCTATGCTTGGGAACTGGCATTTTATCAGTATCTTAAGCAAGCTGGAGGACTTCAGACCATGTCTTGCACTTCTGCTGCCTTTTGCAGCTGTTGTCAGGTGCATCCTTCTGAGGAACGTGAACGTCTATTTGCTTGAGGTACCCTATTGTAGCTGTAGCCCTAAAAATACCCAAGTACTTGCAAGTGTTCTTCAGAACTTGCCCGTCTACATGAAAAGATTCGGTTTCGACCGTTCTCCTTGTCCTAGGTCCCAACTAAACGAACCACGGTCAGTTGCGCAGTCGTTTGTGCTTATAAAGTAGTAACAATGTTTTTCTCCAGTTAAAGAGTGGGCTGAATTCATTTGGGGAAGGAAAGGGAGAGGTAACTTCGTAATTCTGTGAAGTTTGTCCAGCCTCGTAGTGATTGAGTAATGCTGCATGGTGCTTACCTTTTAGCAGTAGTCTGAGTTACACTGGGAGAAATGCTAAAGAAACAGACGCGCGTTTGTAACTCGGTGGAAACCAAACTCCTCATTGCAATAGGCCGGCACGGAGCTGCTCCAGCTGAATGTATGAAACACTCTGCGCGTCTGATTAGCCCTTCTCTGTGAGGCGGGATACAGAGCACCTGACACTTTTAAACTACGGGGTTATTTTTAAGCTGTGACCCTCAAGCGCGGTCCCAGGCACTGGCGGAGGAGAGGAGCCCTGAGCCGGCCCCGCCGTTGCCGCCCGTTCCCCGCGGGCGGCCCGGGGCCCGGGGCGGGCGGGGCGCATGGGCGGCGCGGGCGGAAGACGCCCGTGTTCTTCCGGGCCGCGGGCCGGCGCTGGCGGCGGCGGGAAGGCTGAGCCTGGGCCGAGCCGGGGACATGGACAGGTGAGGGATGGCGGCGGCCGGAGCCCCCGACCCGGGGCCGCGCCGGCTGTGAGACGTGCCCCGGCGGCGGGCGGCGGGTGCGCACGGTGCGGGCTGCGGAACGCAGGGGGCCTGCAGCGGCTTCTGAGCGCGCCGGAGATTTTTTGTCTCCCGGGAGCTTTAAGTCTGGCTGTTGCTTCTTGACTATGTCTTTGGATTAACCGGGAGCTGTGAGTTGTTCAGGGGTCGCGGGACCGGGTCTTTGCCAGGCCTGCTGAGGCCGCGCTGCCTCTACAGCCCAGCGGGAGCGGGTCCTCTGCTCGGAGTAGCTGGGAATGGGTACTTTCCCTTGGCAAGACACGTGAACTGCCCCAATCTCTGGTGTTTGTGTGTGTCCGAAGGAAAAAATTGTGTAGTGAAATCATGCCGTTCCTTCAATTTAATTTTCCAGTTCAAAATAGAATTTTCTACTGTTGCATCTTTTACTAGCTTTTTTTTTTTTCTTTTATATAATAGAAGGTTAATTATTGTGTAGGAGGAACAAAGTCTGGGGTTTCAGGCAAGCTCGTTTCCCTGAGCTAATAAGCAGTGCTATATTTCCACAGAGGAAGCTGGACGTCAGTAGTAAGATTGGCGATGACTTAATACTTTTAAGTTTCCTGGTTGTGGAGTTACTTTGGCACGACAGTATGATCTTGGATGTCCTGCTTGAATTCACTTGCTTTTTTTCTGTCTGTGTTGCTATTCTGTAGAAATGGTTTTGAAGACATACCTTCCCCCCATGACACAGAGATGGCCAGACCTGGACGGAAGCAAGGCTCTCAGAAAAGAGTTTCTAGTATCCTTTTTCTGTAAAGAGTTTTTGTCTTTAACTGCTGCGTTCACCAGGTGTGTATATTTTTAATACTTCTTTGATTTTCCTGGGTTATGAACTAAGGTGGTTGTCCACCCAGAGAGCTACGTGAGCCATAGCTGACTCCATTTCTGAGCTTTTGGAAAAGAAAAATAAATTTACTTCACTATATCTTAATTTTATGGTTTTATGCTTATTTGTAGGTATTGTAGTGTCAGAGTATTATGATGATCTAGTGTATCTTAACTTTCCATCCACTGTAACAGCAAGAGTGATGCACAGATTTAAATTTCCGTAGAAATTTTTCCCCCTGCTTTTTTACGATAAGGAAACCACCCCCCGTGTAGTTTGACAGCTAAGATAATGGTATTTTCATGGTTATGATAGCAAAGAAATCCAGTACATCTGCTTGTTCTTCTGGGTTTTGCATTTAAAATAAAGCTAGTGAGATACTTGCCCTGATTATATTGTGCCTAAGAATGAAGATGTTTCTGAACACTAATAACACAAGCTACTGAAATTTTAATACAACTACTTCTTAGTAAATCATACCAAGAGCATGAATGTGGTTGCTGACAGGAAGAAGGAAAGAAGAGCAACGGAGCACCTGGAACCGAGAGAGAGAATGTTTTTAAAAATTCATTCAGACTCAGCTTTTCTTGTTATGGGTAATGTAGCATAAAGCAGCTCCTCATGGGGCAGAAGGATTCTCTTTGATCTGAGCCATTGTGAGGAGTCCCAGTCCTGTTGTGTTCGTATTTCTGAACTTCACTTTGTGGTGTCCCTTTTAACCTTCCAGCTTTTAAGGTTCTGATGAAACATTTTGTGGCCTAACGCAGGACTTGAGAGACAAGATGTGTAATTTTCATTCCTGGGTTATGGAAAAATATTTTTCCTGTCCAAGCAGTCACAGTCATTTAGAATAGATCCAAAAGTATGTTTAGGAGAGTATTTCTTAACTTGTTTATTAATCAGTTCTTACATCCTTGGATGACACTATTGGAAACATGACGCCCAAAAGCCACTTTCTCTCTCGAACTCCTAATTCATTGCTTCACCAGACAGGTAAGACTGCATGCTTGCTTACTATTTCGTAAAAGGATTTATGTGCTTGGACTTAATAATTAATAACAATCCATAAGAAGGGCATGTGCTGTAATCCAGTGAAGGCCCACAAAGTTGATTAGTGGGTTAAGTATCTGACATATGAGGAAAGATTCAGAAGAGCTGGGATTGTTTATCCTGGGAAAGAGGTTGGGGGATCTTGTAAATATATATAAATACTTGATGGGAGGGAGTAAAAAGAGTGCTGAGTTTTTCTCAGTGCCCAGTGAAAAGTAAAGAGGCAATAGGCACAACAGCATATACAAGGAACTCTGTTTAAACATAAAAAAAATCCCCTTTTTTTACTGTAGTGGTGGTTGAATGCTAGAACTGGTTGCTCAGATGGTCTATGGAGTCTCTATCCTTGGAGATAACTAAAGCTGGACAAGGTCCTGAGCAGCCTTTTCAATAGGTGTTGACACACCTTTGGGCTGCCTTTTGCTTTAAGGATTTGGAGACCAATTTCCAAGAAAGACTGAGTGGAGATGTACTGCTCTTTATGTGTGTTTGCAATGACCTCTAGTAACTGATGATATATTGCCTATTTGGTGTATATATACAACCTGCTTTCAGGCTTCTCTCTGCACTTCATTAGTACTTCAGTCTCTGTTAAAAAATTCTTTTGGAGTTTCTGGATAGAGCACTGTATCTTGAAATACTTTTTCTTTTCAGAAAAGCCTCTTTCTCTTTCAGGTACTGCATTACATCGGAGCTCCATGAAGCCATCAGATGTGTCTGCTATCCTGGGAACCGGAGGGAAATCTCCTCTGATTCTGCCAACTTCTGGACTTTTTGGCAATCTGTCAATGGTAAGATGGTTAGAGCATCTTTTTCTCTTTTGTTCCTGCGAAACATAAGAAAGTTTAGTGTTTCTCTGTTGTTTGCTTCAAACACAAACCATGGGTGCTACAAGCTTGCTAGTACTGCTATTGCTGTTTACTGATGGTGTTATTACTGTGTTGTTCTTTGAGATGATGCAGTGAGGAGTAATAGAGGTTTTTAAGGACTTTCCAAATACACCACGTATGCTAAGCTAGTCTTCATAACATTGGCTTCTGACTACAAAAATCCTGGCTTTGCTTGTTTACAAATTCTTCAAAGATAATTGTGTTATGTTAGCAAGTTAAAACTTGAGGTTTTCTCTTATTTTAGCATTCTCCAGTATTAGGCTTCACTAGGGTGTTGAACTTTAGACTTCAAAGAACAAGCTCTTCTGATGACTTCTTAGATGACATTGATTATCTTCTGCTGCAATGTCTTTGGAAAAACACTGATTGGAGGAATTATCAGTAGGAAGGGCTAAAGTATCTTATCTCCTTTAATTTTTAAACTAACTCAAAAGAAGCTTTTCTTTATGTGTGTTTTAATTCTTTCTCCTTTTTAGTTGTTTCTCTAGTTTGATACAGGCCATTTGTTTCTTTATAAATTATCAGCTTCTGAGGCCTAGCTGATCAGCATGTATACAGAGCTCTTAACACTGGTAACTTTCTCTCTTTTAGAGCCTCCTGTAACTAGTGTTTTGTGAGTGGATGACATTTTAGGTTAGAGTTTAGTGTTTTGCCTTGAATCCAGTTTAGATTAGCAGGGGAAACCCATGACTAGACACAGGCTTTCAGAGGTGGATGACAGGAAAAAGGACTTTTGCTTGTGGAAATTTGCTTGCTTGTTGATAGGAACACACATCAGCCCTTTTTGTGCTTCCCACAGAGACTCAGTGTGATTGTGCTGGAACTGTGGTATTTTTGCTCTGCAGTCGGGGAGGGCTATGGCATTGGGTTCTGGTTGGCTAAAGGGCAGTAATGGCAGAGGCAACAGGAATACTTTGAGTAGAAACTGGGCCATAAAAGGGAGAACAGGTGTATGTGTACAGTTTTTAGATATGCTTAACAGACTACTAGTGCAATGTCATCTGGTTCTGTGTTTTTGTACTTATATGGGTGGTATTATTTTAAGAATCCAGAAAAAAGAATCAGCCAATGGCACATCTCTAAGTCTTTATATAGTATTAACTGCTGCTGAGAAGGCAATTGCTGGCATGGAAACACATCTAGTGTCAGTGCAGTATGTACAGTCAGTGTCCTCTTTTGGTTATTGTGCTGCTCTGTTGTTGGATATATTATCAAATACCTCCTCTGAAATGCTCCCCACAAAATAGAGGTTATGTCTTTATTTCCTCCTTTAATATTCTGATATTTCCTATTATTTTAAGCATATTACTGTGTTTGCTCAAATGGTTTTGAGGAATTCACCAAGGTTGATGACACTTCATGATTGATTTATATATTTTAGGTATTTTGCTTAACTTTTCACGGCTATTTACAACTTAGTCGATTTTGTTATCCTTTTACTTTGAAAGATAAGCATATAGCATAATAGAATATGACAGTTTAGAGAGATTTATTTGTTTTAAGATGAAAAGTGACATGTGTTCTAAAGTAGATGGTTTTGCTTCTGTTTTAGTTATTTTCAGAAAAAAATGGGAATTTTCTTTTTCCAGATTAAAATTTATCTTCTCAGAGCTGTTTGTTAAAGACATAGCTGCACTTTATCTAAAGGCAGTTATTTCACTATTAATTTTTTAGGATTTTCTGTTTGTATACCATTCATATAGAAGGAAAAAAGGTGTAGCTAGGCTTGTAATGTCTGAGATTACAATTTCATTTCTTTGTTTTTGTTGTGGTTTTAGTTGGATGAAAGTAGCTGGACAATGGCACTCTCACCTCAGCAGACGGGAATGTTTGTAAATGCAGACATGTCCAATATGACAGAAGATGTCACTATGAGTGCTGTGTTGTTGCGTGAGGATGATCCTGGGGAAGCTGGTGAGACAATCTGAAGTTTTACTAATAATTGACCCCAGTTCTGATTTGTGGGGTATAAATACGTGTGTCCTTTTTTTGTGTATTTTCTGAATTATTTTGCTGGTGTTTCTTGGTCAAAAGCAGTCTAGTTTAAAAAGTTCAGAAAACTATGCTGCTCCAGCTTATTGGAGTTTTGTGAGCTGGTGCTTTCTATGGAACCTGTTCTGATGGAACAAATGGGATGCTCCAGTGATGAGGGTCTCAAACTGGATTAGTTTTGTGGAGATTCACAAAGTTTTCTGTTGAAACTCTAGCAGATGGCATTTTTACCCCAAAAGTTATATAACTGACATAGCTTCTGTGTATCTTACTATCTTAGCTGATAAATTCTTCTGACTTTGTGAGATAGTTCAAATCATCGTTTAAATTTGCAAAAATAAGATGTCTTGTCATCAGAAGGATGTTTTCGTAGTCCAGTGGGGATTTTTTTACTGAGTTGTGCCTGACTAATATGGCTGTTTCTTCTTATATCTGTCCTAGCTACTATGAGCATGTACTCAGACTTTCTGCATTCCTTCCTGAAGCACACATCAACTACCATTTTTGATCTTGTGGATGAGTATGAAAATATTTGTAGCAGTCAGGTAAGTAGTTACTTGTTTTATTATTTACTTTATTTTACATTCTCTTCCCAAAACAGCATTGCTGCCAAGTCACAGTGCTTAACTAATGTACGTACTTTAAATCTGCCAGCCTCTGTGTCATTGAACACTAGCATTGAGTAGCATCTTACTTTCCTCAAACACTACTTTGGCACAGGAATACCTATGGTGTAGTTTGCTGAATACTAAAGTTGTCATCTGGCTGCCATTCCACTGAAAGTGTCAAGTGGCAATAAACATTAGCAGATGTACAAATGTTTTTGTTAATGTTAATAAGATGAATTAAAATGTACTTATTTCTCTCAGATATAAATAAATGAAATCATGGTATTATGATACTTTAAGCTTTCTGATACATTGCTAACAAGCTGGGAGCAGAGGGCTCAGCATTAGCTTTAAGATGTCTCTGCTTTTAGACGCTTTTTGAGTTCTTTGTATGACTGGTTGTTGACTGACAGTTCAGGATTAGCAGGATTGATAGTTTGAAAGTAAGAAATTATGATTCTTCTGTCAATAAGTATTGATCACAAGAGAGATGTACAGATAAGTTTTTTAAGAGATTTCTTACCTGTGTCTATGTTAAGAAAATGTCTTCTTGGTAGAAGATTGCTAGCCCTCTTTTGTACAAATTTATTGTGGGGCCTGAGTTGGAAAATGCTGAGATCTTTAATGAGGTTGTACCATATGATGTGCAGACAAGAGAAGGAAAATAAATGTGAACTTAATTTTTATGAGATGGTGGAACCTCTGTTTGAGAATATGGATACCACCTACAAGGTCAGGGCAGAACTAAGTGTTTGTTTTAAGCAACAAGGGCAGTGTGTTACCAAGGATGTACAAGAGTACAGTGGAGGATGCTGCTGTGAGGGGTGTGGCATAGATGCTGCTGCTGGGGTTTGGGATCAAGGTGGAGGGACAGCCCTGAGCTATCCTGCAGTCCCTCAGCTGTACCCTGAGATTCTCCCCAGTGATTCTTAGCAGCTGTAAACTTGTCATGTTTTCTGGGGGTAACAGAAAGGAACAGAAGACTGTGCTCCTTTCGTGCATCATGATGGTACAGCTCTTTCTTTTCTCCAAATCTGTTGTTCACCTCCCATTTGAAAATGGATGAATATATTGATGCCTGACAAATTGGGTACACCTAAAATGTAAGCGTTTGGGGCTCTTTTTTGAACTAATAAGAGCTCTAGAACTAGTTACCAATGGGAAAGATTTTATTGTGTAAGTTTTCTTTATAATAAAGGAAAATATTTCTTTGGGGTGCTACTGTAAATTAAGTGGTAATCAGCAGATTGGATTCCCTCATTTAATAGAGCTGGAAGGACAAAAGTGTCTTTCAGGCATGAATAAATGCATAAATGCTATCACAAATACCAGTAGGGCTAACTTTGTGCTTCATGTTGATGTATGTAGGAAGAAAAAGTTGGAGATTTTGGTGGCTCATTAGTGGGTTTGTGTGTGTTTTTGGTGGGTGGTGGGAAGGGAGCTTCCCCACAGTGATTGCCCTCTCTTCCTACCAGTCTTTTGGTGCTTTTTAATTGTTCAATGTAAGCTATTTTTGTCCTGGGTTTGTACAATGTGTTGCAAAACAAAGCCAGTCTGTTTATATCGTCTAGCCTATGTTAATGTTCTTTTTATTACTTAATTCAGGAGATTTATGATAGGGAGTATTGCCTACCTGTTTGAAGAGATGGTAATCAAACCCATTTGTTGGAAACATTCAGGATAATGAAAAGATTGCTGTAATGGCTTTGGAAAAAAATTACACTGGGCATATTAATTCTGTATAAATTATGAGCAATAATAACTCTATATAAATTTGTTTCTCTCAGGTGAATATATTAGGGAAAATAGTTTATCGGGCAACTCCTGGACAGCAGAAGTTTTCCAAAACTGCCAGTGTCTTGTGGCTTCTCAAGCAGGAGATGGTAACTTGGAGATTGCTGTCCTCCCTTTATAGGTAATTCCTTTGAAAAGCACACTACTACATTTTTGTACTGAGATGACGTGGATATATTTTTTATGAGTTTATAAATAGGAATTTAAGAAAATACCTACCTATTAATAAGATGTTTATAGAGCTAGGTTCTGATATATATGTCTATACGTTATCTATTTACAAAAACGAAAGTTGTAAATAGGACTATTCTTATTACCTTTGCAACTTCTAGTATTTTTTAAGAACTTTTTTGTAAAGTTTTTTTGAGCATTTTTACTTAGACATTTTTCTAAATTTTCTCAACTTTATTTTAATCTTTAACACTTTTCACTTTTATTTCTAGAGACAGAATACAGTCTGCATTGGAAGATGAAACTACATTTGATATCACAGTAAGCATGAACTCTTTCAAGGTTTTTTTAAGTGATATAAAAAGCTAAGTAAGCAAAATATAGGCTAAATGCTTGTATTTTACTTTTACAGTCTCAAAGTGGCAGCCACTCAGAATTCAAAAATGAAAAATGAGACTGGTTTTTATCAAGGCACTTACTAAATTATTTCATCTATTGTGAAGAGTGAATCTAAATATTCAGTTCTAAAAAGAGAATACTAATTTAAAAAATATTGTAGACTATTCTTTGTTTCATTTCTTTAAGTATCGTGAGTTGGAAGGGATGCACAAGAATTGTTGAGTCCTACTCCTGGCTCTGCACAGGACAACCCTAAATTCACTAGAAATAGCTATGTATTTATTTTTAAAAGATGCATCGATAGCTGTGATGTTTCCATAGGTCAGAGATAATTTTGCTTTGCCTAAAAGAAGCACATGTGGTCTCAAACTGACTAGCCTTTGCAATCCTGATTCCAATTTATCTCAAGAGAAATCCAAATTTTTTAGCATTCCTGTTCAAGCTATAGTCATCTTGGCTATGTCAATAGTGTGCTTCCAGCCTTTGCTGCCAGAATATGCTTAGGAAGACAAAACAATAGGTAAAGTAACTCTGCCTTTGTAAAATTTATGATTGCAGATCTTTTTTCTCAGTCATTAAAAAGCTTCCTCTCGGATTCCCACTGCTAAGTTGTCAGTATTAAACACTATTGTGCCAAAAATACCCAGTTTCCTCCTACCTGTGTTTTTTAGGAAAGTGCATCTTCTGTTCTCTTTTTATTGCAAGTCTAATGAAAGATAAATTAATGCAGGAGATCAGATAGAAGGATCAGGGCCCTGGGGTTGGTATTTTGTTTGTTTTTCACACTTTTTAATGTTAAATGCATGTATGACCTTGAAAAATGTCATCTTTTTAATTTAAAGTAACAAATGGGTTTAGGCTAATATGCAGGCAGTCAAGGAATCAATTAATCTGCTGTGTAGAATCTTTCTATGGTCGTATATTGGTGAATTATATTCCAAGTCTCATTTTTACAGTTTTTAGTGTAACTGGATGTAAAAGATCAAATAAAACAATGTATAAGGCATTTATTTTTTAAAAATAGAGAGGGGAGAGAGAGCATAGCAAACTTGTAGCAGGTTTCTGAATTAGTATGTGTTCAGTTTGGTATTTCTGGGTTTGTGGTAGTTTTCTTTTCCATGAAGTAATAATCAGCTTTTTCTTAAATAGGTTTTAACTGCTAGTGAAAAAACGACTGTAGACAACTTGTTTCAGAAAGATTCACTTGTTCGACAAAGTCAGGTATGATGGAAAGTTTATAATAGGAGAAAGAAAATAGATTAAATGTTCATAACAGTAATGCTCTATGCACTTTTTGGGATTTTTTTCTAATACCTTTTCTTTAATATCCACTCAACTGTGTATTAATTGTGTGCATAAAAATTACTCTCTTTAGTTGCTAAAGATCAGAAAGGTTTTTCAGGCTGTTTCAGAGAAGCTGAAAGCCTGAGAGCTGTTCCCATTTGCAGCATCTGTTACTGTTGATGATGATTGATAAGCTGTTATGTAGCACTGTAGCAAACTGCAGTATCCAGTGATAAATAGAGATCAAGTGCCAACCACATTCATATTGGATACTTAAAATGCAAGTGGAATAGTCTTCTGGATCTGTCAGCCTTTTGGTCACCACGTAGATAACAAATGGATCCAGAGATGGGAGGAAGGCAGTAAAAGTATTATTTGTTACATGGTTGTTTTAAAAACACTATTTAATTTTTTCCAGCTGGTGGTAGATTGGCTAGAGAGCATTGCTAAGGATGAAATTGGGGACTTCTCCGATAATATTGAGTTTTATGCAAAAACAGTATATTGGTGAGTTCAGACTTTTTTTGATTATATGCATTTTCCCATCAAGTGTAAGATTCAGTCACAAAATCACTCTTGAAAAGAAGTGGTTTTTTTTAAGTTGTTCACTTCATTCACTTCTTTTCTTTAAATTCATACATGTAAAAATTGAGATTTCTTACCCATCCATTGAATTAAATCTCAGAAATCAGTTAGTGCCTTTTGGGGGGCAAGGATGAAAGAAAAAACCATCAAACCAACTTAACTTAAGCTTTGTCTGGCTTTAATATTTGCCTGTTTAAGTTCTTATCACTTTGTGTCATTGACCCTTCACCAGAAGCCATTATTATCACCTTTATTATCACTGATGGGTTTTATGGCAGGAAGGACCAAATACTACGTTTCATGCTAGATGCCTAGAATAAACCTTCTTTTAATGGCTTTTGGAACTATGTGTTTATTCTGAGTTAAAGTTCTATCCTAGACTGACTTTATAGTGAATGCTAAGGGGAAAATTTGCTTATGCAGAAATCAGTTCATAGTTGAATACATGAATGATTGAAATAACGAATCCTTTTGAAAAAATCAAATATATGTGCATTAATTCTAATATTGTACTTGTTGTGAAATGTTGCATTTTCACAATACTAGCAGAATCCATTGATACATCAGCCAAAACAAGTGTCTGTTCTGTAAACATATCCTATGTAACAAAATAGATCTTTCAATATTTGTCTTATTAAAAGGTGCTTGCTAAAAAAGTCATTTTTCTAGAAAACATTTCACTGCTTTTAGGGATAACACACTGCACACCCTGAAGCAGCGACAGTCAAGTACATACATGGGAAGTTCTCGTCCTCTGGTAACAGAGTTGGTAAGTATTATATAAAAATAAGGCTTGGCTTCAAAATGGGCTAGAGAGAGTATATATGCTATCTTCACTGATTCCCACCAAATCTTAGATAGTTATGCTATTTAAAAGTAGTTGTAGTACTTAAAAATTGGTGCAGAAATTGTGAGGCAGAACGCCTCAAAAATTCTTTTCAGGATCACTGTGGACTTGTGTTCTGTTTCAGTGATCACTTCCATACTCCCACCCCCCCTCACAAGTACTTGTGATCTATTTGGTGAAGGAAATGGCTTTATTATGACTTTTTATATCTGAAACAAACTCATGGTCCTAACCAGAAAATCTTATAGAACTATTAGGGTGTCCTTGCAGATAAAGGAATGCTGTCTTTATGCAGTAACTAGTTCAATGAAACCAAGTCCTGATGCAATACTTTGGGAGCTCTATAATAAAAGCTAATAGGAGAGAAGTCGAGGAAAGAAAGGACTGCCCATTAGAACAAGGTGATGAACTGCCTCAGTGACAACAAAGCACCCGTACAAGATTAATTCAGCTGGGGAGTGATCTGAGGTATTGATTGGCTTTAGAAAATCTCTTTGGATTAAATGGTAGCAAGTGCAGCTGTTGTGAAAAACCTTCTCAGAAGGTGGAGGAGGAGAAAGTTTGGTAGGCAGATAGATGGAATAGCTGAGAAGAGCTGGAAGATGAGAAATTTGGGGAAAATAACAAGGCAGTGGAGTAAATGAATTGCCTTGAGTCCTTCTTATAGGGACAGTGACAGAAGAAGAATAAAAGAAATGAGGGGAAAACCAGAGAAGTATCATGCTCAATATTACATAGATTGTACAGATTGTTGTGCCAACAGGAAAAAGTGACTCCAAATTATACAACAGGGAAGGACATTAAAGGAAGAGACATATAGGCATTGTGTAGATGAGTGATGACTTTTTTCCTTGCAGGATCCAGATGCTCCTATTCGACAGAAACTGCCACTTGATGATTTGGACCAAGAAGATGATGCAAGGTTGTTGAAGTATCTCTTCACACTCATCAGAGCAGGAATGACAGATGAGGTAGTGTAACTTCTAATTAAGCATAAATATCTTAACTGTTCAAGCTAGTGAAAAGCTGTATACTAAAATTTCTGTTTGAATTTGGCTTGTAGTGATTCAGTTTTCAATTTGTTGCAATACTGACTGGCAAATTAGCATTTGAACAAAACTTGCTTTTAGTTAAGTAATTTTGGGCATAGAATAGATTTTGTGGGAAAAATGTAGTTTTGGGGGTTTGAGTTGTTTTACAGTAATTTTTTCACTATTGTGGTTTGATACTAAATACTGCCAGAGAAACCACAGAATGCTTTAAAGAGCTTCCTAATTGTGTCTCTAATCTTCAGTGGATTATCCAACGTGTATATATAATGACATTTGAGTAATGGGAAGGAATGGGGATTTGAAACTCTTGTACTGAAGACCTTAACTGAGGAATATGGTAACTCACTCATACTCTGTTCCAATATGGTGCACATCTTTTCATTTTCTGATGGTATGGGAACATGAGCATGAGCATATTGCTGCAGGACAGTGTGAGTACAAATTTGCAGCTTCACTTGGGGTTGGGAAGGCTAAGTGAACTGGGAAAGTAGATGACTGCATGAAGACATGGATTAAACATCTAAGCAAAAGGACTACACTTTACACTGAACTTATCAGAATGATGCATAACAGCTGTTTAGCTAACAAAGATGAGGCTGTAGCACATTTCTCATGTTGCTGTAAATACTGACTGAGAAACTAAAAATTTCAGTGAAAAAAAATTGATGACATTTACTTTGAAATCTTCCAGTTGTTTTAAGATTCTCTGTGCTTATTTTTCACATAGTAGAATCTCTACATTAATTAACTATTTTAAAAATATTCACATTATTAAAGAAGAAGCTGGAAGTTTTTCTACCTTGAAGTGTGTTGCTGAGAAAATCCATTATTTTTCAGGCACAGCGCTTATGCAAACGATGTGGTCAGGCCTGGAGAGCTGCAACTTTGGAAGGCTGGAAATTGTATCATGATCCTAACATAAATGGAGGTATCTGCTACAAAGTGCTTGTGAGACACATAAAAATACTAAGATCTCATAGTATCTGTTTGTGGAAAAGAGAAAAAGCTCTTTCTTTTCACCTTATGAGCCTTTTTTGGTATCTAAAATATTTTACCGTATCTGTTAAATGTGTAAAAACTAACATGAAATTATTTAGTTGAAGGTATGAGTTCATTGAATCCATCTAAACATAATAAAGCCACTTTCTTTTTCAGTCAGACATAACCACTAGGAAATAGATGTCTTGAAGTTCTGTACAGATCTTCTTCACCTCCATATAGTACTTGGGTCTTTATTTTCTTATCATCTGACTTATGCCAACTAGCTCACATTTTGTTGCTTACAAACTCAAACTGGACTATATATCCAGCTTCAGAAAGGTGTACTAGGACTAGAATTCAGCAAATGTAAATGCAGGAAAAATGGATGCTTTTAAAATATTTGAGAATTGTTAGACATCTTTCTCCTTGGTTCCTTGCACATGGTTCCCCATTTATAATACAGTACCTTACTTTTCTCTGTGTTCAGTACATGGCAGGATTTAGCAAGGACAAGTTAAGGTGTTTATAGCTGGGTGTGGAAGGCTTAATGCTTTCCTTCTTTTCAAATGCTGATAGCCTGTCACTTTTACCTGCATGCCACACCACTGTCTTTTTTTTGAGTCTGGATACCTAACTTGTTTGAATCCCCATGCAGGTGCTTGCAAAATAGCAGCACTGAAGCAGTGACATTTTAAAAAAGCTTTGATTAAGATATAATTTCTTTTTCCCTTAACTTTGTTTTTTTCCCAAATGTAGACAGTGTAGATATGTTACAGTCTAAAGCATTATTTTTCTAAAAGCTAGATAGTAGCCAAGTTTTTAAATTACTGTAACTTATAGATGCAAATTTACCAAACTAGCAGAAAAGCCACCTTGCAGTCCAGTCAAAAGCATCAAAATGCTTTAGGAAGAGTTCCAAAGGGATTGAAATTGGGTTATGGGAGCTGGAAAGAAAATAGGCTTTGCCTGTTACTGGATTCTCTTTTCTCAATAATACTTTTTTTCCTTTCCCCCCTCTTTTTTTTTTTTAATTATTCTTT
The DNA here is from genome assembly GCA_020086605.1 of Lanius collurio. Classification (NCBI taxonomy): domain Eukaryota; kingdom Metazoa; phylum Chordata; class Aves; order Passeriformes; family Laniidae; genus Lanius; species Lanius collurio. Next base: position 22,426,429 of record JACBWW010000005.1, on the reverse strand, counting down.
GCATGTAGGAAAAGAGCTGGAGCCTGTTGAAGGCAATCCATACAGGTGCATTTGGAAGATAAGTTGTTGGCGCATGGCTGAAGAGGTAGGATAATGCTGGTTTGCTTTATATTAGTACATAAATTTGAACTTTTCTGAACTCTGAAATGGGTTTTTAAGTTAACATACCCACTCTGTGTTTGCTGCTTAGAAGATTTGCAATTAATGCTTCTAAGAGGACTTCTGAAATACCATATTTATGTATTGTGAGAAATCTACATAATCAGCACCACCTTTTCAGGAAATATCTGACTTTTCTTTCTGTTTGAAAGTAAAGCCACTGACACTAACTTTCATCTTGACTTAATTGAATGGGAAAGAGAAAACATTGCTTTCTTTCCAGGTCAGTGTAAATTTTTAAGGTAAGTTACAAAGGTATGCTAATGAAGGGAAAGTCACTTGCTATTCTTACTTTGACTCCTTGTGTATCCTGTGATTTTCCAGCTTTTTTAGAATCTCTTAGATGGAACATTTTGCAATTAATTAATCTCTAATAAAATGTAAAGTGACAAGAAAACTTTGCAATAAAAGGTTTGGCTGTTTTTATTGTTTATTTTAGGAGCAGTTTAATAGATATGAAAGAGCAATCTATGCAGCCCTGAGTGGAAACCTCAAACAGGTAAGTGAAACTCCATAGTTAAGCAGTGTTCGGTAGCTGTGCATTCCTTTCTCATATGTGACAATGAGATCATCAGAAATATTGCAGTTACTGGCTACTGTACTTTTAAAGATCTGGTAAATAGAACAGTAGCAAACATTGCTGCTTTAGTAGACATGCTCTTTGTAGTACTGACACATCTTAATTAAAGATATAATAGAATTTTCAGTCAAGGAAAGGCTGCTGTTTAAGTCAGTGACTACTCTGCTTTGGTGCCTGAAAATCTGATCCTAAATTATAGTTGCTCTGTTTGAGTTCTGATGTTTCTTCATGTCTTGATAATTTTTGCTCTGTTTTTTTGATATGTAGCTTCTTCCAGTTTGTGATACCTGGGAAGATACTGTTTGGGCGTATTTCAGGGTCATGGTGGACACCCTAGTTGAGCAGGAAATACGAACCTCAGTAGTAACTGCAGAGGAGATGGAAGAGCTCCCTAGAGATTATTTAGAAACAAAGTAAGTTTCAAGTAAAATTATGCTCCTACACTCTACAGAGCATCCTGTATGATCTGTCTGGAATAATCATGGTAACGTTTTTTGTATTTTCTTTCCTGCTTTGAAGCTGGACTTCAGAAAAAGTTTTTGAAGAACTTCAGGCAACAGACAAAAGGGTATGTAATAACTGCAGTGTTTCTCCTCACTGCTTACCATTTTTAATTACTCATTGGGTTCTACTTTTTGCTGCACTATTTAATGAAATGCTCAAATATGCACAATGACTAATTTGTTTCATATTTTCTACCTGTGATGGGTGATTTCTCAATTCAAATAGATTTTTCTATATGCTACTGCCTCTTAATGGTGAAAGTCATGCAGGTTTTGTGTTTCCCTGTATCTGCCAAACTAGCTGGGTGTGCTAAAGAAACATATGACTGACAGATTGTCTCAATTTGAGACAAATTTAGGAGGAAGATGCTCTGGAATGAACGTCCCCCCTAGAAGATAGGTTTCGGCACTCCTTCCCCCAGCAATACAAAAGAAATTTCTTGGAGGAAAGTGAAAAAATTATTTATTTAACAAACAAAGTGCCAGCAGGACACAGGAAAAATGAATAACTGTTAAATTAATAAACCTCCTCGATGCAGAGAAAGCTGGTGGATTTAGAGTTCCCTCTGTAGCTGGCTCAGCCCCTCCCGAGGTCCGAGGCCAGGATGCGGCGTCCCCGCAGCCTCACTGCCAGTCCATGGGTCCAGTGATCTGGTTCTTGGATCTCAGCTAGGCCCAACAGTTCCAGAAGAAGTAGTTCTGGAGGATTTCAGTATGCTGGTATGGGAAAATTTCTTGCCTCAGCTAAGAGGCTGGCTAAAAGGAGGAAGGTGCTCCCTCAGCTCTGCAGCGGTGGAACACGGGGGCGTGTGTGGGAGTCCTCGAACACAAACCAGGCTGAAGAATTCTCCCGGCTTCTCTCCCCCTTTTCTGTACCCACCTTAAATCTGCAGGACCCATGTCTGGGCATAAAGCAGACGAGAGGGAAATACATTATCATTAAATCACTCTGAGGCAGAAGTGTTGTCAGACATACAAAGCAGACAGAGTAAATCAACTATTTAACAGTTCAATAAAATGTTCAAAATCGATTACATTCCGTTTTCTTCACAGGAGGTTTGTGTGCATATTTCACATCACGCCTTTCAAAATTTAAAAGTGTGTTTGCTTAGACTGTAATTCTTTGTTACTTTTAGTACCCAAAATACTCAGTTCATGTAAGATAGGGATATATAACTTACAGGTTAATTTTGCTGTGATTAAATTGAAACTACACTTTTATTTGATGGAATGGACACACAGCATTTATCATATTGCTAAGACAAAGACATGCCGTCAGCCACAGATACAGCCAGCTGCGTTTGCCGTTGCAACATAGTGCAGTCCACACCATAAAGCAAATTTACAGGTGTGTTTGGATTGCATTTCATGCATTAATGCATTAATTCCTTTGGGGAGACTGTGGAACTTCTTCCTGAAGCAACTTTCACAGGCCTTCTCTTTAAGGATTAATACACATTGTTGCTTCTTCTGTGATTTTGTAAATCTTATCTGTTACATTGTTGTTTATTCTTCTCTTCAGAGCAAAAAGCCCTTAGTCTTGGATGTCTTCCATGACAGTATTAACTGCACAGGTCTATATTCCAGTTCTTTCTTTCAGTTTGTCAATGTTCTTGTAATTTGACATGGAGATAGCAAGTGCTTTTTCTCTTGCTCTTTATGAAGAATACCCTTTGAAATAGGATAGCTTTCTTCCCCTGAGGAACCTTTGCTTTATTTATGTTTGTTTTCTTCATACATTATGCTTGAATATTTATTCAGAGTTTGAATTTTCTTTTTTTGTCTCCAGAGGGTTATAGAGGAGAATCAAGAACACTACCATGTGATTCAGAAATTCATTATACTGGGAGATGTGGATGGTAAGCATTTCTCTAAGTGATTTTTTTTTAATTGTCAACTGTCTACATTATTTTGAGTGACCTTTCCAGAAACTTCTGTATGATTGGATTTTTAGAAGCACACAGTAGGCAAAATGAGTTAAAGATATACTCTAATCAAGAACTGGAGGGACAGTTTGGCCTACAAGATGGTTTTCATAGAAGTAATGAAATCATGTAAATATGTCTGGATACATGCCAGATTATAACTATAACTTCTTCTGAGAAATGATAGAATACATACAGTACATTTTTAAGCCAAACAGCTACATCTTTCCAAAATTGTTGCTGTTCTGTTTTGTTGGACTTCTGAGGCTAAATTACATTTGTTGAATAAATGCATAGTTTTGAAATATTTCTTAGTTTGTTTTTTTTTTTTCTCCATGCTATGGCTAATGCAGACTTTTCCTTGGTGGTTATAGGTTTGATGGAAGAAGTCAGCAGGTGGCTTTCCAAGGACAGAAGCGTGCTCCCAGGACACCTCCTTCGTTTCATGACACATCTTATTCTGTTTTTCCGCACTTTGGGTATGCAGACTAAGGTCAGTTCACTTGTCCTTGATTTGTTGTCATAGCAGTAGCCAGTCCTTGAAGTAGAAATGCTTGCATGTAAATACATAGACAACATCGATGGATGGTAAATTACTACCAGGCTGATAAGGAGCTGCTTGCTTAAATGTAGTGTTTGTTCATCTTGGGGCCTAAAGGAGAAAGGAGCATCCTTCTCCCTCCCAGCTGAACTTAAAAATTGGAGTTTGAGGATGGTGGATTCTCCTCAGAAGCCCTTTGGTGAGAAGGTCCTGAGTCAAACTTCAGCGTTAGGCTTATCTGTGGTAGCCAAGATGTTTTGAATATAACCTGTTCTTGCAGACAGTTGTTGGAACTGTGCCTGTTGCTGCTGTAAGCTCATGAATGCTTTTGCTCGAGGTAATCAGTACCAGCTGAAACTTTCTTACTATCTCCAAGTATAAGCTAAGTATAGCCTACTTCCTACCTGGCCTATTTATGCTAAGTATGCAGATGCATCACATAGCTATAATTACCTGTTTCTGAAAATATCGCAAGTAATTTGGGGCTCTCCTTTTCTTCTACTTTAAAATTTAGAAGATGTTATGTATCAGATAAGTTTTTGAATGTAACCTCTTTTGGCAAAAGACAAATGCATGTTTTCATTAGATGATTTAAATACAGCTCTGAGTTATTGTTTATTCATACTTCCAATCACTGCTTGATTCCCTTTGGAAATTTGTTTTGAAGTTAGTTTACATTTAAATAAGAGGATCGTATGTGTGTGTATGTATGCATACTAATTTTTTAGCCTGACTCAAAATTTGATAGAGTAGGTCTTTAAGCTAAAGTGCAGTAGAACTTTAGAAGCCATTAGCATATATTTGACAGAGGGGACAAAAAAGGTGCAATTTCCTACATAAATTCCCTTGTGGGAATTGTAACTGTTGAGTCTGCCTTTACAGTTTTGGAGTAGGTGAATTTATTATATGATTACTCAATCATCCCTAAGTAGACTTCAGGGGGAAGAGGCAGACATGCAAGCTTTTATGATGTTTATTATTTCTTGATTGTATGGAGTTCATATAGGTATATGCTTAGGTGAAGGTCTTCAATTTAAACATATAAAACTAAAATGGTAATTCCTGACAGCAACAAACACTTGAGTCTTGGTTAAAGCAGTTTCAGGTGCTTGGACTATACTGGTTGTTTAGCACAGGCTATTACAGATGAGTCAGGTGATATTTATACTCTGTTACATTATCATTTTCTATAATAAAACAGGGCATGTAGTACACTGCAGTAGTAATCTATGTGACTGACATTTTGTTTATTAATTTAAAAAAATGCAGTAAAATGGAAAGATTTAAAAATCATGTAAAAAGTAACATTCCAAAGACTATATTATCCAGTTGCTGAAAAAGAAAATCCTTGGAACACTAAAGCTTTGAAACAGAAGACATGTTTTTTTAATCATGCTCCAAGAGAAACAGTTCTTCCAGTTGAGCCTGTTTGTGTAGATTACTGAAGCAGGAATAAACAAATAACCTTGTGTCTGTTTTAATAGTGATAGCCTATGAAGTATCTTTTATTTTATTTTCCCATTATCTGATTTAAAATTGAATTTGTATTTGTTTGCAATAAGGAGGAAGTTTCTGTTGAAGTCCTAAAGACCTACATTCAGGTAAGCTTTGAGAAATATAGTTTGATTTCTCTGATGTAATTTAGATGTAAAGGAGGAAGAAAAGGAGACCTAAGGTTTCCGGAAGAAAAGGAGACCTAAGGTTTCCGGATGAAGAGAGCTATGATGCAGCTAATGCTCTCTTCTCAAGAGATACGTGGAAGCTTGCATAATACACAAAGTGTCAGCAGTTCTTAAATAAGAGACAGTTTTATTGATCCTTCTTTAGAAACTGAGCGAAATCTTCCTGTATGAGAATAAATTAATCAGAAATTTGTTATACATTTTTGGGTTTACCTAGTATATGTTTTTAATTAAGTGTAAACAGAGGTGTTTACACTAAGGAATATAGTGGGCATATCTATTATATATATTTCTATATTAGTGGATATCTTCTATATATTTACTTCTTATACATTGGCTTCTCATTCTGTATGTTTGCTTCTGCTGTGCAGCGGTTGGTGTCCGAGAAGTACACAGATTTAATAGCATTTTATGTCAGCCACCTGCCCCCAGAGCTTGCTGTTGCTCAGTACGCTTTATTTCTTGAAGATGTCACTGAGAGCGAGCAACGCCACCACTGCCTTGAATTAGCAAAAGAAGCAGGTGAGAGACCCTGATAGTCCAATTACCATTTTATATCCTGGGTTATTTTGTCTTTCAGTAGTTTTTGCTCCAAAACCTAGCTATGAATAAGATATTCTTTCTTTCCTGTGTCTCTCTACTTTTCAGTTAAATAAATATAATTTGCTGATCGCTTCTTCAAGTAGGAATATTAGATGTGTTTTCATTAACCTGGAATTGATAAAACTAAATATCACTGCTTCTGGGTTATGTCCAAACACACCAGGAAGTAAGTGCCAGCTGCCTGTCTCAAATATATGTTCTGAAGCTTGACATGACCATATTTATTTCAGATAACTGCTTATAAAAATACATACCTGTTTGTGGATTTAGGAAGGTTATGACTATCTTAATTTTCATGGTGGGTTGCTTGCATTAATTGTAAACTTTCTTCCAAGCCTGTACATGAAACTAGAAAGGACTACAATGGAGCAGTACACTGTCCATTGCTTGACAATACCTCTGTGACACTCAGAATACACAAAGAAATAGACTTCCTGCATATTTCAGTGTCTTAACTTCTCTTCAGTCATTTTTCAGTCATTTTCTTTTAAACTGGGCTAAGGTTTCAAAAATAAGACATCCTGCTTAAGCATCTGTAAAAGAACTATTCTGAGCTTTTCCTGGTACATTCCTGTCAAATCATAGTCTTGCTGTCAGAATTGTAGGAATCAGTGATCTTAGCAGATACATCTATATGCTGCCTTCAGCACAGACTGAACAACTTGTTGGTTATCTTATTCTCATATTTGATATTCTCTGTTATATCAAAATTCATTATTGAAAAATACCTGCAATAAATTACATGGCACAAAAGCTTATAATTTATTCTGGCAATGTGTATGTGAACAGACTGATAAGAACTACCAGCAGTAAGCAGTAAGATCAACAACTGGAGTCTGGAATTCAATTTGTATCAAGTTTGAATTCATGATAGTTCTTACAAGTTCTCTTTTAACCCAGGTCTGGACGTTGCAACCATAACAAAAACTGTTGTTGAAAACATCCGCAAGAAGGATGCTGGGGAATTCAGTCACCATGACCACGTGCTGGACACAGGCACAACAGAGGTGAGTGCTTCACAGAGCAGATACTCCAGTTTGCAATTAACTATGGAGTCTTTGACCATGTAAGAGCCACATTTTTCTTCCAACAGTGGTGAAAATTGCTTTGAAAAAGCCTGTGAGGGAAATGTCCTTTTCATGTGACCAAGTGAGGATATTGCACAAATCTATAACTCTGTTGCTGCTTCTCCTTGCTCTTTGGGTGTGTGCTTATCAGCAGCCATGCCTGAATACAAACAGACAGGTTGACAATAAGGCCTGTGAAATGACTGCAGTACCCCATGTTGTAGCTAGGAGTAGGATGTTGTTGTAGCCACTACAGTTTATAAGGATTAATACTTTAGATCTCAGATGTACCTTCTAAGATGCTAAAGTGGCATTTCTAGCTGCAGCAGACACTGCTTTTGCTGACAGCTTCCTTGTCACTGCTATTGAGCATTGATTGGATCCAACAGGACAACAAGGTAATGTTAATGGCTTCTATTCAAAGTAGTGTTTAGAAAGCAACTGATGATTTGCAAACTGTAGCAATGTTGTGGCTGTTCAGTACAAAGTTTAATCTCACTAAGATAAAAAGGTAGATTATCTAACACAAGAGTTGGAAAGCTGTGGTTGCAGGTTGATGGCACCCCTGAAGATTATAGCAAGAGCTCCATAAAATATGTTCTTACAGTGTATTCATATTAAAATTTGAGGAAAATGCATCATAATCCATAAAAAAAAATTGAGAGCTGATGCTCTGAATATCTTGGGAACACTTAGAATTTTTTTTTTTTTATTCCAGATGGCAGAGATTTTATAAGCTTTTGAATAAATCAATCCTTGTTACTGTTTTGTAATGCTTTCCAAACTTGTGCATTTCCCTGACCAGATTTAATGTACATTACATCAGCTGTGTGCTTGAAATGGTGGTGAATCTCTGTGGTTTTTTTTACAGGCGGATCAGCTGAAAATAGATGTAATTGACTGGCTCGTATTCGATCCTGCACAGAGGGCAGAAGCACTTAAGCAAAGCAATGCAATCATGAGGAAGTTCTTGGGTACTAAGCTTCACAAATATTGTAGACTTATTTTTATATGTTGGTTTTGTTCTCATTAGCTCTTGGCTCGACATTTGATATAACTTTGTATCTAGTCTATTAAAAAGCATGGGTTTGCCAGCTTAAGAAGATATGGTACGAAAATTGCAAAGCTCTGATACCCAGTTCACATTCTCATAGCATCGAAGAAACATGAAGCTGCAAAAGATGTGTTTGTGAAGATTCCCCAAGACTCTATAGCAGAAATATATAACCAGTGGGAAGAACAGGGAATGGATACTCCGCTTCCAGCTGAAGATGACAATGCTATCCGGGAGCATTTATGTATTCGTGCATATTTGGTGAGTTTCAAATATGTGATATTCCAAGTTATTGTTTAGAAATACTGGTGGCTTTGCCTTGGTGATGAAACTTTAGCTTTGTCCATTTGATTGTCTGATTCTTTGATGCATTAAAGCTGTGTGTGTAATGACATTGTGGTTATTAGATGAATCAAAAATATACAAACACTGTTTCCAATGCAATCCAGGAAGCCCATGAAACCTTTAATGAATGGTTTAAACACATGAACTCAGCTCCACAGAAGCCTTCTTTGTTGCCCCAAGCAAGTTTTACTGAAAAAGTGGCCCATGAACATAAAGAAAAGAAGTATGAGGTAGGTAGAAGTCCATCTCATTTACTGTAAGCTTTTATATTCTTGCTTTAGATGCAGTCTAGTTTAATGAAACTAGATGAAAGTAGAAGATGGTATTTCATATTATTTAAGGACTCTTGTAAATTATTTATAGGTTGAGAGAGTATGAGAGAGTAGAATAAGGCCACTGCACAATAAATTCTGGTATTTTTAATGACTCAGCTTTACATGAAATATTGTAATAGTAAATACACATTATAATGTGTTGTCAGTGTTATTAACAAATCTGAGCACTTCATTTTGCTATTAACTCTTTATTCTTGTATTATCACCTTTTGTTTTCTAAAATACGTTGCAGTTTTGTTTTGACTGAAGTTCTTTTTGCATGTCTGGCCAGTATAAATACACTGTATTCAATTAATACAAATTGTTTTCTAAGCATGGCAGAATAAGTTGTTTAGAATTATCTTTCTCTAGTGGTTTTGCTTCTGAACAACTTGTCTGATTCTCTGAGCAGGGCATTAAGCAAAAATGGAAATAGCTGTTAGCATCAGGCTTTTAAATTTTAGCCACTGGCTGAAGACTCTAATTTGAATTGGAGCTGTGTTGTCTGTTGCAGTCTGTTTTAAAATAGCCTTGGACATTATCCTGTTCTGCAGTAGTTTATTTTTTGTTTCTTTGCCAGATGGATTATGGCATTTGGAAAGGCCTCTTGGATGCTCTTACAGCTGATGTTAAGGAGAAAATGTACAATGTGTTGCTGTTTGTTGATGGAGGATGGATGGTTGACGTTAGAGAGGTAAAATGAATTTTTGTATCACGATGCAGACCACAAAGCACAGATTGGATGCAGTTGTATCTTTGTGACATTTAGTTTGATGTGTTCCTGTTTATTGGTTCTGGCCTTGATGTGAGCATTTATAACTTGCTCCCCTTAGTTACCATACAGATCATATCTGACAGTCCACTCCAGGCTGCTTAGGCCAGTTTTCTGCCTCTCACAGTACTAATTGTGTGGTTATGCTGAGTTGCCTGTCATGGGTAGATTTTCTTAACACTAGTATGTTATTTTTCTGTGGTAAGGATGCCGAGGACGACCCTGAGCGAACACACCAGATGATCTTGCTGCGAAAGCTGTGTCTGCCAATGATGTGCTTTTTGCTGCACACAGTGCTCCACAGCACGGGGCAGCACCAGGAGTGCCTGCGCCTCGCTGACATGGTCGCCTCCGAGCGCCACAAGCTGTACATGGTGAGTTAGGGAGGGCTGCAAGCAGCCTCACTTACATTAAAAGCTCTGTGGGTTGGCTGTGGAAAAAGCTTCTATATTGAGAGGAAGACACCATATGTTCCTTAACATCCTAAGTTTCTTTATCGCTTCCCCGTTCACTGCAGTAGTAAGAGGTTTCCTTGTGTTGTGACTTAAGGAATCAAAGAGTTAATTGTGAAACACTGAGGATGATGACCAGTGTTATGACAAGCAGTTCTTCTGATTACTGCAGTTACTAGTTTTTGGATGGGGGCTATTGAATTTTAACTTCCTGATCTTAAAGGTCTCTTTGTGAGCCTAAATGATTCTATGATTCTAAGTTTAGCTGTAGAATTGTAATTGATTTCTTTACTTCCATTACATTGCAAACACTGAATAAGCAGGTTTTGTTTTAGAGCGTTTGGTTTATTCATAATCATCTTTACCTCCAAAAGCCTGAAAAACAACCCCAAAATGAGAGAGCTATCTTGAGCCTACCTTCAGGTTTTGGATGCTGCTGACTTCCTGTCCCTTAATAAATATCCTTCTGAAATGCCTGCTGATCATGCTATCTTAAATAGAAATATATAATCAAATAGAAAAATAGTAACTTAATTGGCCACCACATTTTTATATCAGTGCTATTCATTGCAAATAAATATAACTTTATTATGTTTGTGTTTTTATTATTTATTCTTAGGTATTTTCAAAAGAGGAACTCCGAAAGCTTCTACAGAAGCTGAGGGAATCTTCTCTGATACTTCTGGACCAGGATCTTGATCCTTTGGGATATGAAATTCAGTCATAAGTTTTCATGTAGATACTTGCAGAAACTCTGAGCATGGACATTCTCATTATTAACAAAACAAACAAAAGACCCCAACAAAATCATTACTTGGACAAAGCATTTTCTTTGTGAGGGGTAAAAACCCCTAACCTTCAGATTTCAGTTGAAACTTGAAAAAGTATGACCAACTTCAGAAATGTTATTTGTTATACAACCTTTTTCATATTTTTTTCCTAATAAAAGTGCTTGAAAAAGAGAAAGTGTCATTATATAAATGTGGTGATTGTATGAACCTCCTAAAGCTATTTGCTACATGCCAAAAAAAGCTGCCCATAGACTGGAACCATTACTTGGCAGTAAAATATGCATGAATACAGTGGGGAGAAAGTGAGACTGCTGGAAGGTGTATGGAGAAAGTAGGGGAGAAGAAAACAGACACACTGGAGGAATGGAACACTGAAAAGCAAAACTGAGGGATTATTTCCAGCCCTTCAGAAGAGAAGGGAGCCTTGCTTCATGGCTTTGTGCTCTTCTATACATTAGGAAGTTGCTAAAATGCTGATGAAATCCTGAACCACAGGACAGATGATCATACTTTGAAACCCCCCGTTTGAGATTTTGTAGTTTGTATTGAAAGCTCGTTCTTTACACGTGTAAACACGCTTTTAGCTGCCTCTCCCTTAACAAGACAGAGTGCAGAGGACACGTAGAGCAGTTAGGGAAGGACCTCGGCTCCTTTGCCCAAGTCGGTGTCTTTTGACACCCGACAGAGAATGTACTTCGTGCTGTATATGTGTAGATACAATTTCGTGTTTGTGTTTACGAAAATGCCCTGTCCGGCTGTGGCGAGGTACGTGTGGCGTGGAGCCGAGGAGGTTTCTGCCGACGGGGGCTGCCGGCCGGAGGCGGGAGCACACACAGACGCGCACACAGAGGCCGGCTCTGTCCCCGCCCGCGCAGGCGGAGCCGTTCGGGCCGGGCGGGGCCGCCGGAAGGCGCGAGCCCACGTGTCCCGGCGGGGCGGGGCGGCGGCGGGCCCGGCCGGTGAGCGGGCGGCCGCCGGGCTGCCTCAGCCATGGGCTGGCTGCCGGCGCAGGGGCGGCTGGCGGCTGGGCTGCTGGTCAATCTGGCCGCCTCCATCTGCATCGTCTTCCTGAACAAGTGGCTGTACGTGCGGCTGGGCTTCCCCAACCTCAGCCTCACCCTGGTGCACTTCGCCATCACCTGGCTCGGCCTCTACTTGTGCCAGGCACTCGGCGCCTTCTCCCCCAAGAGCCTCCAGCCCGCGCAGGTGCTTCCGCTGGCCCTCAGCTTCTGCGGCTTCGTCGTCTTCACCAACCTCTCCCTGCAGAGCAACACCATCGGTACCTACCAGCTGGCCAAGGCGATGACCACGCCGGTCATCGTGGTCATCCAGAGCGTGGCTTACGGCAAGACTTTCCCTCTGCGGATCAAGCTGACCCTGGTGAGGAGGCGGCGGGCTGAGGGGAGCGGGGAGGGGCGACGCTGAGGGCAACGACCCTGCCTAAAACGGCCGTGTCCACCTCCACAGGTCCCCATCACTCTGGGTGTTTTCCTCAACTCCTACTACGACGTGAAGTTCAGCGTCCTGGGGATGGCGTTCGCCACCCTGGGCGTCCTGGTGACCTCCCTGTACCAAGTGGTGGGTAACGGCGCGGGCCGCGGGAGCGTTGGGGTGGTTGGGCTTCAGGATGCTGCCCCTCGGTTCGATCGCCTTTAAATAGCACCCAGCCTCCCAGGAAACCCTCCGTGCTCTGTTATTTGTGTTTTAAAACCCCACTAAATTATGATAGTCCTCCATAACCCCTGATAAATTAAGGAATTGATCGTCCTTGGTGCTAAAAATTGGGGTGTCATCTTTAACGTGAGCGTTACTTTCAAGGGGCGAAAGATTACTTTAGTGGTAAAACTCCTTTTTTCCTAGAGGGAACAGACGTTCTCCTTGCTGAAGCAAGTGCCTTGCGTTTGAGCTTTTTCCCTAGAAAGGATGTTTTCCAGTCCTTCAATCCCAGGGTTTATACTTACATTTTATCAGTATCCTTCTTCAGTTTCGACTATACACGTTCCAAGGTGGTTTTGTAGAGGGTGGATTAATACATAAACACCATACAACCTTTCTGGATGATTATGGTTGAAAAAATTGGTATGTCCGAGGACTGCCTCAGCCCTTTCTGCTGTAACATTGTACTAATAGCTCACCCGATTTGTTATTGACCATGATTGTAAGAGCCTCCTAAATTAGAAACCCCTGTCATGTTGATGTGATATATTTAAACGTGAATTTCTTTGTACGAGGTGTACTGTGCCTCCAAAAAAAGTGAGGCTCTTTGACCCATAGTATGTAAGATGATAAATAATGATCTCTTGTCCTGTTTTGGGGCAGGGGGAGGAAAGGTGCTCATAATAACATTAAGTGATGATGTGTGTGCTGGAGAAATAATGGTACTTGGGCAAAATTATATAGATAAAAAAACTTGAGCAAGTTTATATGTTGGAATCCCTGTTACCAGTTATTGTGATTTAAGAAGTATTAAACATCATTCTTCAGTACAACATAAAGATGCATCCTTTTGGCTGTAACATCTATCTTCATAGCCATAAATAAGTAATATTTGTGAAAGCATGCAACCTTGAAAATTGAAGTGAGAGTCAATTATAATCAATATTGAAATGAAATCCATTAAATCTGGAATAAACTGATAAAAGAAAGACAAATGTGTACTGGTTTTGTTAGCTTGTATGTGCAGGAAAATGAGAAGAAAGGAACAGAATCCAGGCCCTGCTTAGGCAAGGATATTCAGCTTCAACACAGGGTCTGGAATTTCTGTTGAGAATAAAGGGTAGCTGGTATTTTCTATCCAGCGCTGATATCTTTTTGTTCTTCCTCCCAGCTACCCCCAGGTTACGGGAAAAGGAAAGTTTAGGCACTCTTTTCACTGCCTCTGCATATGATTTTCTCCTCTCACAGCTTTTTCACTTGAATGAGACAAACACATGGGACTTCCAGTGAGGCAAAGTTGAGGCTCAACACCCTGTTCAAATAGTATTGTCCACGTAGGACTCCCTCTGTGTTAGTAGCCAGTTTGCTTTTCCTCAGTTTTTTCAATATATGGGGGTTTTTTTCCTCATGTTTAACAGTTTTCTCTTTTGGTTTTAGTGGGTAGGCGCTAAGCAGCATGAGTTGCAGGTAAACTCTATGCAGTTGTTGTACTATCAGGCACCAATGTCCTCAGCTATGTTGTTGTTCATCATACCCTTCTTCGAGCCAGTCTTTGGAGAAGGGGGAATATTTGGGCCCTGGACGCTTTCTGCTGTGGTAAGGCTTTTGACTTTATTTAAATAATTATCACTGAGGTAGTTAAATTTGATAGTAAGATCTGTTTCTTTGTGAAACAGATTTTTGTACAGCTGTTGGCTATGGTGAGATGACTGGGTCATGTGCAGGACAAAAAGCCCCATGTTGAGCCTGCCCCACTTTCTCTGAGAGGAGCGAGTCTGTCAATTGATTTATCTCCTTATACTTGTTTCTATTTAAAGGGCATCTGAACAACAGGAAAATCTATCAAAATCCAGAGGCTTCTCCTTGTGTATTAAGTGCTCTAGTTCTAGCTCTGGCTGCCCACTCAGAGAAAGACAGTCTCAGCTTCTCTTCTGTGGAAGGATGGCACCATTGGTTGTTCTCCAGAATTAGTAGTTTACTTTCACCAAAAAGACTGTAACTTCTCTCCGTATCCTTCTGTCCAAAAACGAGCCAGTGGCATATTCTTACTACTGCTGATTGTGCCCCTCAGTGATGGGTCATTTCTTGTTGCACTGCAGTTTATGAATGGGATAGCAAGTATTGATGGTCATAAAATCAGATATTTTGCTAAAATAGTTTTGTTGTGACCATAAATAAGACTTTATCTCAAAATTGAAGATTACAACCTCTATGTGAATGAGTATCCAGATTTTCCAAATCACTTTTAAATGTTCACCAAGAGTAAAGGAGGACAGGCCTGTGGCTCTATCAGTGTGTATTTATGGACACCATACCCTGAGCTGCTTATACACATCACCAGTGTCTGTACTGATTTGAAGCAGTTTCTATTTTTGTTCTCCATATGTTTTTCTTGCCTGATATTTAGCATTTGAAAGTAAATGAAACTAAATAAATAACTTGGAATGTATCTACAAATAGCCAAAAGTGAGTCAGACTACTGACTGTGTCCATTAATTCACAGATAATGGTACTGCTGTCTGGAATAATAGCCTTTATGGTAAACTTGTCCATTTACTGGATCATTGGAAATACGTCACCTGTCACGTATCCTTTGTAACATTAGTCGTTTCTCCTGTTTCCAGATTAATTATATTGGAATTCATTTGGGCTGATTTATGTGGGAAAATTGTTTGATAACCTTCCTTGTTTATTTTAAATGATGAAGCTGGAAAAGCATGTTCATGTTTAGTGTATTTTGTTTCTTTGTTTGGGGTTTGTATAGGTAATGGTTGTTTACTCGCTGACCTTCATACCTGCAAGGAATATTATCTCACGCTTTGGCTGCCTTGAGGAAGTGTTGCCCTGTCCATCAGACTGGAGTGTACAGTGAATGAAAGGCTTTAGGTGAGGGTTAATACAGCCACAGATATTGGGGAAAACTATGAGTTGGAGTCAGCACTGTGTACCATTGCATGCTTTGGGTGGAACTAAAGAAAATTCCAAGTGTTTCTTTTTACTAAAAACAATACTGGTATTGGCTGTTATCCTTAACAGATGTCTAGGTATAACATGTTTGGACATTTCAAGTTCTGCATCACCCTCCTGGGAGGGTGCCTCTTATTTAAGGATCCATTGTCTATTAACCAAGGCCTTGGGATTCTGTGCACACTATTTGGCATTTTAGCCTACACCCACTTCAAGCTTAGTGAGCAGGAAAGCAATAAGAGTAAATTGGTCCAGCGTCCATAGAGCAAGAGTTTCTGAAGACTGTTGTGAAGGAAAATAAGTATTTAATTATGCATTGATTTTAGAATGCACAAAATTGCCTCATCCATTTAGATCTATGGTTTTAGTTTAATTGCCAGGATTGTTTTTCTGTAACTAAACCAAACGAACTGAAGGATGTAAAATACTGGGGTTTTGCCATCTCAGTCTGTCCTATTGTTTTCATTAAATTAAAACAGTAACTTCAAAGAGAAAAAGGCACACTTCAAATTGTTGTGGAAATTGTACTTAAGTAATTACGGTTTTTTGCATACCAAATGAGATCATGATGGCTACAGTTATAATACAGAGAGAAAGAAAAAGAATCCTGTCTCGGAGATCAAGCCAGTATTGCTATTGTGAAGAAACTTGGAGGCACTTTTATCCAGATGTTCTGGTATGTAGTGATGCTTCCTCATTTTTGTCTGATGAACAATGAAGAGGGAAACATACTTTGTCATTTTAAAGAAAGGCTGCCAGACTCATTTCTATTTCTCGTATTCTTATCTATGTTTGGCTTCAGCAGAGGGATAGATTTTTAGATGAAGAAAGTAGATAAAATTACAGGTGAAGAGGAAAGCAGAAAACTTGAAGCCACAGGCCAAGCTGTGGAAAAATAGGAAATCTGATCTAAGCAGTTCATCTTAATTTTTATATTTAATTTTTCGGGACATTAATGAAGTAATTAACGTTTTGAAAAATTTTGTTACTGCTTTATCATTTTCTCTGTGCCAAAACCAAGACTTTACACAAGATCTTGTAAATACTTGTGAGCCTAATAAAATCTCTGGCTTTGTGGTAGTAACCTAATGTTTTGCAGCTCTTGCACACAGACACCTATGCTAAAAACATGTTTCGGAGAAGGCTTCAGAAAGCTCACCTTCTTTAATGGGAATGAAGGTTGCCCAGTTCTCTCTCTTGCCTTCAGCACCACCTCCCTTGCTCCCAAGCCTTCCCTCAAGAGTTACCTTGGGTGGGATCTGCAGGTTTGTCTGTTTTCATTGTTTTAGGGGAGAGGCCCAGGGGCTGTCTGGACAATGCTGGGTGTGAGGCAGCATTTCCTCAACAGACAGTCCTGGGCAATGTGTCTGAATGACTGAAGAGTGCAAGGTGGGACCTGCTTCTGCTCTATTTAAAAAATGCTTTGAAAATTATTTTATGACAGTATCAGGCACTTATTTTGACAACGAGGATGGAAGAAGTTCAGTGCTGTTCTAGTTAAAAAAGGAAAGAAAAAATAACTGCTTTCTGTAAATCTGGTGAGAACATATGTTCACTAGATTTGCAGGGTTAGAATTTAATTGCAGTATCTTAATCCTCACATGTTGGAGTTTGTTTTGTCTTCATCTACCTCTATCAGACTTAAAGAGGGGAATTCTGTGGACAAAATCAAGTATTTAAGTTTTGCAGCCACTGACAGAAATAATATTTAGTTCCTCTAAGCTTTTTAGAATAGCAGAAGTCTTTATGTTGGAAACAATGCAACTTTTCTCTAGTTTGTAAATTATTTATTCTGTTACAGAGTTCTTGATTTAAGAAAAAGTTATTCCTCTGTGTAACCTAAGTTTACACTGTAACACTCTATATAATTTCAAAGTTAACAAATACCTGAATAATTTTTCATCTTTACCAACAGTTTCTTGGATAACGTACTGGTCCAAGGATAATTTTTAAGTACACTTTTACAGCTCTGTATAATTGGTTTAAAAATACAGCCTGGACTACTGAAAGATGTGTTCAGATGGTCAAGGTCTGGATGCATATCCTTCAGTATGTACACTGAGATGGCCACTTGCATTAATTTGTGCTGTGCACAAGTTCTTTTGAGATGTAGATAGACTGCAAAAAAACAGCTAGGAAACAACTGAATTATATGCCTGTATGAGGAAAATATTTGAGATGAGATGGATGTGTATACATATATATATATAAAGTGGTAGAATGAACTAAACAACCATGTCTGGAAACACTAAAGACTCCTTAAGGAGAGGAGCAGATCTGCAAGAGAAAGTTAACAGCATCATTAAAGAAGTACTTTATAAATATAATCTGGTGCTGGAAGGTGTGTGTGTGGGAGTCACTTAAGTGATGTGATTTTTTTTCATGCATTCAAGAACTCCCTTTTGAGATTTACTTGTTGTATCTAATAAATAAAGTATCTTGAACTTTGTCATATGGTTCAAAATATTAAATCCAGGAGGCTTGTGTAATTGTGGGATAAATAGATATTTGTATGTATTGTTTTTTTGGATACCACATCTAGGGTGGGAATAAATTTTTAATCATTTGTCTGATGCCTGCTTATTACAGAAGAGAGGAGTTGTTCTTGTCTTTTTTCATCTTCTGTTTCAATTGCATAACTTTGGGGGTCTAGGTGGGTATAAGATAAAATGGTACCACATGGATTTCTTCCATATGAATATGGCAGGGCATTTGAACATTTTGGATTCGTGGCACAAATGAGGGAAGCTTTATATCCTGAGGTAATACTAGAGTCTTATAAAAATTACTGATAATTACTTGCTTATTCTAGTTTTTACTACATCACTTGAATGTGTTTTCCTGCTAACTATGTGTATTTCAATCAGCTTTGTCTTTCCTGAAAGAGAAATCAGAGACTTGCCATCTTCAGCAAAGTGTAGTCATCACCCTGTGTGAGCTGTTGCAATTGGAGCTGTACCATACACACCCTGGTGTTTGCTTATTGCTTTTCATTTTACTTTATGTTCTATATATGATTAAACTGTGGTAACAGGATAGGCTTTGATCCCTTTCTGCCATGCAGTGCTTTGCTGCTATATTAACAGTCTTTACTTTAAAAAGCTACCATTGATGTAGTTCAAATGGAACTGTAGATATCAAGATGAATTTAAAAATGAGAGCAGATGTTTCTGATTAAAATGTGAGTCACTGGCAGTAAGTTCTCTAGCCTTGTCACCAAAAACGCTTTAGAACAACATCCACAAGATTTTCCCATTTTACCCAAAGCAATAGGAAGTATATCTTCATTTAAGAGATTTAAAGCCTGTGTTACCTTTAACTTCGGTAACTCTGTGCTTGTTTGACAGCTTTTGCATCAGGTTTTGTACCACTTGTTAAGTTTTTGCCAGCTCTGGGACAGAGTGCCAGAGGAGTTTTCCTGTTGATGGATGAACAGCTGCTCTCTCAGGCTTGAGGTTGGAGAGTGGTTTGCTGCTGCCACACATATGAAAAGGAGGTTTGTCTTGCAGGAAGTCTACAACGTTCAGGACAGAACTGCAATTCAGCAGGACTGTATCCTCTCTGTCTCATTTAATGAAATGAATGCACAGTGATGGCCTGGGGCTAAAACAACATTAAAACTTTGTTTAGGTTACCCATATTTTAATAAACTTTTTAAAAAACAGTAGTGGTAGTTGATGCTGGTTAAATATTAAGGTGAAAGTCTCATTTTTATAATGTCTTATTATATAAGAGTTTCAGAAAAGGGTTTTATAACATTTTGGAGTTCAGCTAATGTCTAACCCATGTCTGGTATGTCAAATCTGCAGAATGTATCAAAAGATGCTGGATTTCATAGCTGGCTGTATATATCTATACAGTTGGGCTGCTGAGGGAGGGGCCTTCTCTTGAACAGTGCTGGACACTAGCACACTATTCAGGTATTTAGCAGTGACTAAGAAACATCTGGCCTGAAATTCATCAACATACTTGGGAAAGGAAAAAGGCTTACTGACTGGTGAGAGCTTTTTAACTTCCTGCTTTTTATGTTCCTGCTTGTAGCAACAGCCTTGCAGGATAAGGGAATTTGGTGAGCAGGCCTTAGTCCCTCATATCACCTTTCATATTAACATTTGTCTCCCAAAATGTCCATTTTGCTCCCAATTACATAGTTATGTCCTACCTAGATTTTAAAAGAAACAGAGTTTGAATTAAAGACTTGCAGGTGTTTGTTTGTGTTAAGGGGGTTTTTTTTTCCCTCTTAAGATTTTATTTTAGCCTTTCAAAACTCAACTTCCCTGTTTAATGAGAAAACAAAAAAATGGAGTATTATTTTTAATAAATTAAAGGCAACTGTGTATATATAGTGAAGATATGTTTTGTTCTGCAAATGAATTTAACTCTTCTAATTTTGAAGATGCAGTTCTTTGTTTTTCTACTGTTACAATCTGGCAGATGTAAAGAAGCACCAGCTTTTCTGCTTCATACAAATTCACTCTCTTCCTGCAGGTGCTCTCCCTCTGATCGCAGTCTCAGCCTTCCATTTGACAGCTCAGTTGTTGCAAACATGATTGGGATGTCAGCTGCAGAGGGTTAAGAACACAAAAAAAGAAACTATTAGCAGGAGCTGATATAATCTCGGGCAATGAGAAGTCCTACTGTAGGACGTAGAGACATCTTACCAAACAGGCCTGTGCTAAGCAGTAGGGAGAGGTGTGGGTTCATCTCTAGGCAGGTATTGCAAAGAATGCAAGAGGTAAATTGTTTGCATTCTTACTGTGCTGTAGTAGTTGACAAATGTAGTATAAAGTAATTTTTAATAATATAAAATTTAAAACATAAATGCCTTGCAAAAAAAAAGCTGGATTCAGAGAGTATAAAATCTTTGCCAGGCTTGTTCCACAGCAATGATTAACCTTTCTTGAGAGAAAGGAGCTATTGTTGTTGCTCCCCTGCTCCAGTGATGCTGGGCCTGGTGAGGGAGGGTTTGTGTTCCAGAAAGGTGCTCTGCTTTTTTTCAGCTGTATCAGTTGGTCCAATGAAAACATATCACCTCTCCCTATGGGGCTTGTCTCACTGACTTAGCTGTTTCTGCTTTCATCCAACTGGCTTGTGTGATTCTCCTGTCTTCCTTGTGTGTGTAAAACGACCTGAAAGGTCTAATGGACCTAAGGATTCTGTTCTATGATGCTGTGACCCTGGGGAGTAGAACATACTCCATTGCCTTGTGTATCTGCAGTGTCCAGTCAGCAGTAGGGAATCCAGCCCAAGGGGTCATGGTTAAAATCTGCAGTACAAGGACTAAAGAAAGGGGAAATGTGATCCATTTTCATTGTTTTAGCTGCCATGTAGTTTCTAATACTTTGCAATTTTAGTTTTGTCATTTCCCTTTACTAAGTGCATAAGAAACCTCCCTTTCCTATTCCAGTCTGTCCTTTCTGTATAATTATGACATAGTTTATGGAATTCTGGAATTGAGACAGAAATTATATCACTGCTCACATAAATACATTCACCTCACCCACTGTTGCTGGGATTTTTACATAGGGGCCCTTGTCTGCCTTCCAATCCAGAAAAAAATTATTTGCTTAAAATACAGGAGGAGTCAGGTTAACCTGAATTAAGAGGTAATTAGTCAGCTCAGGAGTTGCATGTGCCTTCCCAGCTGCACTCGCTCAGTATCTAACAGGCACAATGTGCTGCCTTTGTAATGGATAGGCAGGAACAGACAGGGGCAGATTAAAAATAACATAATTAAATTACACATGTAGAAGCAAGTAGTGGGAATAATCCAAAGGCTGCTTGGAGGATTGGCATTGCAAAGATACTTTCTGATCTGTTTGTGGGTTCACTGGAACATGAATACAAGCCATTCATTTGAAAGCACATGTTTATATTCAAGGAGCTCCAAGAAGTCCAGCATGGCTGTGTGGGTGACACACACATGCAGGATGCACATGCAGGCTAAGCAGTGTGTCAGAAAAGAGCAGGATTATTTTTAGAATCATAGATGGCTGTGTCTCATCCAGGAAGTGCAGGGAGGAGATCTCTGGTTAAAGAGCATAAGAATGTAATTTTTAATGATCTTGGCAGAAAAAACTGTTGTGTTTTTTTACTTTCTTACTCAGCAGAGATCGAGAAGCAAACTTTTTTAAAAGAATTGTGTTCTGAAGCACAGGGAATATTCATGGATACTGAGACCATAGAATAGAAGTGGTTGTGACTAAAGAAAAAAAAAAAGTGAGACAATGGATTCAGAAACAACTGAGAAGAATAAACAGCACATACACATCTAGGCAGGTTTTTAAATATAAGGTCTAAGTTTAGATGCTTAACTCCACAATTAGGCAGCTCAATAACAGGGACAGATTTGTCAGTGTGAATTTCTTCTCTTTCAATAGAACTTAATAGCAAATGGCATTGGTTCCGCATTTCCAGAAAGGAAGCTGCAAAATGGACAAGTTTGACATTTTTGTCTCCAACTTAATTAGGTATGCTACTCAACCAAGAAACTGAGTCCTTGTTCTGTTTCCGTACTCTGCCCATAATGTTTTTAATCCTCCTTACTCTCTGGGGAAAAGAAACCATTTGTGCACTTTATTTTCTAACTAGAGTGACTGAATAGATTTTGTTTTGCAATACACCAAAGTTGTGTATTAAAAACTTGGATTAAGATCTTCTTAATTGGGTTTCTGTCTTTGAGCTGAATGGAAAAAGCCTCTCCAGGTCCTATTATACAGCATCAACTGTTGTAAAAGAGATGCTTCTCTCCAGGGAGTCCCAAGTAATGTTAAGTTCTTCTGGGCTCCAAGGTGGTTATATGCTAAGCACATTTCTTGTGGTGGTTTGTCAGAACATGTTTTTTTATTTGTTGATGCAGTTGAGAGAAGAAACTGGCGGTGGTGATCACACACCCTCCAGGAAATAATGATACATTTCTGAAAATACACAATCTTGTTTTTCTGAGTGTTAAGGTGGTTCTTCTGATCAGATTAACAATGTACCAATGGTTTTCAGGTAGTATTCCCCAGAGACCCACTTCAACTTTTCTATAGGCACAGTTTGCATAAGACTTTAGTGTATAAGAAAAAAAGAAAACAAAAAAACCATATAGATGTAGTAGATTTTTTTCCAAACAAAGCCCGAGTAAAACTTTTCTACAAAACATGTTCCAGTTCATTAATAGCTTTGTCTCTATTGGGATGGACATGTAAACCCTAATTCTGTAGCTTTAAACCTACAGTCTCAAAGAGTTCCAGCTGACAGCAGTGTGAATGGACCACGTGGGAGGTTGGCACTGAGCTGGGACTGCTGAGTACCTGAACCAAGTTGGTTTTACAGGAATAGATGCAAGGTTACAGAACCAGCTGTATTTGGGTGTCATTCAGACCTTATCTTGGATGCAAGACAGAAATTTAAATTCAGAAACTTTGGGAAATTAGCACATGTCGTTGAAGACATGCTCCTAGTACACATTATATGAGATGGCAGCATCAGTGGAATGTCATGTTCCTACTTAAAGGCACAAGTCCCGTTTCTCACATGGACCCAGCCTGGGCATTGGGTTCTGCGCCTTGATCTTGTCTGAACAGGGAAGTTAATATAACCCTCTGCTAGACAGAACAGCCACGACTGGCTGCAGAGCAAGTCCTGCCTTCCTTCGCAAGCAGGCAAGTTTCCGTGCTGGGACAAGGGGGAAGAGTGACACCACACGGCTGGAGACAGGATCGAGGGAAGCCGGGCGGGGCGGGAGGCGCCTCGTTTCCATGCTCCGGATGTAAGGTCCACACGCCCAGACTCAGAAGACAGGTTTTGACGGAGTAAATGTCACACATAAATGAAATGGTGAGAAAACACTATTTTCATGTACGGGTACCAGCCTCTCAGACAGAAGCCCTCAAAGAGCTTCGTAAGCACTCAACATATTTATAAGCCTATAAGGGGTCTTGAAGTGTTTGGGAGACTGGCCCTGAGCCTCAGGGGCTTGCTTCCTGCCTCTGCAGCCTCCTGTGGACTGGCAGATCTCTATTTCTCTTGCTCCCTGTATAAAGGGAAGATCTTTGGAACATAAGTTGTATGTTGATCCTATTTTTTAGTGTGCTTTATTTAGCTGAACCGGTCTGTGCTACATCATCTGTTTCCGCTTCTTTGATAGCCAATAGTAATTCAGTGAGTGTCACACAAATCACAAATCGCTGGGATATTATTTTTAAAGGCTGATTAATTTTCTGATCAGTTACTTGTCCCTAAACAAGCCAGGATTTAAATGCGTTCAAGTTAAGTATTCTCAGTGTTTTCATTGAGTGTAAAAGTAAGATAAGCAGATCCCCCCCCCCCTTCGTCTTCGGAGTTTCCTTTTAAAAGTGAATGTAAATCAGCATATGCAAAGATGTCTGAGGAAATTATTTTATGATGTAGTGTCCTTATTGTCTAATGAGATTTAAATTCTGGATGCTAGGAAAGATCGAGATGAAGAAAAACTTATGTAAAAACTTCTGTACAAAAATGGTTTGGCAGGATTGGATCGTAGTAGAGGAAAACAGAGACACTGAGCTCTAAAGAGGAATTGCTTGCGTTGGAAACTGGAACCAGAATCTAGTAAAAATGGAGAGCTGATATGTATAGAAAATGTAGATAAAACCATACAGTTTTCTTAGTTTTAGTGCAGTCATAATTTTGATCTTGCATAAAATAATTGTATGGCTGCATGAACCAAAAGGACTCAGTCTGTGTGCAGAGGTTGCTAGCGGTGTGGGACAGTACAGCTCCCCAGCTACTTCAGGCTTCTGCTCTTCCAGAGACGATTGTCCTTTTCCTGTCTGTGTCAGCAAAGAGGAATCTGTACCCATGCTGTGGTCTCCCTTGGATACAATCCTTGGAGTATCAGTTTAACGTGCCAGACTGAGAGCTGAGATGTGGGTAGTGATCCTGTCACCGAGACTGTGGGAAAAACAGAAACTCCCCAACAGCATCTTTTCATTGTTAGAGAATCAAGGCTGTACTTTATTCTGGCAAGGATGTTATTTCGGCCAGGATATGCAATAGAAATTATTTCATCCACACATGCCCGGGTTGTGCAGTGAAAATCATTCTATCCAAAATGGTTCTTCACCAGACTTTTCACATATTTATACAGACAAATTCCAAAGAAATTCACGTTCATTGGTCTTAAATTACACAATTCTTAGTATTCGATTTCCTATTGGTTATAGATCCTTTTGCCTTCGATGCTAATTTGGTCCTCATTCTTTGGTTCTCTTAGCGATCTTTTCTCTGACCAGGTGTCTCCGACGGCACCGGGGGAGGGAGGGGAAAAGGGGGTAATGTTCACACGTCTCCTGTGTATCTTCTGGCTACTCCCAATCTGTAGAGGTTAAGCTCATCAGACCTCACCCGGTGAACAGCATGTTTTGAAGAGAAACTTCAATTCCCCTCCCCCTGGGCAAAGGCGAACAAACCCCTGACTAAAGTTACATAAAAAATATTAGAAGTTGTATCATTTCCAACAATCCCTCCAACTTAAGTTGTGTTGCAAAGGCAGTAACTTTTGCTCACAAAGTTCCAACAACAGCAGAAGGGAGTGATGTCTTGAGCTGGAGCAACTTGCTGGAGCTGCTTGATGCCTGCACAAATAGAATGCAAAATACGCAGCTGAGACATGCTTTCTACATGATTTCAAGATGTATATTTTTAAATCAGCTTTCACAGAAAAGAATACAGTTTGAAGTACAGAGCAAATGAGTTATAAATTACAACGGCCTGCAAATTGCCATCAGAAGTGTCTTCTTTGGTAGTATCAACTCATCTTGCAATCTTTGGGCTCCTTTGCAACACAGGAAAAGCTGTCTTGGTGTAGCTGAAGTAATTATCAGTGCTAACATGCACACTTTGCTTCTCCCTAAGTATCACCTGAGGGAAACTTCTGGGAATATGGTCCCAGTTCTAACTGGTTTATCAACTCAGGTGACTGATACAGGAGATAACATTCAAGGTGTGGTTAGATGATAAGAAAAAGACCACTGAATGGCTCCCTGCCTTCAGAAGGAGTTATTTCCCCATTTTCATCTCCAATTCTCTGCTTCCAGCTGTGTATTCCTGCTGCTTTCTTTATGATGTCTTATGTAGTCTTGATAAAGCAAGCTGACATACTAGCAGCAAATACAAGTAAATATCCTGCTGTTGAATCAGCTAAATCTGTGGTCAAAGGAGCCAAAGCCAGTTCAAAGAAATACTTGGCTGGGAATGCACAGCTCCTGGCAAGGCCTTTGTTTCACCAGGACATTAGATGAGCTCAGGACATTTTTTTCGGTGAGCCCATTCAAATGATGGGCTCAGTTGCATCACCAAACACTACAAGAAGGCTGAGGTAATCCAACACCACACTTCTTTCAAAAATGTTCTCACCATCAGTTTGCAACCACAAGTGAGGAGAATGGAACATCTCTCTCACAGTGGTGTGCTCTGAAATCAGCCAAGCTTAATGTAATCTTCCACCCCAGTAATGTTGCTAAGATAGCTGAAGCAGATCCCACCTTTTCCCTGCCTACCTGTCTGCTGCTATTCCATTGATGACCTGGGGCAGCTACTCAGGACTATCTTAGGGAAGTGATCTACAGAAAAAAAATTGCATTATTTCTCAGGTGTGGCAGGTTACTTTATCCCCTTTATACCATAAGTGCATAAATAACAGAGGGAGCAGCAAGAGGATGGAAGAAATGGATGGGAACTGATCTCTCTGAAGTAACATGCCACCAAACCCTTTACAAAGGCATGCATGCTGAGTCTTAATTACCTTGCCATTAAACACAACCATTTTAGTGTGGCCAAGCAGCTGAGTAAGCCCCACAACTGCAAAATTTCTTGAGCAGAGAAGGTAATGTGGCTGATTAAGGATCAGAGAGAAGGTAAGACAGACCCAAGTCAATGATTCTCTGCAGCTCTACCTATACCTCATCCAATAAGAAAGAGGTAATTAGATATTGTTGTATCCCCTGCATTGAATGAGTTAAAGATCAGGATTGGCAATTATCTGCCAAAAAGGATGGTCTGTATTCTAATAGACTTTCTTCGGTAGATATGGGGGAAAACAAGTGTTTTCAAGAATCTTTTTGAAACTGTATTTTGGCATGAAAACCAGATCTGTGCTCTCAAATGTCTCACTGCAGTGCAATTCAGTGGCTGTTTGTTTGAGGTTTGTTTTGCTTATGTGAGGAAACTGCAACCTGTCCTCTGACAGCAAAGGCATGATGCAGCAATAGCTTACAGTCCCACAACAGTGGATTTGAGTGGATTTGGGATTTTTCCCTTGTGAGTAGCACTACACGGTATATTTCTCTCAAGGTGTCCTACCCTCTGGCCTTGGCCCATACCTGAACAACATGTTGTTAAGATAAATAAGGTAGGTCAGAAGTCAAAGCCCAGCGCCTGCATATCTCTCCTAAGTACACAAACAAACACAGAAGGAATTGCCAAATTATTTTTTAAATTACAAAGGTGATTTAAACTAAGATGCTAGGATGGGTATTGCAAAACCCGATGAATAAAGGAACACCAAAAGTCCATGCACTCACTTTTAGTGGAGGCAAGAGATAACTGTAATATTAATGTTTCAATGGAACCAAACAAAGCACAGAACAGTATTTTGCATGGCTTCATCATCTGCAGTCAGAGCTTAGTTTGTGTCCTGCTTTTCCAGTGGCATCAATGGGTTTGTGTGACTTTATGCATTAATTCCAAGAACCTTTTTCTGCGTGCTGTAGGTGGATAAAAACCTTTTCTGCACTAGATGGTGCAACCACCAGCGAACCTCCCCTGACAAACCTCCTGCCGGGGTCAGCAGGGTGGGGTCTCTGAGTCCCAAGGCTCCGAAACTGCACTGGTGACTGTATAACCGGCTAATGGAATCAGGACAGGTGGCAGAAAAACAAGTTTAGTGGCATGCACAGCCTTCAAAATTCATATATCATTTGGCTTATTGCTTCCTCTCCTTCTCATCAAATACTGCCTTCCTGATAAAGGCTCTGGATGTTATCCCGATCTGTACTGCCTACTGGTACTTAGAAGGAGGTTTCAATTTGTAAGGCAGCCGGGGTGGGGGATTTCCCTTAATTTTTCTGTTTCATATTTAGTTAAAAAAAATATATATTCTGGTAACAAAACCAAGTCATGGACTTGGACAAGAACTACCCTGTTACTTTTTCAGATGTCTCTAGTGCAGCTGGCCCCATCACAGTCCTCCTTAGGCTAATGCATGTCACATATTGGAAACCACTACCAGCTGGCTTTCAGGTGGAAGTTATGAAGAATTAAAACTCTACAATAAAAGAAAGAAAGCAGAGTGTGAAATATATGGACATTAAAAAACTTTTAAAAAGGAGCAAACTGTATGAAAGAAGCTATATGCTTCTTTATTGATCCAATTCTACAAACATTTTCACATATAACTACCAAAAATCAGGACACATAAGTGTAATAATTACAGAATAGTTTGTGAGCTCTTTTTATGAAACTACTTTTTATATCTCTAGAGAGAGTATGTGTATATATATAAAATACACTGTGGAAATAATAACAAAATCTGAAAAGCGGAAATGACATGGAAAAGAGAAAGAGACAAGGAATATGCAAGTACTGGGAAGAAAACACTGTTGGAGGTGTTCAGGAAATTCAGAGGTGAATGTGAAAAAGAAGTTCAATACGTTGCTGGTTGTCCCATCCACTGTCTGGCACTTGAACTGAAGGATGCCTAAGTTCCACTTTCTTAGTGTTTCTTACTGCAAATGTGAGAATGTAAAACACGTGTGAGAGTTTTTTCTTTGACCCAGGGGGAAAATATGGCATTTTCCCTTGATTTCTGTGATTGTCACGTTCTAGGGCCTTGGAACCCAGCTTGGAAGAAGCAGGTTAACCATCATTGCTATTGCAGTGGAACTGTGCTGCATCTCTGTGGATCACAAAACTCCTCCCAGGAACAGTTCTACACCAGTTCTCTCCTGAGTGCAGTGCTGAGGTTGCTATTCCCTTGCTCCACAGAGACAGACACAGACACAGAGTTCCTGTTTCAGTGTCATGAATGTGCTCCTTACTTGCATGCCATTGTTTCATGTTTGTGTTTAAGCAAGTACTACCTCACAGGCAGGCAACTGGGCACTCTAAAAAACTTCCCTTGCTTGGCAACAAGTTCTTGCATACCAGCTACTGGGTGCTTAGGTGACTTATGATCAGGATCCACCTGAATCAAGAGAGGGCATATGGACAGAAGAAAAAAGACAGACTAGGTAAGCAATGTGTTTTTTCAGAACGATGCCTTAGCAAGATAAATCAGTTTATTTCAGGAGATATATGGATCTATGCCTCATTTGACGGGACATTCAATCTCAAGGAAACTCTTCTCAGCAAATCTGCTTCCAAAGTGGGCTTCAGAATATATATCCAAGGTTGATAATTTAGCCCTGTTTGTGATGGCAGCTCTTGGAAACTACTCAAATTAACCTTGAGGGTTTAATGTTGAGGCTACCCCAGACACTATTTCCTCTAGTAAATGCTCCAAACTACTTGTCCAGGTACTTGCACTGTTGTTTAACATGGGCTACAGGCTGTATGCTGAAAGTTGTACTGACAAAGCTGTGCTCTCAGAGAGCCAGCAGAAAGGGGACTTTGTAATTCATCAGTAAATCAATTCTGTTAGGAAAAGAAGAGGGCTGAGGCTGTTTTCAGGAATGGGTGGTTCATTCTGTGTCAAGTAAAATCATACATCAGTCAGTAAGACTGCATCGACCAAACATTAAATTGTGGAGTGGTCCACAAGAAGGTGTGCAAGGAGGGATGTTACAGACCCTGTGATCCAAAGCAAAGCATATATTCTTTGTATAACAGGGAGCTAGAAGGCAAGTATGGAAGCATGCAGAGGAGATGTGGGCAACTGGGTCAGCAAGACTGAGGGAATTCTGGGAGATAAATGATCAGGTACATAGAATGGGTCTGAGTTAAGAAGCTGGCTGTGTAATAAAATCCTTTCTGGGTTTTGTTGTTAGAAACAAACAGTTCAAGTAACAGCTGGACACTTAAAATAATTTATTGTCTTTTCCTCCTCTAACCTAGACTGCAGTCTGACTTGAATAGTACTTCAGGCCTGATCTCATCATCAACTGTAGTTCCATCCATGCATAGAATCCCAAACAGACTGGATTTGGATTGCATGCTGTATTTGCTCTCAGCTTCTCCTAGATCTAGGTTGTCCCTGAACACAGTTCAGTTTCAGACTGAAACATGCCTCAGTCTTTCCCATGAGTTCTTTTAGCCTATGCACACCCCACACACCCTTCTGGGCCACTCTCTTGAAAAGAAATGTGTTTTGTGCTGGACTGAACAGCACATTTGAATGACAAATGAGCACTGAATTAAAAGAACAATTCTAAACTCAACTGGCATCATCCTAGTTTGATTAAATAAGGCGGATGAACATGATTATCCTGGGGCTTTTCTGATCTAATTACATACAATCAAGCAGATCTATGAAAGGAGAGATCACTGGATTATATAATTTTCACAGTTTAGTAAAGCAAGATATGGTGACAACCGAGCCACATACTTCACCCCTGCTTAAGAAGAAAAGCGTGTTTCTTTACTCAGTGATGTGCCCATCACAAAAACTATTTGAGAGTTGAGTCTTTTTCTGAGATTTCTCCCTTTCAGTTCTTTAGAATTGTTCCACGAGCTTCTTACAAAAGTGATGACTAAACAGAAAACTAGAGGGAGAAAAAAAACACCCAACCCTTTCATTCTGTGTTAGATATTTAGCAGAAGTTCAAAATAATTGGTTTATATTTTTGCCAGTTGGCTTCCCTTCAGAAGGCATACACTATTGTTTTGTTTAATTGTGCTTGTGGCTGACTGTGCTGCTACTAAATAGGAATCAGATTTGGGCAGACAGATTACCAATGTCTCCCAGATGGATGAAGGAATAAATACACCAACTAAACAAAAGCAAAAGAGCTGCTGTTTTCTGATGTCGGGTTATTCCACCTCCAGGTGGTTTTGAAGCAGTTGTAGTTACGTGCTCGAGAGCAGACACACCTGAACTGTGTGCCTGTGGGAGGGAGGTAAGAGCTCATGAACAACTGCTAGAAAAACATTTTGTTTGAGACCCTCTTTTCCAGTACACCTGAAGTAATTTTATGTTTTTTTAAAATGAACATCTGAAGTTGCAGAAGTGTATGAAAGTGCCAATCTCATATCCAAAGCACCCACATGGCACATGGTGTGATTCTTGTAAATGTCCTGTGCAGGGCCAGGAGTTGGACTTTGATGATCCTTTTGGGTCCCTTCCAAATCAGTATATTCTGTGATTCTATGGTAACACCACAGCCCAGGGTGTGCACCCAGTGAAGCTGCAGAAAGCCTGCTGTGCCACCCAGCTTGCAGAGTAGCTGGGGTTGTTGGGAAGGGCAGTGCTGCCCTGGGCAGCTCAAAGACAGTTCCTGCACTTGGGAAAACACAAGTTGAGTTCAGTGTTCCTCATTAAACAGCTGCAATAGCATTGCATGTGGTATTTGGGTTCCCACTGCTGCTATGAGCTGTGCTCTTGATTCCTGCCTGTCTGTTCAAACTTGCTCCCAGGAAGGCTGTATCTGCTTTTCACTTAGAATCTGAGTGTCATTTCCAGTAAGAAGTTTCTGGTGGAGGTGCTGACAGACCTCTCAGTTGGGATAGGTATTAAATTATGAAATATAAGTTCCCTGAATTGAATATTCTATTACTGGCATGAGGATTTCTTATCACTGGGCTTTTTCTTACACAACAGGAGCATCAAGAAACAACAAAATTCTTTCCCCTGTATTTGTACAGAATTGAATTGACCCACTGTCTATTGGGGGCCACATGTGAGGTCACAGCTGCAGCAGGCAGGCCTGACAGAAAGCTACATTAAGCAACACATGCCCCAGATGCTTTTCAGCATCCTTCTTCCTTTGTCCTTTTACTTTGAGGTGCCTGACAATCTTTAGCACACAACAGATCCCAGCTTTAAGTCACAGTAATAGAGATGCAGTCTAAGGCTTCAGGAAGGATACATCACCACAGTGCAAAGCCCTGGAGGCTTGCTTTGAATTGATTTGGTTTTTGTCTGGGAGCAGTTCACAGACAGTACACGAGATTAATCTATGTGATTAGGAGCAGCAAATGGCTTTGAGATGAGACCGGACAAACCCTGGCCACCTATGCCTCTGATCAGCATCTGGCAAGGACCATTTTGTGTATGTGCTGGATGCTGAATAGGCTGCTGCCAGGAAAGGGTAAGCAGGATATGTTCAGGGAAAAAAAAAATACAGTGAGGAACAAAAATCAGAAATTGAAATGTTTATTGCTCCATCCATTCACTTCAGTTCGGCACTCCTGCAGCATAAGGGCCCACCTTTCCTCTGACACATATGCCTACAGGTAGACCAGACCCGTCTCAGGAAATAATTTAGCTTGTAAGCATTAAACAGCAAAATGTCTACAGTTAGAATCTGAATTTATATTGAAAAGGGTCTCATATCATGTTAGTTAACCACAATGTAAAGTGAGTATCTCCCATTAAGGCACCTGGGCCTTAACTGCTCCAGATATTTTCTGTAGCATTGTAAGTAAAACACACAGCTGTAGTGGTGTCTCCTTCTCTATTTACAACCTTCAAATAGTGGAGAAGTCAGCTCTCATAACTATACAAGCTTATTACTCACCCTTCAAGTAAAACTTTTTAATTATACTTGTCCTGAATTATTAAGCACAGAAAATAATTATGTATATTGATGACATAGCAATACTGTTATTAGTGACAAATGTTGCAGCACTGCATATCAGAAAATATCCCCCTCTTTCGCACAGACAGCATATTTTACCTACTTGCAACCTTCCTTAATTCAAGATTAGTCTGTTGAAGAAAAGAGATAAGATGTCCTTGAAGACTGATAAAACTTCTAGACAGAAACTGTTGGGTTTTTTTATCCTTAGCAGTTAATGAATCGGTAAGGGAAATTATTATTTAAATCATCTCAGTCTCTGAGTCATTGGTCACAAGATGCTTATTGGTAGAGAAGTGGAAAAAGAAAGTCATAGTTACAAATTTGGTAAGTCTTGGACTGCAGAAAATTTATTGCTAATTTAAAAAAGCTCTTTAATTTCCACACAACCGTAGCAAAATGATACTGTTCTTAAGATGAGGATCAATAATGTGATACCTTGGGGAGAACTACATAAACAGTTAGGTTTGGCTTCAGTTCAGTAAAATACATTTTGCATTGGAATGAAATAGTTTTCATGTTGTCCACATGAGGACAAGATTGAGCATCAGTAGTACAGCTATTCAGTAGCCATTTGCTTCCATCCTCTTGCATTTTTGTGTAGATGGAGTTTTCTCCTAACAATGATACTAGCTAGCTAAGGATCTCAGGAATTGAGGTGCTGGATGGAAAAGAGCAGATATCTGACTTTGCCTGCTGCAGGACATCCTTTACTCCACTTGAAAACAGATTTCTGTTTGCCTTGAAATCCCAGCACTAAAACGAGGTGAGCAGGCTTTGCAGAATTCTGGCAGCTTCCTGCTTGTCCCTCACTAGACCTTGAGCTTTATGCTTCTACAGAGATAACAAGGCCATCTTGAAAATCCATCATCACACAAATATCTAGATTTAAACCGTTGCTGGAATTTTTACAAGGTGCCTTGGTTGCTGAGGAGCTGTATTTGGGCAACAGACAAGTCCAGGCAGTTATCCACTGCTTGTTTGGACAAGTTAGTTGTCATGGAAAATTAGCACTATGCTCCCTCTGCTCTAGCTTATCTTTAACTGTCTGCAGCGGTCATGTTCTCTGACAAAGCTTTTCATTATTCAAAAATAATTTTAAAATGTCACCATGGGCAAAGAAAAAACCTGAGAATTAGAAAAGGCAGTCAGACTAAAACCTAACCAGTTGGAGATGAAGTGTAGCAACTAATAAGTGCCTTTGAAAGTAACATACTTCCAAATGCCCTCCATTTAAAAGACACAGAAAATTATAGAATGGGAGATGACAAGAACATAGGACGACAACATCCAATTCTCTTTGGATGTAAAGTTTTGTCCTTGTCCTAACTTCCGTCTCTTAAATGTCAGTGAAAAAAAAAACCAACTTGGAAGGCAGGAACGACGGCTGGAAGTGCAGCTGCCATGCAGAGGCGTTGTTAGGGGTGTGCAGCCCAGCAGCAGCAGCGCCGCTGTCCGTGCGGGCCGCCAGACGGGCCCGTGCCCCCACGACCCTCCCCACAGCGCCGCCGGGCCGGGCCCGCCCCTCGGCGCGACAGGGGGCGCTGCGGGCACCAGCATGGCGGCGGGCGGCGCGCGCGGTGCGGCGGGGCATTCAGCGAAAGGAAG